>VXAK01011868.1:60391-77382 GCA_013399435.1 Arenaria interpres | reverse complement strand
AGTTTTTTGGATTATTTGTGATTGGTTCTAGATAAACTTTTTTTTTTTTTTTTTTTTTTTTTTAACCTGATAAGAGTACATCCTTCAATTCTTGATTTGAGGTAAAATGTCACTGTTCTCAGGCTCCTTATCAAACATTTCTTTAACATACCTTTGTTGTTTATTGTTTTGCTGTCTCTTTCATTTCTGTGCTAGGCAGCTGGTTATTAAATTAAAGAAGACTACTGATAATGCTGTAAAATAGAAATGCTGACATTTGAGCCTTTCTAATTTTCAAAGTATCTTCAGGCATTATGGGGCAATGTATATCATATCTTTGACTGGAGACTTTCCAGGTAGAAATGCCCCATTTCAGACTTAGTTTCAGAGGTGAGACAGACAATAATCTTTTTGATTATTCTCCCTTTGTCATCATGTATTCCCTGGGTTAATATGTCTGCCCATCTTCACTGACCCTGACTGTTACCGCTTTATGGCTTTGATTCCAGATTGTGAAATGGTTTTTTTGACCTTTTTTGTTTTGCCTTGTTGCCTTCAAACAGAAGGGAAAATGTTTTAGATTATTAAAAGCTATGTTTCTTTTTTTGTTTGTGTAGCTTCAAAGGAGACTTATAGCTTACAAATTTACGAAAGTCCTTTTTACTTTTGAAATGCAATGTTTTCTTGCACAGATAAAGTTAGTGGTTGCTGTTGCTTTTCAAAAGAAAAGTGGTCATCTGAAATCAAAGAAGAGATGGAAATAAGTGCAACTGGCTTGTTTGCTCTCACGTTATGTAATTTCTTTCTATCTCTATAAACTAATTTATAATATATGCAGCGTCTTCATAAATTTGCAGAAAACCGATATTCTTAGCATTTTAATGATGAATTTTTATTCTTTCACTTCTAATTTTTGTGAGGATCATACATGTATAGGTTTTGCATGGTGAGGTTTGGTGAGGGGGGAGCTACAAGGGTGCCTTCTTTGAGAAGCTGCTAGAAGCTTCTGCTGTGTCTGATAGAGCCAATGCCAGCCAGCTCCAAGACCAACCAGCAGCCGGCCAAGGCCGAGCCCGTCAGCGATGGTGGTAGCGCCTCTGTGGTAACATATTTAAGAAGGACAAAAAACGTGCAGCACAACAACAGCCAGAAGAGGAGGGAGAATAGGAGAGATCAACAACCTCACAGACACCAAGGTCAGTGAAGAAGGAGGTGAGGAGGTGCTCCAGGCAGCAGAGCAGAGATTGCCCTGCAGCCTGTGGTGAAGACCATGGTGAGGCAGGCTGTCCCCCTGCAGCCCATGGAGGTTGATGGTGGAGCAGATGTCCACGTGCAGCCTGGGGAGGACTCCACACCAGAGCGGGTGGATTCCCAAAGTAGGCTGTGACCTTGTGGGAAGCCCACTCTGGAGCATGCTCCTGGCAGAACCTGTGGTCCTGTGATGAGACGAGCCCATGCTGGAGCAGATTTGCTGGCAGGACTTGTGACACTGTGGAAGGGACACACGCTGGAGCAGAAGACACACGCTTGTGAAGAACTGCAGGAAGTGGGAAGACATTGGAGAATTTTGTGGAGGATTGTGTCTGTTTATTTGTGTGTTGTGTTTGTACATGTGGATTTGTAATGGATAGTGTGGGCTTTTTCCTCATCATTGACAGAAGAAAACAATTCGTGCTGCTCTTGAAGGCTTCATTAGCCAAAAATGACCACTGTGCTCATCAACTTGATTGTTCACTCTAAAGTGTATGTGTGTTTGTTTCTGTTTGCATGAGTGATTAAGGAAAAAGGAAAATTCTTGAGTTAAAATTGAAACACTTTATTTAACAAATCAACACAGTCTTGTCTAGTAAGAGTCAGATATTTTATGGAGGTCCAGAAAATATTATTTGGACTGAAGGTGGTTTTCAGTGATGAATTCTAGGTACAGGAGGCAGCAATTGCCTGTTAAAAAACAGTCTTTAGTAATCTGTTCACCTCTCAGTATGTATTCTGCTTATGTATAAACAGGAGGAAGACCAGCAGAATTAATTCTAGCTTGAACTAGTAAAGACCTCAAAGAGTCCCATAACCTGTAAAAGCTCAAGAAAGATCTAATCCACAACCAGAGAAAAAAATTTCCCAGGCCCATACTGTCAAACAGTGGTTTTGTTGAGTATATATATCCTTTCAGAAATATTTTGTTTCATTGCTTGTCCTTCATCTATTTTATCTATTATTATTATAATCTGTAAAGTGCCAATTTTTTCTGTTTTATGCCTGCATTTTCTTCAGTCAAAATGACTGCATTTTGTCACTGTGTACTTCCCTTTAGATGAATGTTTGAATACAAGATGCAGAGCATGAGATCTGGAGACCAAGTTTTTGTTTGGATCCTTATGTAGTCTTCTGGAGAGTATTCTGCCTTTTCTACTTCCCAATTTCGGTCACATTTTATGGTGGCAGAATGTAACACTTGAAAACTAATTAACAGCTCTATGCTATTTATTGCTGGAAGCTTTTTGTGCTTTTACAACATAAGTGAATATGTGAATGCTTTATTTTGGGTTCTTGTTACATAACTGAAAAGAATCTACTGTATTTTACAATAGAAGTGGGTAGGAGCAGCCGCATGGAAATACATTTTTGGTGTCATTCTACAGCAACCCGTAATGCAATGCAAGCAGTTTTGCTGGCCTTGTTCTCACTTAATATCTATTTTATTTTCTGCTCAGGAAAACACTTGTATTCAAAACTGCCATGTTAGTTGAAAGCTGGAGATGGAAGAACACAGATTACTCATAGCTGGTGCGATGCCACATGACAGGTGACTTTATTTTTAGAGTAGGCTGGCGCAATCTAATCCTGGGATGTTGCTTGGAAGGATGCTTTGCTTGAAGCAGCTACTGTGTAGGATACATTCCTACATTATTAATGATGTAACTGGAATGAAAACCTAACTAGTTTAGTATAAAAAAAAAATCAATCTGAAGGTACCCTACCACTCTAAACAAAGAATACTTGGACTGTTTTTGATTTTCATACACGGATGTAGTTTCAGGCTTTGTTCCCATCCAAGCGGAAGAGAACATGTATATCTGCCTGACATCAGCAGTTCTAAGGATGTGGGACGATGTGAACCACTCACAGGGCCTGAGCACTTAGTAAAATACTGTAATGTTAAACTTTCCTTTCAAAGTCTTTGCTACGGCCAGGAGATTAGTCACCAGTATTTGTCTCATGTTTCTGCTACTTCTAGCAGATACTTGATTTTGCTACAGTTTACCTTGGGATTTCTGAAATAAGCAGCTTGATGGTCAGTAGCTTCTCAATTATTCAATATATATCATGATTTTCAGCCATTTATTTTCCCTTGTATTTTTTTCATAATACATGGGTTGTGAGGAATAATTTCAAAAAACGTCTGACAAAGTAGTATGTTACTGACCTTGACAAACCATTAAGCATATTAAGTACATTTATTGAAGGTTATAACTTTAGACTGAAAGTTTTAGGTTTTGTGAAATAAAGTAAGCTCAAGTGTATGATAATGCTACAGAAATATGTTTTTGAGAGCTTGGAAAATGGAAATTTCTACTGAAATCAGAGTACACTACTCCGAAATTTAATATTTTTTTCAGAATTTCCCTCAAAGGGAATGGCTTACTTTTATATTGTTTAATGGAACATTTGGCTATATTATGTCTGTACTTAAGCAGTTTAACTTCATAGATTAAATTTTATAGATTACACCTTTTTTTTAAAGTACAAGAAGGAACTTTCGGATTTTCTTTCAGAACTTTCTCATTTATTGAAACAGCATTTTCATTGATATGTAAAGGATGTATGTATTTTTCCAAAGCTCATGGGTTTTCATAGGTTTTCTCATAATACTTTTTGCGCTTTCATCATGCAATTCACAAAAATTTAGTACAGTTCTCCAGCTTATTTTATTATTAGGCTGTGTTAAAAATGAAACAATATCTAAATATGTGCATTTAAGGTGGAATTTTGTTCTAGCTGTATTAGCCAATCCTACCTACTATAGATTTAGGAAGATTAATTTCCTGTATTTCACAAAAAAAAAATAAAATACATTATCCAACAATAAAGAAAGTTTGTAATAGACTCTGCATAGGATTGTTAAATATACTTTTTTTTCTTAGAAAAGCCATTTTGATTTTTTTTCAATTGTGCTTTTCTGCTATATGACACAAATACATACAGTTCCGTAACTGAAAATACTGTCAAAGTGTAGAACAAACAAGGCAAAATCACTTGGAGTCTCTGTAAGGAGAAACTAGAACAAGTACCATTGCGTTGCTTTCCCAGAGTGGAGTGGGCTGCAGGGAGGAGGGAAGTGGTGCCGGGCTCGTCTGTTGTTGTGCTGGAGATTCGCTGCTGGAAAAGTCATGTCCCAGTGAGTTGAAGTCACTGTATTACTGTCTCACATCACTGGATGTTCACAGACATGACATATATGATGTTCTGCATTATATGAAAAATGTGATTTGGATTTTTTTTTTTTTGGTCCAGATTTTATACTTTTAGAATACTGAATAACTGTTGAAATATTACGTGCTCTTTTTTTGAATGGTTTATAAGTTTACTTACTTACAGCCTTAGGAATAATTGTTGCATAATTCTCTATTAGACATATTTCCAGCAAAATACATCCATTAATTCATTCATTGACTATGTATAAATTCAAAGGCCTGCAGGCTCTCCTAATTCTTTTCCTTGTTCCTCTTTCTGTAAAACTGAGCTGTAATATTCAGTGTCTTAGATGGCATCTCTCCTTTTTTTCTTCTTTTTTTTCCTCTTCTGTTTTTACTCTTGTGTCCTTAATTGATACCATCTTGCTACAGGGTTTTCAAAAGAAACTTCTGGTTGCGTTGGTCTTATGTGCCAAGAAAAACCTGTCTGAATGAAAAATAATTAAATGGCATAGTAAGTTAGTCTGTTAGGCTGCATACATTTGCCTTAATTTCCTAAACCATTTTAAGTGACAGTAAGTGTTTCACTTGAATTTCTGGGCTCTGATGAGTCACCTTTTATGTAGGCATCATGATGGCACTGTTGATGCCTCACTCTGACAGTCTTAATATAGCTGTAATTATGCTGAAACTATTCAATAAGTCAAGTCATTGTATTAATCTGTATGTTTTCTTTCCAGGCTCCCACAGAAACATTTAACTCAGTTCTTTCTCACAGTCACCTTATTCTTACACTACACTTCGGCAGTGAGAGGGGAGTCATTCAGAAATCCTGATTCATACTGGTAGCTGCTCCTTGCCTTCATGCTTTTCTTTTTCCATACAAGAATTTCAGTAATTCAGGTGCAGTAACCATTGTATCTCCATCAAACTCATACCTGTACCTGTCCATCAGTGATAACAGATCAGTTGTAACAGTGCTGGTAATTTCAGTAATAAGCTCTCCTATTTGATCTTTGTGATGGAACAATAATATTTCCTTCCTCGCACTCTGTCTAATCTATTCACAATGCTGCTACACACCATTAGGATAGAGCTGAAGCACATAGCTTCGAATGTTAAGTATAGATACCTTAATATTTTGATAATATTTAATAATCTGGATTTCATAACTAATCGTTTAATACTTTGGAAGGGTAAAAGTATTTCATAAAATTGAGAATTGATTTTGCCTTCCGTGATTCTAGAGAGCATGAACTACCTTCATAGAAATGCCTTTAACTATCATGCATGTACCTTGATTAAGTAATATGCTCATGAATTATTTTAATAGTTATTTTGAAATCTTTTGAATTCCTTCCAACCCTGATTGCTAGGAGAATTATTTAAACGTAATTATACCAGGCAAATGTATATTTTCTATTATTAAAAAAATAAAAGGCGATAAAAATATCTCAAAAGTTAGGCTGCAGACTTCGAAGGGACATAGGGTAACAATTTTAATTCTCTGCAATATCTTTCATCTTTCTTTTATTTAAGAACTTTTCTTGAAATCCAGTCCAGTAGACTACGAGTAGTATTTTCATAGGTAGGAATTAAATGGAGCCTATGTGGATACAATGCCACATGTGGCTTTTAACAAAGCAGAATGCCTCGCATCTCTTTGTGGTTCCCATAGAGTGCAGCTTGGTCGTACAACACATTCGTTTTGCTGACTCTAGTTGAATTAGTAATCCCCTGCATTTCTCATATAGCTAGAATATTTTTCATATCTAAAACTAACCAATATAACAAACCTAACAAAGCAGTCTAGGAATTTATATATGCAATGACCATGAGTACTGCAGTTATTTTTCCTCTCATTCGTTATAAAATGATTATGGTCCCCATGTGGTTTATAAGGTAGATTTTTTTTAAAAAAAAAAGTTTACATCATATAGGGCATGCTTATTTGATAATGATTTAGCACTTATTCACGCCAATGTACATATTCGCCTTTATACCTTGTTCCATCATACCTGTTGCAAGCAACAAAAACAGAAGTGGTTTTTGGTTTTTTTTTCTTATGAAGTCACGTCTACTTTTTGAACAGAAATAATAAAAGTACCTGTAATAAAAATGTTGAATTTCCACTCCTATCTTACACAGTCTATTTTATATAAAGTCTGAAGTTTATATAAAGCCTCAAGAAGGCTGCCACTGCTATTCATGCTGCACTTAATCACATTTTTTCAATGTTTTTAGAAGTGGTAATTCTGGATCTTTCTCTTTTCCTAAGCCTAGATTTGATATAATTTATAGATAATTCTCTAAGTTACATGGTTATTGTTAAATATTAAATTGTTTTAAAAAATCAGGTTACAAAATATTTCTTTAGAATAATTATTAAAATAGAAACATGGAGTATGTTGAATGCAATGAAGTTCCACATCTGACCACTATTCATGGCTGGTCATGTGCTGTGAATAGACTGAAAGCACCTATGTTTGTATTGAATAAAGTATTTTATTTTTGTAAAAACAGACTTGGCAATAATAGTTTATTGATTTGATGTGGAATATAGAGCTTAAGGACAAAATTAGTTCAAATAACAATAGGGCTTGAGTCAAAAGCATTGGTTTAAAAAAGTGTCAGTGGAATTTGTATTGTATCTTTCTAAATCCCTAACCTTGCAGTCAATTAATGAGTTTATATGGTTTTGTTTGGAGTAAATACATTGGGCAAAGTCCTGGCTGCCCTGAAATCAATGTTAGTTCCATTCATTTCATTAGTGCTTATTGACTTAAGTAGATGTATTCATCTGCTCAAGGTAGATATAACATTAGTTTTTCTTGCTGAATAAACACTAATTTTGAAGGTTTTCCTTTTATGAGCCTTAGTTCATGCAGAGCCTCTTCATTTATCTGCATGAAAAAGTTCAAATATGATGATCTTAATCTGTGCCTGTTAGGTTATAAAGATGATTTCTGTCCTTTCACATTTCAGGCATCATTGAAGCCTGTGGGAGCTGGAGGTGTTTAGTGCTTCTCAGAATTTTCCAATACGAAATCTAATTCTAAAAGGACTGAATAAATTAGCTATTTTTCCTCCATGCAATATGGTTTTTAAACACTGAATGATCTATACGATGCACAAATGTGCACTGAACATGGTTAAGTCCTAAAACGGAAATTATACCAAGCTGCTACCATACATATTTCTAAATTAAGAACATAATTACTTTGTGAATTACTGAAAAGTCTTGAGCATGGCTTGATGGAGTCCACCATTGCTGCTGCAAAGCAATTATACTTTCAAAAGGTTAAATAGATGGTACTACAAAACTGGAAATTAGTTCTTGCTTGTGCTTCTCCCCATCTTTAACATTAAAGAGTAGTCCTATGCATTTATACTTCCACTGTGTGTGTCCAGTGTTTGTCTTTCTCGCATTCATTGTTACAAGACAGTGTAGCCATATGTCCACAGCAAGTTTTTAAAGGAAACTATTTAGCCCAGGCTTCTCTTTTTGTTTACTCATTTAAGGATGAATCATTCAAGCTGTCCTTCAATCTGTGTAGAAAAATAAGCAAACATCATTTCTCTTGTGCACACCAAAGCAATGTTTTTAGATCTGTGTCAATTACTTTATTCCAAATCAGTCTGCGTTTCCCTCCAGCCCTCCAGTTAAAGAGCTGTTATTTGGTAATCAGCATTAACTCCATCGAATAAAATGCAGAAGTTATGACTGCATCTTGACTTGAAATGTGTAAGTATGCAAAAAAATTGTTTGCCTCCTAGGTAGCCCCTCAGAGTGCAGCTTGCACTCAGCTCTGTAGGATGCCTAAGCAGTTCAGGTACACACCTTCCTAATGAAGATGTGATTACCCACAGCTGGTTGATCTGATAGGATGCTTAGAGTATCTCATGTGCTAGTCAAAACATTTTGGTAGAGGTGCCAGTTTTGTTTCTGTGGATTAGAGTAAATTTTTTTGGTTTCTGGTTTGCTGACTTAGTATGAAATTGAAAATTAGCATTTCTAGGCCTAGAATTACACCCGAGCTTTTAGTCTAACACCAAATTTCAAGGAATTATTAGTTATATAAATTGTATAATAAAAAGTCTAGGTATTCATTTTTTAGGAAAAATTTTCAATAGGGCACAAAAATCAGTGGCATTTTTTAAATTTGGTTTTAACATATTTAAATTAGGATATATGCATAAAGTTGTGGCACAGAAGTAATTTTTATAGAACTGGAGTTGATGCAGAGCGCATTGCATATGTCTTCCTATGTAGCTAAAGGGAATATGTTTATTTTATAACTTCTTGTTTGTCTGGAATATTCCCTTGGGACTAGGTGTTCTCAGAGTTAACTGTCTGGAATCCTGCTGTAATTCTAGTTTCCAAATATCTTTTTAATTCCCTCATTGGGCTAAACAAAAGGAAATAAAAATCCTTCCTTTATCTTTTTTTGAGGTGCAGATTTCAGCATGCTAATCCATTTGTTCAGGCTTTCAGAACACAAAAAGCTCGAGTGATTTTGCTGAATCCAATTAAGGCATACATAGTGTGATTAGAGATATCACAACAAATGATGAGAAACGAGAGGGTTTGTTTCATATTGGGTACCTTTAACTCTTTAGCTCTTAGCGTTTGAAACCTTTAGCAGTGTATATCTCACTTTGCAGTTTGAGGAAGACAAAATGTATCTTTTTGAAAAAGAAAAAAATCTGACATTTGAGATCCTTGCTTGCTGAACATCTGCTCTTGGTAAAATGGCAGGATTTAATGACGCTACTGGCACATAAAAGTATCTTGTCTCTATTTCCTTGAGTATCCACATATATGAGGAAGACAAATTTTTATTGTTTCACTATTAAAGATAAAATGAAAATATATCACATATGCAGATAATATATAAAATACAATATACAACTTGAAAATACATAGAAGTTGTCATATTACACTGGAAATATGAATATTAAAAATTGTAAACCAGATAAGGGTAGCTTGGCAATTTTTACCTGTATTAAGATAGGAAAAGCAGAGTTAATTTATATGCTCTTAGAAACCAGAGCTTATAAGCAATAAGAGGAAATGGGAATTACAGTGTGAAAAGAATTATTTTGATCTTTGTTCATGAGTTCCAAGTAGGCTCTGCAGAGCTTTTACTCTGGCTTTTTTCCCTACCATTTCATGCTTAAAGAGGAGTCAGGAAATACATCACAAACAAACTGCCANATATATTTATACTATATATGTATGCTTTTATATATAGTGTATTTGTATGTGTAAGTATATTTATACACAATTCAGCAAAAGTAACAGAATTCTTTTCCTCCTAGAAATGTTTTTTAGCTCTCTTCTAATCGGGTCTTAAAATCCTATGTCCAGAGGCTTTATATTCACGTCATTTTTAGCCAGTAGTGTGTCTTTAGTAGTAGTGTGTCCAAATAAAATCAGGAAATAAGTAGTGGCTCTAAGCTATCCTGCATGCAATGTTGACTTTTACCGTAACAAATAAACTTTATCATTTCTGCTGTATTCCTTTGAAGCTCATGCTCTCTGAGAAGCTTTTCTTGCATATGTAATCCACGCTTCAGTATTTCATGTATTCATTCACCAGGAAATACAGCAATAGTTCTTCCATATGTGCTTTTATTCTCTGTTAGAGATCTTATGTAAATACTCCTTGAGCTAGAGTAGTGAGAGCATAAGCATCCTGCCTAACTTGGTTTCAGTCTGTAATGACTCCAGCCTGTCAGCACTGTCATCCTCTCTACAATTTATCACACAGATCTCATTGACTGGTAGTAAAGTTAGTGGAAGTCAACTAGAACAAGGGCTGCATCTTCTAGAAGTCACCAAATCATCAGTTTGCTTTTGTACAAGGTATTTTTCTTAAATACGATTTCAAGTATCTAGTTTATAGAGAAAAAATTCTCAGAAATGCTTAAAAATATTTTATATCTGTTTAATTAATGAAACAGTTTCCTAATGAAGGTACCTCGAATCTGAGAATCTCCCTTGTAATGCTATAGATACTTTCTTGCTTCAAGATTGTATATTTCTATTTCGTTTGGATCAGACAGTGAGGTGTAACAATGCTTTACCTTCGCACAGGTAAAAATATTTTTTTTTCCTCAAGAATCAGAATCAGTAGGTGCGTGTCATGTCTGACTTCATGAAACTTTTTGAAATTTTCTAGCCATTGTGGAAGCTAAACTCTGCCAGTAAGCCAATGAGAATATAGCTCAATAGCTCTGGTTTTGAAATAACAGCCAAAAATGCACAGTCATTCTTGCAACTTTTTCCTGTGATTTGATAGATGAGGAACCTTGTTCAATAAAGTTTACAAGATGCACATTTATATGAACTTTGTCCCTTTTATGAGTTGTGGTATTTCTTGTAAGCAGCATGGAGGATTTATCATGCAATAGTTTTCACATTTTCTGTGGCAGTGTTATTTTTCTCATGTATACAGATACGATTTTTCACTTCAGCGAGGTAATAGCGTCTCAAGGGAGTGACATATGTATAAACTGAAAATACAGACAAAGAGGGGGCAGTGAGCTGTACTAAACATTTCTGGTAAATGCGAGGTTAGATACGGCCTGATTGCTGGCCATATGTTTGAACAGCTCTGGAAGCGAGATCACGTCAAGGCGATCAGGGAGGATTTAGATGGATGATTTCCACAGCTTTGTTTGAGGAGGCAGAGATGAGTGAGAGATCTGACCGTGCCTCTTTCAAACAGTGGCGCTGGCTCTGGGTATCGTAAATTGATGGGATGCTGCCCCATAAAAGTATGGGGGCTATCGTCTGGCTGCAATTATGACGTGTAGATGATGTAAAAGAGTGGGGTGATAAAATCACTATAGTGATTTGAGATTGTACACATTGTACTGCATCCAAGATTAGTTCTCTGCCATCAAATAAAAAATCGTGTCTAAGCTGCTTTAGTTAGCTTCGTGTTTAGTAAGGATTGACTACAAATCCTCACGCGTGTCCAGCCTCTATGGCAGATTCAGGGTAATCAAGATTTGCAAGCTTTTGAAACAAATAAATCCCTTGAATTTATACAGACAGATAGAAATCTCTATGTATATAGCTAGCAATTTGTTTGTCTCCCGACTAATCTAAATAACTACCTCTGTGTTGTTTGAATAACTGTGAAATGTCTGTAAGGTGTATAAAGACTTTGGTGCAGCTTTTCTCAGTGCTGAGATGGGAGTGTACAGGGAGGGATACATTCAGCGCAGCTGAACTGTAAACAGCTAACAGTTAGAGCAAATAGTGAAATAAGGCAAAGTTTCTGGGTAGAAGTTCTGAAAGTAAAAAGCCTCATACTGAAATCAGTCAGGCATACAATTTTCTTTTGAAAGTAATGGTTGAAATCATGTAAGAATTGTTATACTAGATTATTACTAGTCCATTTTTTGATATATAGAGTTTAAGACAAATTTCAAACGAATGACAGAACTCCTTATGTTGGTAGCAATACAGGCTTAAAAATTTTCCTCAAAGTAGAGATCAGGTAAGAGAGAGAATGGAGCTGACACCTCCATCTGCTCTGGAGGAGGCAACTACTAGTCTTCCTGAAGAATTGTTCTCATTTGGAGCAGCGTGTATCATGGTACTGGGTGAGGTCTGTTTCTGCAGACCTAAGAAAGTAGGAATGTTATCATGATGTTGAGTATTAATAGTGATACATGAAAAATGAATAGATGGGATTTTTATTTTTTTAAGCTATGTGAACTCGAGGTATTCAAACTGCAAGTAATTATGTGCACAAGGCATTTTGTTGAAAACCCATATAATAATTTGAAAAATTCCCTGTGATTTTAGGGCTTTTATTATTTTCTGTAATTCACTTTAAACTGTAACTGCTAGCTTTGGGGACAAAATTTTGTACCGTATAAAAAAAAAAAGGTTGAAAGCATAGTGCCATAATAAATTAATTCTCTTTTTCAGATCATATGTGTTAGAAAATTTCTTCTTTGCAATTGCTTTGGGTGCTGATGAACCTACTGATTTCGTTGAAATTATCTGCAGCAGCTTGATATATTTTTCTTTTTTTTTTTCCCCCAAAACATTCTGGTTATATCTGTGGTCTGCTTGCATCTAGTAAATGTCTATTTTTGTTTTGACATTGATCTAAAATAGTGCTGGTTAGAAAAAAAGTGAAAGTAGAAGACGTTTTAAGGAATAAAATTTTTGTATACTTTGTAAAAACAAATACAACAATGTTTGGATCTTTTCCCAATGAAATTTAAATGAACATAATGTTTCAACAGACATTGCTAGGGCATATTTTCTTTAGTGGGTACATTAAAAGCCCTCTTAGTATGATACTATCTGCTAATTAATCCTGCCCATTATCGGTATTTTCCTCCTGTATAAAATTAGGCCTGTCTACAAAGTCTAATTCATCAAAAATGCTGTGAAAAGGCTATGGAAGATTTGAGATTGAAGTCCAAATATTATCATGTTAATGAGGACTGACAATTTTATTTCCTCTTGTAAAAAAAGGCAGAAGTGAGCTTGGCCTGTTGATCATAGGAGAATTGAATTTAATGCAAATGTAGTTGTTAGGGATCAGTCATACTTTTGTCATTAAGCACTCTTTGTAAGATAAGGATTAATCCTAAGAAAACATTACTAATATTAAAATCCTAAGTTATTACTTATTGTTGTAATATGACTTGGAGATTCCTGTCATCTAGTAAGACCGCAGAAGAAATAATTTAAAGCTTACTTTACCTGTGTTATGAAACTTTATTATGAATACACAAAGGCACCCAAGAAACAGTTGTACTAATATGAGCTGGGCATCACTAAATGTCCTTGAGATTCCAGTGTACCTTTTAAACAGCCAAACTAAATTAACTTAATGCAACCCCATTTCCTTTTGTCCAGTGTTTTCCCTATTGTTTGAAGAAAAGATACAGAAAAGAAATGTGTGGGGAAAAAACGTGAGTAAAATAAATTTCACTAACTATTGTAGCAGCTGTGTGTGGTGTGAAGTGGGGAGGAGTGGTGACCTCTTGGAGAATGACATTTAAATGAAGGTCTGATTGTTAAGAATGACCTAGAAAACAGGAAATATATTTTGATTTGAAATTTTATGGATTTCATCCCACATATTTACCTTTATGTGCTATAAAATACCTACTTCTATGTAAATAATGAAGCTTAAAAATTATTTTTAGATAATTATTATTCATTCTGTGCTTTATGAATGGAGAAATATTGTTTTCATGCTTAATTGTTACAACATTTATAGTCTTCTGAACAATGTAAAACATGCATTTAAAATTAATTTATTTATTTGTACAGCAACCATTTCTCTGTTTCAGTATGCTAGCATCCAGCAATTTATTTTAAAAAGGAAAGTGCCTAACTTTATTTAGCTAATAACAGACTCCCTTTCACTGTTGCAGGAGAGTGATTTGTTCAATTAAAAACACATCTTTGTTTTATGGCCCTGAGACACTCAATCCTGTCAAACTTTTAGCCCTCATCTGTCAGTTCTCCCTGTCTCCTCTTTGAAATCCCATGTTGTCCTAACATCGTAATGCAACATTTAGGTCTAAAATATTTGAAAGTAGATAATGAAGTAGCAGCTTTTAACACCTCACTTACAGGGTGAGATCCAAATGAGAGAAAAAGAGTGAAATGGGATAGCTAATAACATAGTGGTGTGGTTTAATCCCAGTTGGCAACTAGGACCACACAGCTGCTTGCTCACTTTCCCTGGGGGAATGTCAGAAGAGTAAAAGTGAGAAAAGTCACGGGTTGAGATAAAGACAGTTCAGTAGCTAGACCAAAAGCCGCACACAAGCAAAGCAAAACAAGGAATTCATTCACTGCTCCCCAGTGATAGGCGCTCAGCCATTCCCAGGGGAGCAGGGCTCCACCACGTGTAATGGTTATTTGGGAAGACAAAACACCATTAAATCCGGACATCCCCCCTTCCTCCTTCTTCCCCCATCTTTACACGCTGAGCATGACATGACATGGTGTGGAATATCCCATTGGTCATCTGGGGTCAGCTGTCCCAGCTGTGTCCCCTCCCAGCTTCTTGTGCACCCCCAACTTACTTGGTGGTGGAGCGGAGTGAGGACCAGAAAAGGCCCTGATTGCTTAGCAACAAGCAAAACCATCCATGTTTTACCAACACTATTCTCATCCCAAAAACAAAACATAGCACTATCCCAGCTGCTAGTAAGAAAGTTAACTCTATCCCAACTTAAACCATGAGACATAGCAGACTTCAGCTCACAGAGAAGGCTTTGTGTTTAAGTAGGATTTCCTGTGAACATTATTAGACCATTATTAGCAGAATACAATTACCAAGTAAAGGCCAGAGAATGTACAAGGTTTGGACATGAATGTTAGATCAAAGCTAAGTTTCCATAACTCACCCGCAGTTAAAAAGACTTTAAAACTATGGAAGAAGCAAGTTTGGGGCAGTGGAAGCACAAAAGCTGTCTAGGGATAATTTGGATGATATTTGAGATTATTCTCAATAATGGGAAGGCGAGACCAGCACGAAGCCTGATCCGTATTACATTTTTCCTCCAAGTTCTCTTTAATTTATAAAGAATATATTTATTATTTGGCGCATTGGCATTTTTGAGTGAGAGTTTCAGTAGAAGGCAAGGGAAGGAATCATGAGCAGATAGCATTAAATCTTTAGCCATATACAGAGGTGTTGTCAAGGCACGTACCTTAAGGAGGACTGAGCTAATGGTCTCAAGTATCCAAATAGCTGCTTTAATTTTGCATTATCATTACAACTGCAGAAAATGAGTAATTTCACTGAAGTGAAAAAAAAAATCAATGGTACTATTGATGTGCTCCAGCTGAGGTGTACGTGGCATTTAAAAGATGAAGTGTGGAGCCAAAGCTGTCAGTTTCATCATAAAAATGTACCGATTTTCCCTAGTTAAAACCCATTAGTTGGATGAACTCTTGCACACGCTGGTTATGTTTCAGGAAGTTATTTTTGAATGTCAGGCATTTGCTTGGGCAGGCAAATTTCTCAAGGTTAGTGAGGGCATCCTGTGTTCCTTGTGAGAGCTTCACCGATTCTTATGCAGCACGGAGACATACAGAAGTATCAGAGCCAGGTGCTATTTTAATTTTATTTTTTTTTTAAATAGTATTCTTGAAAAATTTTATGTGCATTTCTTTTTGCTTAGACTAAGGGTTGATTTACTTATTTAGTAAGCTGGTATGAAACAGTTTTGTATAACATGATTGTCAAGGAAAGGAAGTACTGCCAAAAACATTACTATATCATTTCCATGTTTCCCACTGGTCTAGGAGACAATAATTGGTGAGTACCAGGGGTTTTAAAGGGCCATTAGCATGGCATCATGCTAGAACAGGAATTGCTTCATGTTATTTATCATCAAAAAATGAACCTTCTCATTTCATTTACAAGAGAAATTGGAGTTTATTAACCAAGAGACTGGATTAGTTAATTTTCAGGGCTCATTTTATTATTTAAATATATAACAAAGCTAATTCAATATGCAGATCTGAAGAGACGTTTACTTTTGTCTTCCTTTCCCGTGCCCTGGGGTTTATGCTGGGATCTGGTTCACACACTGAACTTTTTGCTGGTGTTTGCACCAGAGTAATTAGTCTCCTCAGGGAGGCATTTGGTTAGATGTCGCTGAAGAGCTGCTACCTGGTCCTTCACAAGCGCATGGTGTCAGTCGGCAGGACAGCTGCAGAATAGCTTAACGCCTTTCTGGGCAAGATGTAAAGGAGGAAAGGAGATCGTGTCTTACCCATCCCATGTTGCCTTTCTCCATGGCAGATAACGAAATATGTGCCTAGATGTTCATGAACTCCCCGTATTTCTCAATGGCTTTTTAAAGGATTCCTGTTGTGACAGCCAAGAATCAGGCTAAACATCCATCTTTCGGTCAAACTTCTGCTGTTAATATGCTTTATGGAATTCTGTGGACTTGTTCTGCAGAGGGCAGGGTAATGCTGATACTGTCATGCTCCTGTTAATGTGTTTCCTCCTTATTAAATTGGCATATTGTAGTATATGAAACATTTATGCAAGGTAAATTTTATAAGCCAAAGACGACTCAGTGTGTACAATACAGAAATAATTGATTATATTTAAATCTAAATCCCTGAAAACTTTGAAGTCATTTACAGACCATCTTTATCTGTTAATGACCTTTGTTTCCTGGAAGCACTAACTGTGGTAAGGGTTTTCACAGGAAAAACAGTGAGGTTACATTATTGGGCTGGGTTTCACTGAAGATAAGTATTTAAATGTTTATACCTATAATCAGCCACATCAAGATTGACACCCACACGTAAATGACAATGGCGATTGTATTTCAATGATAATATCTATTGATATGAATTGAGTAAGAAATGGCATTCTCACTTCAAGTGAATTTTCAGTATTTCAGGAAATTATCACAGAATCACAGAATCACAGAATCTTCCAGGTTGGAAGGGACCTTAAAGATCATCTTGTCCAACCGTCAACCTAACTGACAAAAATAGACGCCCACACAACATACAAGGAGCATCACCATCACTAAACCATACCTCCCAGCACTACATCAACCCGTCTTTTGAAC
>VXAK01011868.1:0-60233 GCA_013399435.1 Arenaria interpres | reverse complement strand
CTCCTCTTCTCCAGGCTGAACAACCCCAGTTCCCTCAGCCTCTCCTCATAAGACTTATTCTCCAGACCCCTCACCATCTTTGTTGCCCTTCTCTGGACCCGCTCCAGCACCTCAATGTCTTTTTTATGGTAGGGGGCCCAAATTTTCATGAGGAGTCAACCCTGAAAAGTTTATCCCTGAAAGAAAAATTAACGATCTTAAAAATTTCCATTTGTGTGTGTGTGTGAATATATATATCATATTTCTTATTTAAATTTAAGCTTTTATTTTTTCCTTATAATGTGAAGGTCTTTGAAATTTAAATTAACTTGAGAATTCATGTGACTTATCTTTACTTTAAAAATGTAGAGGCAGGCTATTTACCAAATCAACTTATACCATACCTGGAGTTCTTTTAATCAAATCAACTCTTCCTACTGAAAATTGTTTGTTAGGAAATACATAAAGAAGACATATCATACCTCTAGCAAAGGCTCTGGAGGCTGAGAGTGAAAGCTGACATCTGAAGCAGCTGAAAGTATTTGGGTTTTGCAGTCAGAGCTGTTTAATTGTTGGTGAGATGCATTTCACTATATACTTGTGATGTTGGGATTACCCTATCCTGATTTTGCAAGTACGAAGTACAAGTAAGAAGAGAATAAGATAGTCTTTATGTCAAGACAGGCATGGTAAGTAGGAGAATCATCTCTCTCCATAATACAGCAGTTGGGTCTGCTTTAGAGTGATCAAGTATGCAGCAGAGCTACAGATGTCACATTTTTGGGTTCAGAAACTTCTTGTGAATGAACTGCTCCTGTTGGTTTGGGAGCAGTTTGATTTTTGTTTTAAACCGCATTTTTTTGGTGACTGAAACAAAAGAAAAATTTGTTGTAAAGGGTACAAAAGGTTTTTTTACTGTCCTTTAAACATACCAAAAACATGAGGAGTCTCTAAAATCCAGATGATGGCCAGCAGGAAGAACCGACAGATGTTTCACAGTTGTAGCACACGTAGCTCTGTGGACCTGAAGGCACTCCACAGCGTCTCACTTCGGGAGCCACTGCTGCGAGTTGCATTTAAAAGACTGTCAGCTACTTCTAGGTAAGTTTTCATTACTGGATTCTGAATTGGCTGGAACAACTTTGTTCACTTCTCGTTCCTGCTGCAACTAATCACAGGTTCTTAAGCACTTGGGGCTCGCTGGGGCAATTGTTCCCTCCACATAGAGATTACTGACCCCTGCCACAGACAAATGAGATTGACATTTGAGGAGGATGTGTCAGAGTTGGAGAGAGAAGTCTTTTGCAGTAAAGCGTGTGGTCCTCAGGTCTCCTCAGCACCACGTCTTTAACAAAATGTCTGTGCTGGGTTTCCACAGACTGCAAGAAGCAGTCTTCTGACAAAACAGAAGGAAATCCCTTTCTTCTTGTCATTCTTGAAAAAGCAATAATGATGGAATAAAATGTGGCAAAAATTATAATTTTTTCTTTTGCTATTCTTGAGTAGTACCAGATTTCTTGCAACTTCTGTGTTACTGATAGGGAAACTGAGATGTTTTTTGAAGCCCAGAGTATTACTTGTTCCAAGCCTTTACTTTGGTCTGAAATGGGTAAATTCTGAGAAGAAAAAAGAAACAAAAATAGACTAGGTATCTCTGTAATTGCTTTCACACCTATCTGCAGATACCCTGAGTGCAAGTGATTTGACAGAACTGCCAGGTTAGGTGAAGAAACAATAAACAGCTTTTCTTCCGCTAGGTCAGACTTTTCCAGCTAGTAAGAATATTTGCGGATAAAGCTAACAAACCGTAGCTGTACAGGCAGAATTAAATCAACTTAATGCTACTAAGGGAGACCCACGTATTCATACTGAGAAAATGAGCATGTGCTATTTCTTGTGGTTTGCATCTAGAGGACTATTTATCCCACCGCCAATAGAGTTTAATGGGGAGAAGACGTGGTGGGCAGGATGAGTCTGTTCCACTCCTTACAGAAGCTACTTTCTGTGTTTGCATGCCTGTTAGGTGCCTGATTTGAAAATCACTGGACATTTTTGTAATTGAAAGCACAGGAACATCTTTGTAGGCAGGACAAACTGATACTTAAAGTAATCACTCTGTTAGCATGTGGAAAGAAGAGCTCTTGAGCAGCTCAGATATGTAGGGAATGGACAATAAAGTGCTGACAATTTTACTTAATATTTTTTTTAATCAGATACTTAAATGCTGAATGCAGCACTCAAGAAAATGATGTGGATTTGTGACACCTTGTGGAGGACTGCAGGTCCAAAAGTGAATGATGAAATTCCCAGGGATTGCACATGTCATCACAATATTTGAAATGCCACGCGCCAACCCCAGTGCAAGCTGTTAATGCATCTCAGCACCGTAGGACTGCTGACTGGGGGGCACTGCCAGACATTGGTGATGTTGCAGCAGATCTAGAAAACAAAAACTAGACTTAAGCCAAACATACGTAACTTGACATTTTAATGGAAAACGTTTAGTTTTCACATCTCAAAGCAAATTGCTAAGCATCGTAATAAGAGAAGCAAGGTTTCTGTATTTGCACTTTTTCATTTATATTTGTTGATTTAAAATTACTACTTTTAAAACACTTCATCCTGAAATCATTGCCTCTCTAATTTCTTTAGATTACTACCAAGAAAATTACAAGATACCGATGGAATTATTAGAAGCATCATTTTTTATGGAAAGATAGGGAAAAGTCAGTAGATAATCTGGGGCAAAGTTAGTCATGATGCTTTATTTGGTAATTGTTAGAATTTTTGTTTGTGTTCTTGTATGTATAAATTGAATTCATGATGGCAGTTATGTTCAGTTCATTACTGCATATCCAGCAAGTAGGCAGAAAAAAGGGGTACAGAAAAGTTATCTCATCTGTTATATCTGACTCAGATATTTCAAACCATGGGATGTTTTTATTATTTAAAGGTCGCTTCTTGAAAGCTTTTATGAAATTTTAGTCATATCAGTTGTCACTAATTGGCACTCTGTAGTTTTACACTCGGCAATTCACTAAAGAGATGGAAGCTGGTGTTAAATCTGATGAATGTGTGCTTATTTCAGTAGGCAGTTCCAGGACAATGATTGAAATATTTCAGAAGTCACAGAAAGTGTGGAGCAGTGGGCAGATGCCGCGTAGGCTTTTTACAGTCACCACTGAAAGACACAAATTGGCATCTCTTAAAAGACCATGTTACTTCCCGTAGTGAGAGATATAATCATATTAATGAAAACTGCTTTTGTATTTGCACAATCTAACATGAACTTGAATAGTTTTCTAATAAATTTTGATGTGCAGTAAGTAGAACAAATCTTTTTTTTCCCCCCGCTTCTTTTTTTCTCTACGATAAACAAAATCGCCTTTGGTTGAAACTAAATGTGGTTGCTTTTTCTCAGTACCATTATTTGCAAAGACATTCAAAGCTGTGCCACTGGAGTTTTGTATGTGTTGCTGACAAACAAGATGTTTTAGGAAAATAGCCCCAAGACTTAAAGAGAGACATTGAATTGCATTTTCGGTAGTAAATATTGTCATTTTTTTTTCAGAAAAGAAGATTTAGGATAGTTCTGTGTTCAGTCTTACAAGGCAATGCTAGAACCTAGTCTAAGAAAAATAACATTTGTAAATGCTGTATTTGTGATAATTTTCTCAAGGGAGAAAAACAGTATAAAAACTTACAGTAAAGTTGTCTGAGTAGAAAACTACTTTCCATGTCCATTAAAAGATCTCTGTCTCAACAGTAAGTATTGGTAAGAATCTGAATAGAACAAAATTCATTCATTGAGGTGAAATTCTCAGAGCAATTTGTGCTGTGAACTTAGTCTTGCTCAACTGAATGATAGCAGGGTCTCATGGAAGATTTTATTGTATCTGCCATCTTAAAAATGAGCGGAACCAGTTTGTGGACAAGTACCCAATTTTGTGGGATCTACAGCCTTGAAGGTTGTAGACTTGGCTGGACAAGTCCCTGAACATCCTTATCTAACCTGGCATTAGCCCTGCTAGCAGGGAAAGGACCAGATGGATCTATAAAGGTCTCCTCCAGCCTGAGTTATTCTATGGTCCTGTACTAATCCACTCTATCTCCACCTGCATCTTTCCCTACCAAAAACATTGTATTGAGTTCAGTCAATATAATATACGCAAGTATAATGGTGTAATCTCTCCTTATCTTGGCAGGTAACACACTGTATTGTAAAGTTCTCCTGGAAAAATAGGTTCTGTTGTGTGATATTTTTGAAAAATGTCCTGAGTGAAACAAGGCAAGCTAACCAGGTCTGTCAAACTGGAATTAAATGTTAGGTGCTGTTCATGGACAGAAAGCAATATTATATAAAAGGCTGAATTGTCTACAGGAGGGTCATAGAAGTTACTGTAATTTAAAGCTTCTTGGGTTTTTTTTGACAGTTACAGCTGTTAAGATATTGACTGCTGCTGAGATGGAAGCAAGATGTATTTATGTGGTAAATGCAAATGTGACCTTAGAGTGAAGACTGTTTTATTCTATCTTAAAGGAAAAAAAAAAAAAAAAAGAAAAGCCAGTCTCTTCTGCTTTCAGGTTTGCCAACGTTTCCTAAGTTCTGCTTGCTTATGTTTCGTCAGTGTTGAATCCAAACCCATTATTCATAGTAACAATTTCCATTTCTGTTGTTTATTGGGAGAGACATTCTGATGTAATTACAGAGGATGTAATGGGCACTTCTAATCTATAGTCTTGTCCTTAAGTCGTACCAGTGGCTATCCCAGCATGAAGACAGTGCAGACAATAAGAAGTGAATGTGATCCCATTATTTCTGCAGAGTGCTCTGAGGCATGGCATTAAAAAACACCACCATTCTTGCCAAGCCTGAACATCTCCAATGTTACTACCTCATCAATTAGATCTGGTTTCATTTACTCACTAAGTCAACTAAAGTATCCTAGCTGGGAGCTCTTCAGAGAAATACTAAATTATGCTAACTTCAAATTTGACCTATCATAAATAATTAAGTAATGTAATTATTGAGGCTGTTTCCCTGGATGCGTTAACAGCAGGGTTAGCATTCCAATTTACAGGCAGCTCTAAATCTATGTCTTTTGAAGGTGCTTTTATCAGTATACCTTCAGATAAGATTTACAGTGGCACAAGATTAACTTGATAAAGTAGGACAATCGTTTTTAATAAAATAAATTAATACTAGTGATTACATACTAAAAATACTGTAGCCTGCATGAAAGATCAAAGTAGTAAATGTACTTCATAGAGATAATCTACTTTGGTTTTAATTTAGTAGTCTGAGAGATTTTGTATTTCATACTCTGTAAAAGCATCAATTTCTGTGACACCTGACAAGACAGTCCTTACCTGCGGCCAATAGGTACGGTAATTACTAGGTGGCACTTAATGCATTTATTTATAATGGCATTTTTTCCTCTAATTATTGTGTGATTGTTTGTGGGGTTATTTTTCCCAGCTTCCCTTTTGATTAGGCATCCAGTTGACTTGGTTTGACTTCTGTGAAGCATCCAGAGAAGAAGAGAGGGACCCTAGCGTCCACATACTTGTCAGATACACTGCTTCACGTTTGTCGAGAAGGTACAGCGGTGGCTGCTATACCTCTGTTTAATCAGGCACTGAGCAGGCCAATCTTTCATTTAAATTAAAGCCAAACCAATCCTTTCAATACTAGCAAGAGAGTGTTTTGTCAAGGAGATTAAAGGCCTTTAACACAGAATAGATGATATAATTAAATCTTCATTAAACCCACTGTCAAGGCATGGCTTTATACCTTTCAATCTAAACAAGTTAGCTATGTCTAAAATTTTGAACACTTAAATTCAAAGTTACCATTTAAGCATCTAAGTGCTTACAGTCAGACAGTTGCTGTCTGTCTGTATAAACACTCTTTGGTCCAGCCTGTTGACGTCGTTGTGTAGGGTGGGAAGGATAACCTGACTAGTCCAGTGACTCTGTGCTGTGGGAGTTAATTTCCGTTTGGTCTGTCAGGAGACACTGAGAATCAGAAGGATGAAGATAGATGCTGCTACATTATTGATTTTGTGTGCTGTAATTTTAGGGTCAGAAACATAACTTTTGCTATTCTGATTGGACATGTGGCTATTGACATTTTAAGCTTTTCTCTGCCTTTCTGCTCTACAGGCTTCAGTTGCCTTCCCCTCACTCTTTCCACTCCTTTGCTTACTGTTGTTGGGCTGCTTTCAGCTTTAGGAAAGGTGAACACTTCTAGGAAAGATTTTATGGTTTTTCATTATGGCTTGGGTGGTTTTTGTTTGTGTGTGCTTGTCAATATAAGACTAGGAGGAGAGGGAAGATGTTTATTCTCTCAAGAATAAACACCCTTCTTTCCCATTGACCAGCTCCCAGAAACCTCCGACAGGTTTGACAGTCCCAGGCGTGGCATCCCACAAGGCAGTCCTCACAACAGCTCGGTGCTGGGTGGAGCTGCCACCTGATGCCATAGCTTTCTCTGTGGTCATCTCGCTTGGTGGTTTCCTTGTGGAGCCCTAGCACTGAAGAGCCCTCAGAGGCCAGTCTTTCTGCGAGGTCCCTCTGGGGCACTCCCCCTGCCCAGCATCAGGCTAACGTCGTGGCCTTTCTCCTTGTCACCATGGGGAAGGGGTCAAGCCATTGGATGTTCTGGTGAGAGGGGGAGAGTGCTGAGGCTCCTTGTGTAGGGCTGGCAGGCAGGGGCACACAGGAGGCATGGGGGAGTGTGTCATGGGGTCTGTTCTCTGCCCTGCTGCTGGATAAGTGTGTAAACCCACTCCAGGTCCACCTTCCCCTGCTCGAGATCTGCTGTGGGTTGCTCCCACTACCGAGGGGGAAAGGAGCCAGCCGTTCGCGCTATGTCAGTCATACTTTCCCATCTTCCAACTGACAATGTTTGGCTGATTGGAGAGAGCTCACGCAATGCAGTCTTGGAAAAGGGTGTGGGTGAGTGGGGGGAGCTGGCATGAGTGCTCACATCCTAACATCGCCGTCGTTCTTCAGTCTCCCCCAGACAGCAGTCCTTCTTCTTGCCTGTACCAGCCACTTACTCATTCACAGCACAAATGTTCTTGTTTGTATGACAATGCTAATTGAAAGAGCTGTTCCAACTTCAATAGCTATTTGTTTGGTTATACCACAGACAGTAACTTCTAACTTAATAAACCAAACAGACAAATGTTCAGGAGTTACTACAGCAGCGTAAAAGTGTTTGGTTTTTTTCCCAGTGTGGCAATGTGAATCCAAACCACAATCCCCATCTGCAGCCAGTCTGTAAATGTTTAGAAAGGACGTTTTAATCACTCTTGTCTCTGATCTTCTATAGAGTTAATTTAAATGAAAGGTTGCCCGGTTTGGATTAGAAAAGTATAATTTTCAAAGATTCTACAATGAGTTACTGTAGCATCCTAATCTGTTTTTTACCTTTTCCATCTTTTGAATATCAAATTTATAATAAAAAGTGGTTGAATTCCTGCTAACTATGAATTTACTCATATTATTAAGCTATCTTAGTGAAATAATTGATTCAATTTAAAAGCCATGATAAGTATGTACAAATTTTATTTCCTAAGGTGGGCTGAATGCTCCATACTAGAGATTGTATCCATCAATGTACACAGGAGGCCACCAGCAAGAAGGTGTGACCTGCAGGGTTTGATTTATGAGGATTATGCGGCAGGTGGAGGAAAGCTTTGTGCCCTTTTTATTCTACACATCCTTCTTCAAATCCCGGTGCTCTTTTAGTGCTGCCTCTTTGTGTCATCCAGGCATTGATCACCTGCTATCTTACAGTATGAAATCCTCAATTCCAGTTACAGATTTAATCTCCTTTAGAAAAGGAATTGTGGCCAGGGATGTTTATGTTCAATTCAGCTGGTTTATTTCAGATCAAAAGAGAGAAGGCAAGAAGCTTGGATCTAGAAATGAATGATGGCTACAATACAGTATTGTCAGCCACTGAGAGCATGTTTTGACCTTAAACCAGGTTAGAGATGAATCTTATTAGCAGTACTGATTTGCAAACAGGTAAATCCTCTGACAACAGTAATGAAAGCCAGAAAACTGATTTTTGCCAGTGTTACTGGAGCAGAAATTTCTACTTTATTGTTTTACAGCACGGTATTTGAAATACAGCTTTCTCATGCTGGTGCACACATTTATTAGTATTAAATCATACCAGAAGAGAAAGCATCTTTCTTCTTCGCTCAGTGTTAGCTGGTCAGGCAATCTGAAAGTCTGGGTGGTTTTATAGTGGGTACTTTTCAGAGAACAGTGTCAGGGTTAATACTGTACAACCTGGCCTAGTATCTGTCATTTCTTAATAACTCTAATAGTACATAGCATTGGAGATTTCTCAGTTGCTGCTGTTAGACAAAACAGGTGCTAAAAATAATTATTTTTTTTTAAAGACCAATCATACTAACTTGCTGTCTCTGGGATTTTTTATAGTTAAACTAAAGATTTTTATCTCATCTTCAATTTCTTAGTGTTTAGTGCTGCCATCTGATACACCAAGTAAGCATAGAAGTTCCAGAGAGATATAAATGTTTAATAATAAAATTGCTAGTTTTCTATAGCATTTCTGTAGATGCCAGTGATTTCTATTAGCTATGCATTTGTGTGACACTTATTGGAAGGATTTGCCAGCAGGTGCTGTTTAATAAATGGTGACTATCTGCCAGACACCATCAGATGCTACGCACAGCCTCTTTGGGAAAGGTGATTTTTTTAAGGAGCTGTCCTTTATGGTTTCTTAAAATTTCCACTTTTTCTTTACCACTTATAGTCTTTGCTGAATATATGAGAACTACAACAGTGATGATGTGGATGCTTTGAGGAGAGTCTTGTGTTATGATTTATCACACATTCCCTGAATCACAGCATATATCATTTGTTCACGTACTGAACATTGAGAGAAATTTCACAGATTCGGGTCCAGCGCGTTTGAGCACTGCTAAGATCCTGGATCAAGGTCACAGGGAGCAAGTGCGAACGCTGGCTTTTTATACATCCTGCTTTGATGTGAGTTACTCTGTGTGTCCAGTATCCCCGGATTGCTCACAGGGATCTTGCTGTGCTTCTGCCTTCCCACCCATCCTGGGTGCGGCGGCGGTGCTGTGTGTCTGCCAAGGAGCCAGGCTGCCCTTGGGCAGGGTGTGTTGGGCTGCGGGGCAGGCGTGAGGAGAACCAGGGAAGATCAGTGGCTCTGGGCCGGCTTCTGACTCTGCCGCTTCCCGAGATGCACTGTTAGTGTTGGCCCTGGCAGCAGGGTAATTGCTTCACAGTCATTTAAAGCCAAGATTTTCCCTCACAGATCCACTAATAATTCATCTGTACCTGGGTGTTTGAACACTCAATTACCATAAATTTGTGTAACCAGACAGCCGGGTTTCTGAGGTAACTTCAGAAGTCCCAGATGAGATGTTCAGCTATCTCATATGCATGTGTAACTATTGTTTTGGGTATTGTTCCAGCTTGCTTAGGTAGACCATTAGCTGTGCTTTCACAAACTGATAGAAAAAATAAATACTCTTGCTCTTTTTCAAGTAACTCTGTGTCACTTTAAAAAAACAACAAAAAAAAGACTTCCCCCCTGCCTATTGCATTTAAATATCAGAACTGAGTCATGGTTCAGGTTAACAGTTTTGGAAATTTTCTAATTACTTTTACATGCACAACACAATTCCAGTGCAAATGCACTAGATTTGAGAGAAATAATTAGTGTGCCAAAGATGTGATGACAACTGAGAGAGTGCATCGAAATGTTCCAGCTTCCATTAGAAAATAATGACCTTCTTGGCTGAGGAGAAGTATTTTAATTAAATACCGACAATTCATAGTAATCACTGAACCTATTAGCCATGAAATTTGATTCTTTCATCATGGACTGTTCACTTACGTATTTCAGAGAAAAATGAATATGCATATCATTTCAAGCCTATCACTGTGTACTGTTTTAGAATACTACTGTAGCATCTCTGTGGCTTAGAAAAGTGAAGCCTTAAACACTTTTTCAGAAAACGTTGCCACATGATTGATAGGAATCGGTAGTTAACAGTGCTGTTCTCTGTCAGCAGTCTAATGCTTCAGTGGAAGCTTGACTAGGTCTAATTTGTTGTCTGATCAGCAATAGAAAAGCAATTGCTTCTTCCTTGATTGGTTCCATCTCTTATTGGTGGCTTTTACCATCAGGGAAACTAAATGGGAAAATATCCTTAATGGACTAAAAATATTTTCTGAAATGAAAATTATTTGCACGAATTATACTCCAGTCTTGTTAACAGCATTTTGGAAACCACTAATAATGGACTTTTTACTATATTGCCAACAGTGAAACAAGTAATAGGGCTTTTCAGGGACAGACTTGTAGTAAAAACCAACCAATCAAAAAAAGATTCTGTAGTTGTATTTTGCATTAAAAATTATTTATTTGTTGAAGCTCAGCACTGTTTTATGTATGGGAGATACACCCTTTAGCTGCCTGAAGAATCACTCCAAGATTTAACTGCTATGTGACTTCTTTTGTGGCAAAGTTAAAATAATGCAAAGAGCAAGCTTTCACTCGCAAGTCTTAAGTTGGTACTATGTGGGGTTCATATGATTTGAAAATGTTTCAGGCACAAATGGGGCACTTGCACACTGATGGGTCATCACAAATGGTTAGTGGAAGTGAGGCATGGGCAACATTTATAATTGAGCAGCTTTGGGTCCAATTCTATTCCCACTGAAATGGGAAAGAAAACAATTACCGTTTGCTTACACAAAGAAGAATCACGGTTGGGAGCTACAACATGGCATAAGGGAGGTACAAAGGGAGCTGAGTGCATTTTCTGCTTCTACGGCTTTGTCTTTTATGTCAGGAGAGTAACTGAACTAAGGACATATTCAGTAATTTGAGGTTCTCTAACTGTGAAAAGATAAAGCTGTAGAATTTTGTGTTGAAGTGGAAGGTAGGGATTTCTTAACTAGCAGGGTGTTTGCTTGCTTTCGTCTTGGTGAACAACTTGATTTTTCATCGGTTGTACAGTGGAGCAGCTGCAGCTCTACACTTCTCACATAAGATGCTTTTTCTCTTGCCGTACTGAATTTGTATTTCTTTCACCAGCTGCCAGGAGCTCTTATTTACCTCCTTGAACTACGACGCCATGTCCTTTAAAAACAATGATCGTCTCTGTGTTTACTGCTGAATCTCGTCACCTTCAGTTATCTATAAAGGTATCCAACTTCAGAAGCTGTGATAGTATCGTTAAAGTTGGTTGTATTGGGAACATAGCAAATAATACAATGAAAATTTTCTCGGAATTTTCAGATCAGAAGTCATGGTATTGTCTAACTAGCCATTTTTATCCAAAACTGTCTTCCTATGTATTATACCTTCTTTCATATTAAGATCTCCAGAATTCTTAAAAGACTAGGGTGATTGTCTTCTCCTTTTAAAAACAATCATGGAAGGGAATTGCTTTTTCCTGCTTTCTTCAGGTTTTTTTCACTTTAAGCTCTACTTATAGCCAGACAGCAGACACTAGACCTATTTGTTCATTGCACCAGTTTATTGAAATTGCATCTAGAAAGTTGAAATTTTAGAAAGTTTTGAGCAGCTGGAATAGTGAGCTGAAAGGAAGGTATTATAAAATAGTTATTGCAATTGCCCATTTCTCCTGCAGACTATCCTGTTGAACATACTTAAGATGGAGTCCACAGAAAATTTCTGATGACATGATCAGATCATGATGATAAATCTTTTTTAATACAACTTCCCTGAAACTGCTAGTGCAATTGTAGCTGGTTTAAATGCATTTGGGGAAGGTATTAGATCTTCCATTAAGTGTAATTCCATTTTAACTTTTGATAAGCCATGTATTTTTGTAGTTAATACTTTCTTTTCTAGTGATGATACATTAGTGAAATAAAATACAGTAAACTAGGCCAATGCTTTAAGATCAAGGAGGAAAAATAGAGCTTCATCTCATACAAGTCCTTAGGTTAACCTGTAAAATTTCCTTGAATCCCACCACTTTTACTTGTGACACTATTTAAAGGTGATGGGTAATTCTATTGTGTATAAGAATACTGTTTTTTTTAAATGACTAATTGTGATCTAGAAAAGCAGCACTGATTTTTTTTTTTTTTTAAAAAAACAGTTTCAGTAAATATAGCTGACTGGAATTCAGGTGACTTTCTAGTCTGTCATATGTGAGTAGGAGATGTAATTTTGAGCATCACCATGTTGAATTCTGTGGTTGTACAATTGTTGCCTTCAGATTTGCATTTACAGTTACTTATATTAATTATTATAGTTACTTATATTTATAGTGCATTAATAGCTCATCATTGAAATAGGTGGTGCAATACTTTGTAAGCCTTTGGTCCTGCCTCTACCATTACATCACTATGTAGTAAAAGCCAACTTTTAGAAAGAATACTGAAAAAAAGGTTGTAATTTGCTGATCTAAAAAAGGTCAAAGGAAAAGACAATAAACTAGGCCATTATTTTCCATTGCATTTTGAGACATTTGAAATGTTTATATGAAAAAAGGATACCTCAGTGTAATATCACTTCAACTTTTTTGATTTAGTTTCCAAAAAAATAGGATTTTTGATAAAAATAATTTTTAACCAATTTTTCAGGTTCAGGTTTTCTATACAACCAAAACATGTGGGATTTTGTTTCCTTGCTATTGTATTTATTGTATCCTGTTTACCAAAATGTGAAAAACATGCCTGTTTTTTACGGACTATATGGGAGACAAAGTACAGGACAGGAAATTATCAAAACACTCCTGAACTGGAAAAATGTAAATACGTTGCAACTTTAATGCATAAATAAGCTATTTTGTGTTCCTAAGGCCATTAGATATTAAGGTCTCATGATTTAGCTTTCTGTATAGAATCTTCAGACTTTAATATTGGTATTCCTCTTCAACTCTGGAAGATTCCCTCTCCAATTCCCACATTAGCATTTGGTAAATAGAGCATTTAACACTCGGTGTGCTGTAAAGATATAAAAGGGTTGGAAACAGCTCTGAGAAAACCATAGTGATTGCTTTATATGGCCACAGACACATCATTGGAATAAAATTGATAGTGAGAGATGTTTGACTATAATTCCTCATCATCAGGAAAAAGTAGTGAGCTTTGAAATATTGCCATAACATAACAAATGGAGAGACTGCTTTCAAAAATACAAATTGATATATCAATGGAAAAATTACATTTAACTCCATGTCAGTGGACTCTGTCAGGTATGTGCCTTATAAGCATGAATTTATGGTGCAAAAATGCACACTGCTTTATGTCTGCTCTGAAGAAGATAACAATAGTCTGCAAGTGTATGATCCTTTCAACTGTATGAACTAGACACCTGGAGACCGTTCTAACTGCTGTGTTCTCTCTGACCATCATGCTATATTGGCAAACTGAAAGGCATTCAAAGGGAAATAATTATAGGGGAAGAGAAGGATTTAATTTTGAATGAATGACTAAACCTATGTATTTATTGCACATGTTCATATTGTAAGTGATAATATTTTGAGTTACGTTTTTATGAAACTCTTACCAAAATATTTTTGATCCACACAAGAAACCTCTTAAATTCTACCTTGGTATAAGTAATAATAGTAATAGTAATGTCTGGGAGTTAGGAAACCATAACATCCTATGAGTAATAGAAGAATATAAGCATCAAAATAATATTAGTATAATAATATAACGATACTAGTAAAAATTACTAATAATAATTACTAATAATAGTGGAAAGATGTAGGCTGAATATCAAGAAAAACTTGCTGAGAGGAAGGTTCCTGGAATATCTTCTGAGACATTAAAATACCTGATTCTGTTCTTTATACCACTTAGAGACTTCCTTAAGATTAAGTATTTTTTTATTGGAAATAGCCTTTGTACATTATGCTGTAAACTGTATCATTTAATGATAGTAGTAAATATTGACACCCACCAAAAAAGTATTTGTGCATCCTCCAGTGTATTGTGTTTATCTGATTCATTAAGAAGCAAATCAGTAAAAAAAATCAGTACAAACATGTATTGGCATACAAAGGGCATGAGAGCAAGAAGGGAAATGTAAAGATAAAACAAACATTTGCTGCCTGTTAAGTTCCTGGAGTTTATACTGCTTCTTTGCTTCCATGAAAGAGGGAGAATGATGACACAAAAAAGAATAGTAAAACATGCATGTTATCCTTTTTTTTTATATTCAATTTTAAAGGTAAACCAAGGGCAATCAAAGAGTCTGTCTTGAATATCATAATTTGGCTTTAAATTCAGATATTGAGGAGAACAATTTCCTTGGCTTGATGCACCTGTAAATTCTTTCTGTATTCTCACTTCAGACATCATGCTGAAAAATAAGTAGTTAAAAGAAGTGACTTCAAATTTTTGCATCCTAAAGGATTTTCTGAAGTTTTGTTTCTGTCATATCACTGAGGATGTTCCTAAAGAGAACTGGTATTTGATCAATAAAACATTTACTGAATACACTTTAAACTGAAGCTATACTGTTTCCGGAAGAGGAACGCATTTGGAGCTAAATTAATAATTAATATTAGTGAAAATTGATAAATATTTGAACAGAGATAATGCAGAGGGCTGCATAGGAAAACAGGAATTTCCTATTTTAAAGTCTGCCTACAGTCAGGCAGTTGCGACTGCTTGACTTCAATTTGCCATATGGCATGGGAATAAGAGAGCTAAGCTTACCACTGGAAGATGGTATTGATATGCAGACTAAAATGGAAAATAAGATTTCCGTCTCAGATCACTGTAAAGAGTGTGTTGGATGTTGACTTGAGACTCTGTTGCGGCCGACAAGTGTACAAATTCCATTTAATGTGGGTTTTGTTCTTTCAGATTGTGACTTGAAACCTGCTGACGCTGTTAGAAAGAGCATTAATGCTTTTTGTTTGTTGTGGTTGTTGTTGGGTGTTGGTTTGTTCCTGGTTTTTCTAAGCTGTGTCTTCTCAAGCTGACACACCGAGTCCAAGTGACGCTACTTAGCCCTGTCTGTATAATTAGCCTTAACTGGTCTAGTATGTAAATCATCTTTTCAGGGGTTTTTAAAACCTGTTCTTCTGAGGTTTTTTCTAAGTAACTAAAAATGGAGTGGATGATGAAAATAAAAGGACAAATATGCTGGTGGGACAAATACATTGATACACATCTGTCCTATTAAGTCATGCTTTTTTAAATGGAGACTAGACCTTAGCTCCTTTTAATTAATCCCTCTGCTACTTTAAAAAAAAAAAAAAGACAAAAAGCATTATTATGTTTTAATTATTATTATGATTATATTCATCAAAGTAGCTTTGTTGGTAATCCATTCTATTTCTGTCTTTTGAGTATATGATGAGACTGAGCTATGTAGATAAGAAAATAACTTGAAAAACCCCGAGAAGCTATTATGAATTAATGGACGTGCCTGGACATGGCAAATCCATTGTCTTGGCAGGCTTGTAAGTTTTGTGATGAGCCTTATGTTTGTCAGCTTTCTGGTGTCTCAGCATGAGCTGTGCCGGGCAAATGTGATGGATGAGTTGAGTTTTGGCTGGAGCAGACTCTGTCTGTCTGAACAGGTCCATCTGGAGTATTCCCCTAACAATTAATTTCTTCTTCTAGACTTGAGCTTTTTAGCATGGAAGTTGACTGCAGTGTGAAACAGCAGTAAGCAGAAGGCTTTATGGCTGTCAGGTTCTCTTTTGGAGGTATAGCCTCCGATGCGCTGTTCTCCAGCGTGAACACTATGTACATCTCTTAGAGTACTCCCAAGCTCTGCATAGCAAAATTCAGCCTGCAGACAATGGTTATACTCTCACTTCTGTTCCAAAGGTAATAGATTGAAAATGCTTTTTTCTGATGTGCTCAAACTTGCAAATCTTTAAGCATAGAGGGAAAAGTTCTAAACCAAAATGTATTAGATCTACTCTCTTTGAAACCGGGAACTCTGTTGCAGTATTTATTGTACAATATTTGACTTTATAAAAAGAGCTGAAACAGCTTTTAGATTTATAAATACATCAATGTTATAAAAATGTGCTAGCGGTTGCAAAGTTTCTGTATTAGCAAGCAAATACATTTGATTAAGTGACCATCTGGTAAAATGTTTGTTATCAGTGAAAACAGTGAATTTTGGATTTTGCATGTGCCAAGTAAAATGTGGGTAAGAGTTATAGCTGCATAAATTGAGTGGGCAGTAGTTGGACCGTATACCTTTCAAGCCTACTCCTATCAATCTAAATAAATACTGTTATTCTCGAAGTCATCTTGCTTAGCTGATCCACTCCATCTACAGTCAGTTGTTTTACCACATTGTAAAATTTCTGTGAAGAATGATTTGACTTTATGTATTTGCAGCTGTAACAAGAGTGGGTGACCTCATTTTTGGTAGGATTAACACTGAAATAATTAGGCCCTGTGTTATTATTGAGTCAGCCCCATCGTCATACACATCAGATCTCAGTGTCATGGCACTTGGAAAGGTTCTCACCGATGTGGTGAAATTACTTGTGGATAAAAAGAATGCGCATTTTGGGCTGCCATATTGGCCTTCCTAGAGATCCCCTGGTGCTATGGCTCTTCTTGCCTAGCATGCTAATAATAACAAATTCACTAATAATTGCAAAGTAATCAACATGGTTTCCTTAGAAGAGTTGCTGTGACTTCAGTTCATTGAGCATAACATGTTTGTTGTTTTGACCATTAATGCACGAATGGCTGTTTAGAATGCAGTTGTCTTTTTCTCTCGTAGCCCTTGGAGCACCTGTGGCCTTTCCAAGAAACCTTCAGCATTCATTTGTAAGATACCAGCATGTTAAAAAGGTTAACTGTTTAAAATGGGAAATGTCAAAATGTGCTGGTTTAATATTTCTAAAAATTGAACCTGGAACCCATAGTTGTCCTTACTTTTTTACTCATTGGTATTTTGAACAATATGATAAGATTTTGAGGCCTATTATTTTATTGCTATAGAAATGAAAATACTAAAAAGGTTTAATATTTTTCCTGTGTTGTATTATGAGTTGATATCTGTGGAAGAGTGGGAAGACTAGATATCACTGCTATATTCAGTTTTATCTTTGATCCCAACCAGTTTTGAAGTGTGATTGCCAGAGGTGAAAACTAAATTGTTTTTACAGCAAGAACCATTCTAATGCAGGGAATGCAATACCAGTTGTTCTGTTCATAATTTACCATGTACGTTGCAATGTCTTTGTTTCATATACTCATGGAATGAGTAATGAAGTAGTGGTTATTTTATAACTCCATCTCCTTCTCCCTGATGTTAAATATTGAAGCTACAAGCCCTTTCTGAGAATAATGAGATGAGGAACTTAGAGTTGCTTCTTTGATAAACAAAGCGCTGCAGTAAATATGAATTAATCAGAATTCTGTTGATTCCATTTATAAATTAGAGAAAACTTGTAGGAAAGGTGTTTTGCAAATTCTGTGCTTCATTAATATCCTGTAACACTTTTAAAAATGGTTATGAAATTGCTAGAAATAGTTGCCTATGCGTTGCTGAACTTAGCTGTTACTCAAAGTGAAAGACGATGTGAGCGAGTAAGAAGCTGAAGACATGGCCATTAAATAGTTCCTGTAAAAATGTAAAAGGAGTAATGAATAGATGCATTTTATTTCCCATTGCTAAAAATGCAATTCTTGCTTTCCTATTATGAGTGTTACAAGTCTATAATTTCTGGGTTTTTTTCTTTAAGTTGAGGATGATGATAGAATACCTTTTACTGGTATTTCTTGTGCAATTTTATTGGAAATGTTCAAAATGAGGTCTTTGGGTTTATTCCGGCCAGGCTATACTGACTGACTTGGAGGTTTGTCTTTTTATATTCTCTGATGATCAATCCCAGGGTGGTTGAATCTAGGGAAGCACCTAGATGAAAAACTTGTAGCGTACAAAACAGTGTTGTGTATATTTTGAGGTGTTTTTCTTGCTGTGTACCAGAGTGGCTTTTAAGTCAGTGCATTACACCGTGGTGCATGGGGATTTACACGTTGCACATCAGCTTGGGGCCATTGCAGTTGTCACTTTGGCCAGCCAGATGTCAAAATGATTTCAGTCCACTCACTTCTTGGTCTTAAGGAAGTGGGTAAGAAAATTCCCACAGAGAGGGTGAAGAGCTAATCCAGTTTACTGTGACGCTTCAAAACATGAATGTATTGAAACGCTGTGCCATCAACACACCTGATGTATGACTTGATCATCAGCAGTTGCAGAATACATACATTCGTTCAAACTTCTACTAAAAATAAGCAAATCTACAATTAAGTGAGATCCAATCTGATCTTAGGCATTGTGCTGTGTTGTTTCTTGGGGCCTTGTGTTGTTCCTTGTGGTCTTTAAGTCAGGACCGTCTCTTTTGTTTTCTTTCCTTTGATTCCATCAACATTTCAAGCTTCTGGGGCAGTGTCCACCACAGCCAGATGACTTACTTCACATTTTCCTCCATCTGTTGCAGTCTTCTGGCTGCCTCAATCTAGTTTATGTTATCACTGAATTCGGTTAACGGTAAGAGCACATCCTTTGTTACAAGGTCTGCTTTGCCTCTTGTTCTTGCTTAGCAAACGTATGACCAGGTTATTCTGGGAGCTGCAATATGTCTAAATAACAATGTCTCCCATTGCAGTACAGTATGATGGAAGTTGGGACATTCTGCAAACATTGCTAGGAATCTTTAAGACCAGTATTGGTTTTTTGGTTGTGTGGGGTTTTTTTTGTTGATTTTTTTTTTTTTTAAATGGTATGCAACATTCATAATAAAGGAAACACATCCGATTAGTGTGCATTAAAAGCAGCGTTTTGCTTTTGGACAACATATTTCAAATTATGTAATGAATCACTCCCCCCCAGGCGCAGTAAAGTACATTGGATCAAATTGAATATATTTTGCTATCACTTCAAATTATAAGTACAGCGTACTTCCTAGTGACATCCCTATGTATTTTAGCTTTTATGATCTAATGGTATATGTACATATCCAATGGTAGATATACATACACCATTCAGATACTTTAAAATATCATCAAAGTTTCCAGAAATAGAGAGTTTTGGCAGCAACTGCTGACAATGCATTCCGTTCACATCTTTGGATTTTCTGCAAAGACATTGCGGCTAATTGAAGTCTGGTGTTCCATAGCAGTCAATTCTGTGATAATTTAAATAATTTGGAGGAAGCCTAAATGGGGAGGTCTTTGTCTCTGCCCTAGTGCTGCCCCAGATAGGTTGTGCTGTGCATCTGCTTAGGAACCCCAGGCCATTTGTGTTGGTGTGTTTCATTCGCAGCCCAGGCTGGAGGGTGGTGTCTGCAAGATAAAATGCATCTCTTTCAAGCAGTTTAAGCCTTGTTGCAATATGTTCATTGTTCTTTAATTACCATGTAAGCTTTCTTCAAGATGTAATGTTATACTGTGTAGCTACTTCTCTGTAAAGAATAAAGTAAAATTAAGAACTTCTTACTGAAATGGTGACATTTCAACTCAAGAAACATTTTTTTTTTAATTCTGTTATTGTTTTTCCTTGTCATGCCAAAAATTCTCCTTAGCATATTCTAGCCAAATGAGCAGGAGTGCTTAATTCAGAAAGAATATAGCTTTTTTTTTAATCCCGATATATTAACAGTAGTTTCATTGTTTACCTGTTTCCATTGGAAAGCTTCCAGCTCTCTCTCTGCTGCTTAAGCAATGCTACAAAGAGATCCTCTGGAAATACAGAGCTATAAACAACAGCCTTTGCAACAGGAGAGACTTCATAACTCACCTGAAAGTTCATGCCTGAGAAGTTACGGTCTTTCAGCTCACTGGCGAGTGGTGACTAATGAACTGGAAGGCCCCGTCTGCCAGCAGCGTGCACGCTTCTCAGCCGCCTTCGCTGAAAGGATACAGACTTTGCTTACGTACGGTGTCTTGTGTTTGGATCAGATCGTATAATGTGATTTATCTTCCATGAATGCTACTTTAAATTTTATTTGGCTGGGAAAAAAGGTTGTGTTGAAGGGCTAAAAAGTGAAAAGCTATTGACTGGTGCTGCTTTCAGTAAACAAGGCTAGTATAAAAAGAATTTTGCATTTTATATGGTTCTAGTAATAACATATGTCAATATAACAAAAGTAAGGAGGTCTGAGATCTTCAAGTAAAGGATCTCTAAAAATGGATATTTTCTAGTACTTTCAAAACCTTACTTCTGAGTGGAGACATGCTAATCATTTTCATAAATGTCAGACTTATAGGTGGTTCTTTGGGCCTTTTCTTAGCTTATTTTAAAAGTCAAATGTGTCTAGTCTTCCTTGATGCTTATCCTATGCAACTACAGAAAAATGAATTGATTTTCTGTATCGATGTGGCTATTTCTGCCCAGGCTGTAGACGGGGGACATTTTTTTTTATTGATTTCGCCCTGAACTTCCCTGACTCTTGATGAGCACAAATGAAAGAACCACTCTGGAGGTAGTTCTGAATCGGCAAGGGAACTAGTACCACTGCCTTGGCCAGACTCTCTTGTTTCTTCACTGTATGAATTATACATTGTTTTACCATCACAGTAATTAGAATAGGATCCAGCTATTAATGTATGACCTATAGTAAGAGGGTTGTTCCTTGGAGTGCTTGATCTCTGCGTAATGGTAAAAGAGATTTATGATATAATTATAGAGGAAGGTTGACAGGGCTGAAACCTTTAACAGTACTGGAAGTGTTTGTGTGTCCAGAGGATGTTGTGTTTGTTTCTGTCAGAAGAACACATGAAAAGAGATTCAAGAGAAAGATGCATGAGGAACTGCTAGCTGATGTTTAAAGCTATGTTAGGGCAGATTTGTGAAATATTTTCTAGCACTCCGATGGAAAGCAGCTGGGGTGCTCAAGGCTTTTAAAATTCTGGATACTTCACTTGCAAGCCTAGTGGGAAACTGACTGTTGAGGTACTGAGTGGTTTGAAATGTAACCTCCTGGAGATGTGGAAATACTAACAAAGATATAGGCCATCTACAAGACACTTTGCAGGACCAGGCATTTTTCTCTGGAAAATACTGCATCGCTTAAGGCTGGATTCTCTTCTCTGTCACTGGTCAAATGGTTTCAGTTTTACTACTCCTGATGACTCACATGGTGGTTTTGTAGCAGAGGAAGTTAATGCTTCATAGATAGCTTCTTCTGCTTTTTGCATTTTTGACACACACACACACTTAATATAGAAGCTTGACTTTTTTTAAGCTTTTGTGTTGATGACAAGAAAACATGAGTTTATCTTTCAGAAATAATAAAATTTTAAATAAGATGCTTTGTCATTCTCCAAAATGCATCCTTCCAGTAATGTGACTGTTCTCCCACTCCCTCTTTATGCTGGTAGATAAGGTGAACTTATTATTGCAACTTTGTCTTAAACTGGATTTACTCTCTGGTTTTAAGCAGATCCAAATCACATTGTCAGCACACTCCTTTTAAAAAAAAATAATCTTCATAGCTTTGTTGTATCCAGCTAAAGACAGAGATAAGGCTGAGCTATTTCTTGTATATATGTAATTTAAAAATCAGCAGAGAATATTTCTTTCACAGGAATCAATAAAGTATGAATATAAAATTGTCAGGTGATAGCAACTGTGAGATACAGAGGATTAGTGACTTGTCCTTTTATTATCAGGGACTGAGTTCAAGCTTAGATACAACGAATCAGAAATAATATTCTGCTGCATGGCTTTAGTAGTATTGAACGAAAAGAGCTAATGTGTGTAATACCCCAGTCCAGCTGGGAAATATTAAGCACTACACTAATCTCTTGCTTTCTGCTCAGATCAGCTATGGATTCTTAGTCTAGTACCTGGCTGTTGATCATAGTTTATCATCAGGATAAGTCTTCTACACAGCAAGAAAAAAATAATTTTAGTGAATTCATATTTTAATGTGCTCATGAAGTAACAGCTCTCCTTTTTAGGTGTGGTTCCAGGCACGCTCTTGGCAGATGCATCAATGATGAAGTGAACGGGGGCTGAGCAGTCTCCTGCTGGGAAGGGGAGTTGTGGCTAATTCCAGTTCATTAGGATGGGAGCCCAACTAACACCTTTCTCCTCAATCTTTGACAGTGGTGGTTGCTATGGAAACCTTCCTAGAAATGACCTCTTTTAGTGTTTAAACAAATAAGCAGAAAATTCTCTGTTATTTTTCTAACAGCATCTAATTTTCTTTGGGGTGATCAAACTATGAATGGATTCAGCAGTCTATCGATCCAGCCTCTAGAAAATACATTAAACAGATTCAGTGCACTGTGTGCATTTCAATATGCCCGATTGCTTGTCTAGAAAGCATAGAGACAAGGGCAGGGCATGGCCCTGATACTCAGCTCAGAGTTACAGTTTTAATTACACCTCTGAAAGAACCATGAATTGCCTTGTGAAACATCAGTTAATACCTCAAATAATTAGCTTTGATAAATCGAGTGAGTTGGGCACTCCTAAGTAATTGCTTTGTTTCACCTGAGAGATTTTTGCATTTCAGCGGTGGGTTAGCAATTCCCATGCATGCTCTGTAAATCCGCTTGTAAACACTTTGGGAATGAATACAATCAGGAGTGGCTAAGGAGGAGTACGCGGGCTTGCAAGGGTTGCCATAATGATCTGGGGAAGGAAAAATGTTATGTTAACATGAGATTGATTTCAACATGAGCAGTGGCAGTATTTAACTAAGTAGGTATTTAAATAAACTCAGTAGAAGTGGAACATGAAGGGTCTCTACAGTTTCCAAGCCCGTTTGAGATAATGCTGCATGCTTACTCAGTACAGTTCCACAGAACGATAGTGTCTCACCTGTTTACATGCAGAAGCAGGCTTTGAAGAGGCCAGCCAAAAAATACTTTTAACTCCAGAGGTGGGTCACCAATTAAAAAAATTCATGAAGACAACAATGGAACATTATCGGCTTACAGACAGGGGGGAAATTTCTGTGTGCAAGCCAAGGTTCATATTACCAGGCTAGTCTCGATGAACAAGCACAGACATTTATAAACAAGCTGCAATATTGTACTGATGACTGTTGGTTTCATTAAAAATACCTCTTCATTCAAACTGTTGTATTGTATAGGCTAGGTTTGTCTGATACGCCCTGCAACATCTGGCATAGAACAAAATTTAGCAAGTTGCATCTACTTTAAAGCAATCTGAGTTTTTAGTTAAAACTTTTAAAGCAGTACCTGCCACCTTCCAAATCCTGATAAAATCTGCCTAGCCAGGATAAACACAATTCATGTCTGGTGGAGATTTTTTCAAACAGCATGATAGCTTCTAGTTCATTATTCTGGAGATTTACATACAAAAGAAATAGGAGAGCAGTAAAACTGCAGTAGTGCTGACACCAGCATAAAAGATGAATGCTTAGTACAGAAAAGTGATGGAGAGCGCATAATTGTGTTCCAAATCACCTGAGCTGAAAGACATTTTTAAGTGAAAAATTCCTTCAGAGACCTGAATTTTGGCTGCATTTCCAGTGTCATGCACTGTACAAGGTAATAGAAGATTCAATTTATGCTAAACCAAACTGATTCTAAATCAGATCATTGCACCAAGTACAATTTACTGTATTAAAAGATAAAGAGCAAAAACTTCTCAAATGGAGTTGACATGAGAGATTTACATTGCCTTCTTTCCCTGTATTTGAATAACTTTTCAGAGATTTGAAAAGCTATTGAAAACTGTTTTCATGTTCAAAAGCTCTGTCAACTGGAATCATAGAATTATCAAGTAAATTGTGCTTTTCCAGAGATTTATGATGTTTCTGTTGTGCCAGATTTATCTGCCTTTTTTCTGCACCTGAAAGTTAAATGTGTGTTCTCTTGTTAATTGTGCAGAGGTTTGTTTTTTTTGTGTGTGTGTGTGTTGTTTTGTTTTCCTGTAATTATTTAATCAGAAAAACCTATTTAAAACTATCAGTCAGCTCTGGAGGAAATGGCTGTTTTACCAGTTTAACCTCCTTTTTAGTTTCTTCAACTGATTGCATTATTCTGATCAGCTAATACCTTCAAAAGAGGTAATTGAAAGTAGATTCTCATAAACTGTTTTACATGTAAACAATGAGATACAGTCTCCTACTTAAGGAGTTCATATGAATTAGCCTTCTGATAGATTTATCCTTCTGACCTATTTCCCTGAGTGGGAAACACTTAGAATAAAATAGACTATTTCAGTTGGAAGGGACTTAAAATGATCATTTAGACCAACTGTCGTGGGAGTTATACGTTCCCTGATCCAATAAAGAATGGCTGTAATTCCGTATATTGTGGGAAAATGGATGTTCAGTCCCTGTGAATCCATTTTTAGTCCATTAATTGCTTTTTCTAGTTGTTTGTGTGTCTGCTGTTCTATCACCCAGTGCTCCTAGGTGGAGTACAGTGGTTAACTGGGAGCCTGTGCCCGTGGCCGTGGGAGGCAGCACTGCTGCTCCTGTGTCACATCCATGCCTGCTCTGCAGCTTCTTCCCTCAAGGAAAAAAACTTCTAGAAGCCTGGCAAGATTTTTGATATTAGAAAAAGTATAAAATTGTCAGTATAATTCCGTTTTCTTCATCCCCAGATAAGTATACAAATTCAAGCTTTCTTCTGTGTAAGTACTCAATCTTTTATCTTTATCTGCTTTTAAGACTTTGACAGGCTTGGGTTTTTTTCTTCAGCTGTTTGCATTTTGTGTAATTTGTGTAATTGTGCATTCTGTTTTGGCCAGCATAAACTTACATAGCATTTTTAATCTTTTCTTTGGTTTTAAAGATGAAGGCATTCAAAAGTAAGGAAAAAAAATCATCACTGTTTTTATATAGGTTTTGCTGTTTTATAAATGTTGGCTGTTAAATTCTCCAGGAATTGTTTAGACTACAAACTGGAGGTATTTTAGGGAAAATTATTTGTGTCCTGTTTATCAGTTGACAGTTTGCTGATTCCACCCATGAAGGCTTTTATTTAGAGAAACAACAGAACTTGATACCACCTGCTTCTGAGTAATTGCTATCCATGCAGACTTGGTCTGATGCTTGTGACTAGAAGCTGGAGATAAGTCTTGCTTTTTTATTCTTAGCATATACAAGAATCTTCATCTTTCCAGCTTGATTTGTGAGTATCTATCTCACACATGAAGCATGAGTTAAGTAACTAATGAGTAAGAACGTGGTATCTAATTTGAAAACAAACCACACTTTTTGGAAAAAAATTGTTTATGAAAATGGGAGGCAGGAAGGTTTCAGCAGCTCGGTCCATCAATCTGTTTTGGAATAAAATGTTAGAAAATAAGAAAGGAGGCTGCAGAGTAGTATATGGTCATTGTGTGTGTCTTCATTTTTATTCCTAGCTAATGGTTGAGTGCAAATTGGGTATTGTATGGCTATAAAGTTTTGCCTGAATGCATTTTTACTATGTAGTTGTCTGTGCTTACCTACAGAGGGGAAAAAAAGTTAAAAGACAAGCAGGCAAATTATTTTGTTTCTATTTGGACTTACAACTTTGGGTTTTTTCTCCCAAAGCAAAAAATTGCTTTGCTCAGATGGGACAGGAGTAGGTCAATGGCACTTGTGCTCCTTTGAGAGGCCTGAAGCAGTTGCAAAGGCTTCTGTTTGGGGCAGGCAGAATCTACACCCAGGAGCTTCCCTCCTGGGGCATCAGTTCTACGTAGCTGCTCGTACGTCTTGTACTAGTGTGTGTGCAGCAGCCTCCTTCCCGCAGGGGTGCTTGGCTGGTAAGGCTTCATCCATGGAGCCATTCTTCTGTTCCCCCACTATCGTGTGCTTCCTTAGTAACCAGGAGCATGGTCTTCTCCCACGTAGGAGCATTAGGGACAAGCTCTTGATGGTAAGTATCAACATTTCTGTCTTTGTAGCTGCTACGTGACAGCAAGGAGGTTTGGAGATAGATTGATTTCTTACAAGAACTGAGCATGCTTCTCCTTTTTGATCTGCTCTGATCATTACCATATGTACTTGTGTACATAGTGTCTTGTGTTTGGAACAGAGCTTGAAGTTCAGCATGAGACAAATTCCTAGAGCAAAATAAAGTTTGTAGTGCTTTCTTCACTGGCAACTTCCTTACATCCAAGACCTTTTGAGAAGTCTCCTTTTCTTTTCCATGTCCCTTTCTTTCTTTCTTTCCTACAACTGTTTATATTCACCATTGTGTTTATATAGGATCTAAACCAAGACAACTCTAACTCTTATTCAGTGGTTTTGAGTATTACTGAAGAATGAATAAAAACATATAGTAAAGTCAACAGGGGGTGTATAAATGGCTCGTGTCTTCCAGGGAGACAGTTCTATTTACCAAGTAAACAGAGGGCCTGGGCCAGTGGGGAGAATAAAAAGTTGGAGTTAAAGGAGCACATGTTTTTTCTAGAAGGTGGATATTCACTGCTCAACAAAGTCAGACAGGTGTGAATATTTATTCTGATGAATACTTCATGTCCTTACTTTCTTGATTGCTTGGTAAGAAAGGCCGAAAGACTGGAGCAAGGCTTTTCTCTTACATGCCAAAAAGAGCTTGTTTATTTGACTGTAGCAGTTGAAGCAAAGGATCCTGGTGATAAAATTATTATGTATATGTACTACAAAAGCATCTTTCCTGAACGTGGAGCTTCTATCCATTTGGGAGTGTCATCACTAACAGACAAATGCTTTGCCTTTCCTTTAAATTTGAAGAGATGGCCGAAATGTGGAAGTTCTCTTTCTTCCCTTGAAATTTTAAACATGAAGAAAAAAAGAAAACATGAGCAAAGCATTTGGAAATACTGAGTGTTGTGAAAGGTGATACCAGGCAGATACCAGGCAGTGACTTTTAAATAAACAGCTTCTTTTTCTCTTAAAAACAGATGTGTACAGCAAATGCTATCAGTATTCCTTAAGAATCTGTGTACTTTGTTCAAAAATGCAGGAGATGACATGAAGCAATAAGCTTACTAAACCTCAGGCTGTAATACAGCAGAAATCAGAGTGCGCCGTGCATTGCACATAGTATTGCTGGAGATGGGTAGTGTATATGCTGTTGTATAAAGATAAGGCATGGATGCTACTGAAAAATGAGTATTGCCTTTTTCCACCATGCACCCTTTATCAAATACTAAGTTTGTTTTTATGCTGGGTGTTTCCCTTCCCCCATCAACTAGTTCCTTGCCCCATCAAAGTTTTTTTCGTGCTGTTCAGTTACAGCTTTTTTAAAAATTAATTTTTATTTCTCTCAATAATTTTATTCAGTCTTTCAAATTTGTGAAACGGGACTCATTTTTCAACGTGATTCTTTTTGTCTGGAATGGATATAAGGAGATATTTATAACAAAGCTGTAGATTCCCTTTCACATCTCATGGCTGAATCAGAACTGAATTAATGCTTACATGGGGTTTGATTTGAATTGTCACAGGGACACTGAGTTGTCATGTTTCTTTCCAACATTTATGCATCTAATTAATTTGTGCCTTGCTCCTGTGCTACATTTGTGCTTACTGATCTTTGTTATTAACTTCAGGTAAAAAACTCTAACAGGAAACAAAACCCTAGCAGCAGGGGGACAACCAGGACTCAGCTTTCCACTTAGAAGAGGTGAAGAAGTAGAGATGGGCTCTTTTCTGCATTTCTAGTTTTATTAACCACCGTTTACAATCTCTTTCATAAATTTTTAGTAGCTTCTAGAAATCATTTTGCACAGATCTGGAGGAACTGTTTTTTAAATGAAATGTTGGTCGCATGCCAGCAAATACAGTAAATTTATTTAGAAAAACAGAGATCTGTAAAAGTAATTTATAGGAGCTTGTGATGATAGTCAATGTAAACTGCATTTAATTTCCAGATGATCAATCTTAGCTTTATCAATCATCTATCAACATTTTGGTTTGATGTGCTATTAGGCATCAAAGTTGGACTTAGGGTAATTAATCTGATCTCATATAAGACATTTGTTTGAATTATCAGTGACGAAATTATATATCAAAAAGTCTGTTTCAGTTTAAGGTTTTAAAATCTCCTAAGTGAGCCTGGAATCCCAGAGCTGTCACTTTATGCTAATGAATCTATATGCATTCTTTATTTTTGTCCCAAACTGGGAGTTTGGGCCAAAAACCAGACAGAACTGGTTGGTTGACGGACTGTTATTTTCATGCTTCTGGCCATACTTATTTATCCAAATAAATGACAGCTACCTAAGCTCATAAGACTAACAAATATTTTTCTTTCATGAACTCAGTGAAAAAAAAAACGTACTTTTTGTTTCTCACAGGTTCAATACATTTGATTGACAAATTATATTAGATTAATTGTAGACCTTAAAATTTACAATCAGTAATTCACCTCCTTGACAGTAGATCTGAACCATTCAGATTGTTTCAGAAATATAATTAATTTCTTTACTATTTAAAGTCTGAATGCCTGTAGTTTGTGCAAATAATAACACTATCTCTGAATAAAGTAACTTTAAGGCTTTTTAGGGAGATTAATGCATCTGCACATGTCCATGAAGCAAGAATTTCTTTTCACAAAAAAATTAAGAAGAAGAAATAATTGATAGTATGCTTTCCCATGATGTCTTGAAGAGTACTGCTTGGGAAGCTGTGCCACAATGGTCATTTCACAAGTAGACTAATTTGAAAAAAATAATTAGGGTTGTGGACTTTTTTTATCTCTTTTGAGCACGATAAAATTTGTGACAGTAGGTTACATCAGCTTGACTTATGGTCGGTGGTGACAATCTTGTTTTTTTCCCTCACGAGAGCAGTGGTTTGCTGGAAATCACTTCTTTGTGTGTTTAGAAAACTGAAGTCAGTTGAGAATAAAGTGCAATGTAGTTTTAAGAAGTTTCTGCTGCATGCTGGCCCTAAAGATACTGGTAGTACTGTCTGCTTTGATCACCTCCAAGCTGCATGTGTCTCCTGGTGGGTAACAGCACGGCAATGTGTACAACCCATGTATTGGCTCCCGATGCCACGCACAGCCGCTCTCTGGGCTGCTCTGCACTGCTCTCATTTCAGACAGAATCAAACTAATTATTATTCCGTAATACTCTCCACTCATCAGGCTTTTTCGCTAGCAGTTACCCCCTGGCAGGAGTCTGCCTCTGCGTTTAAATTGTACTCCATCCGTTTTGTGCCCTACAACCATTCAAAGAGATAATACTCCCCCATTTCCCAGTTAAGTTCTTCCTTTATTTTTAGAACATAACACATCACTTTCTCTCCTGAGACCCTATTTACAAACAACTGCTGTGCTAACTACAATAAAGCTAAAGGCAATTCAGGCTTTCCCTCACCGTGATGCTAATGTTCCTTAAAAGTCTTAGACGTAAAAGATCCAAAAAGATGCTGTGGGTTCTGTGTGTGTTTCTCCATTGTTCAGTCTCACTGCTGGGATTGCCAAAGAGGCTGATGTACAGAAGCAACTGCTGGAAATTTAAATTAAGAAAATAGTAACATTGTGGAATGGAGGAACCTTTTCAGTTATTTTTAAACCTGTGTAAATATAGATACTATATTGCTGGGCATAGAGATTAAATGTTTTTCTCAGCTTTTGGACCTCAAATATCACTGTGTTAAAAGTTGGGGCTGGGGTGGATGGAATTTGAATACAAACCCTCGACTTGATTGGTTTGTATTATACCCTTTTCTTTTCACTGAATGTTTTTTTTCTTCACATATTTTAGGCTGAAGTTTATCTAACAATATTTAAGTAATATCTCTCACTGGTGTTAGTCTTAGCAAAATCATCAAAATGCTTATTGTATTGGAGGGTTTATTTGTAAAAAAAATGCTTAACAATGCAAATGCTTGATGCAAATGCAGATTTTTGCTCTGTAAGCCAGGCTGGAATTCAGTTGACAAGAGAATTTCACAGCTGAAAACTGGCAATTAGATTTTGTATATTTCTTAAATACTGAGAAACAACCAAATGACAAACCTAGAACTCAGCTTGGATTACTACCTTATTTCAACCTCAATACCCCATTTTAAGTTGGTCTGCTCTGTGAGAAGTGGACTTGATTTTGGAAATGAGGTTAACCACAGGAATAAAACCACTCACGTCACTGTAGAAGCTGTAAAATATTTTCAGTTTAGTAAAAGTAAAATAGCTACTCAAATTGCGTTGCTTTTTAAGATATGTACTTAAAATTCTCTTTTTGTGCCTCGAGACTGTAAAATGAAAGGCATTTTAATTACAGAAGTATTATGAGGCAGGGAGTGGATTTTTCAGGGACTGTGACACAAGAGTGGCAGACGGTAGGTGGAAGTCTTTTCCAAGTGATGGACATAGTCTAGAGTTATTGTTCCCTGGGACAAGTGATGTTTGGTTTCATAACAAGTGGTAGCATTTATCAAAGGCTATTTACTTGCCCAGCTGTAAAAAAATCATGACAGTCAATGTAGCATCGCATTACAGTACAGCAATCCAGTTAGGAGGAATGCTTCAGTAAGGGCACCAACAGCTATGACAAGTGGCTTATATGCTGAATGCAATGCTCTGTGAGTGGATACAAACCAAACAGCTGTGTCATGGTGTTGATCTCTATTAGTTTTACAGATCCTATTTTCTTCTTAAAGTGCTCATATACTTGTTTGTCTATCCCTGTGCTGGTTACCGGCCTTTGACTGGATTACACAATTTGACATGACTGAATATGAAATCGTGGGAGATTTAGAAGAAAACTGCTTGGTCCTTTTATAACACAGTTTTTATTCCAAGAAGAAGGACTTGATATTTGATACATGTTTTGAACTGAAATTAGTTCCATGGAAATGGATTTCAGCTTGCTGCTGTGAACTCTGTCTGGTTTACTTTTATCTTCCAAATTCTGGGAAGGCAGTAAGACATTGCAGTCATAAGGGCCATAAATATGGTATGTGGAGGGGAGAGAGAGAGAGAGTTGAAACGCAGACTGTATCTCCAGTACCATTGCTTAAGGCTCTAGGGAAAAATAAGCTTGATATTTTACAGAAGATAGAGTCTTTGTATATAACAAAAAACATGGTTCTGCAGCCTTCATAATAGCTGATTAGGCTAGTTAGTAACTAGACTTTAATCTTAGAGTCTAACAAGTGGAGTTAATAGTAACTATTAATTGTAATCAGTATTCTTATTAGGAAAGAAGTAATTTTCAGTTTTAGAGAATTTATTGGAATTGGATCAATTCACTAGATTTACTTTTCTTTTGTTTCACACTTTTTTTGGCCAAGTCCCACTGGAGAACTCCATGCAGAGACTGTCTTACATGACCTACCCCACACAACTTACTATGGAGTGGGAAAGAAGGGCACAATCACAGGTTTTGCTGTAGGACATTACAGCTTACTTCAGCTTTGAATAGTCACAGCGCACAGTGCAGCCTGCCAAGAGGCCACTATAACATCTAAGCATACAATTAACTGTAAGTGTGTGAGTAATCTCATCCTTTCTCAGTGAAGCATTTAAGCACGTGTTTATGGTTAATGATTAGGTCCAGATGAAAGCAGTAAGATGATCTATGATTAAAGTTAAACATATGTTTATGTGCTTTCTTGAAGAGGAATGAAATTATTCAAACGCTTTAGGACTGCGGGTCACCTCACAGTACTGTATTTTCCAGAATTAGCCATAAGATTCTCCATTTAAGAAATTTTAGAAATGTTCTGTATGTGTGAGATTCAAATATGTTACTGTAAATTCTCTTACCTGACCAAAAGTCAGCAAGTGGTCTTTGTAACACAGGCAACCAATTACTAGAAAAATGGATATATTATATGAAATTTTCAAAATGTTTCATTCAAAAAATTCAGGCCTTTTTCTTTGAAAGTCAGGCATTTACTAGCTTGTTAAGAGTAATTTCTTCACTTCTTTGAAGTTTTCAGTGAAATATGGCTTATCTTATACCTGATCTTCAGAAGTTCTTTCCATTTGTTTTATAAAATATATTGTACCTTCTGTGGCAATTATGACCCAGAGCATTTTTATCCATGTAAAGTGAAGAAAGAAAACATGTTTGGTATAATCTACAGGATACAGGTTATAAGATCTAGTTGAAGATGTCCCCTGCTCGTTGTAGGGAGGTTGGGCTAGATGATTTTTAAAGGTCCCTTCCAACCCAAACTATTCTGTGATTCTGAGGTATGGGGATATCTCTCCATATCTCCCAAAGAGAGGCCTAAAACACAAACTGTGGGAATTTCTGAAATCCGTTTGTGAATTCTCTCCAAAGGCTGGATCTTAACACGAACCCAACAAGTCTATGATAATTGAGATCACTGCTTCTTTACTTATGTCTTTTTATAAATTGGTAAAGTGTCTACTTTCTGTCCTGGAACAAAACCACCTCTTTGTTGACACTAAATGCAAAACAGATTTTCAAAGATTTTTGGGGTGGGGTTTTTTTTTTTAATATAGCTGAACTAGAAAGAGGGACTAGAGCTCCCTAATTATACACTGGGACCTCCCAGTGGGCAAGCCTGAATGTTCGTAGAGCTTGTTACATTTCACCAATTCCAAATCCCTACCAGCCCTTCCCCAGGTCTGACCCACTTCAGAAGCCATCCTCTCTCTTCTGCCTAGTCAGGGGAGAAGGTGGAAGTCAGGAAAGCAGAGGCTGCAAATTTTGAAGGCATCTGACCAAGGATCATAGGATCATAGATCATAGGATCATAGAATCATATGGGGTAGGAAGGGACCTCTGGAGGTCATCTAGTCCAACCCCCCCGCCAGAGCAGGTCTACCTATAGCAGGTTGCACAGGAATGTCATCTACCCTGTGTCACCAGATCTTTAGATGAGCTGAAGATACAAGGCCAACTTTGTAATACAAAGATTTAAAAAAAATAAAATATCAAGGGACAAAGTGATAAGTCAATTCCAATTTTAGTTCCTTGTGCCAGAATATGGATAGGCAAGAAATCTGTAATGGCTTTGTGGGCTCTTTCCCGCAGGATCCCAGCTAGTTCTGCTGCCTTGGTGCACTTGAGAAAACATGCTGCATTAAATAGGTTTGATGGAAAATGTGTTTTCATTGTGCATCAATTTAGGATATTAATTCTGACTGAATCACATTCAGTTTTCTGGCTGCATTTACTGAATGCCACTATTATGTTGTAACACTGTTACAGACTTTTATTCTAGGTAAAACTGCTTACACATTATTTGTGATATTTATTTGGCGGCAGATGATGGAAAAAACATATTAGATAAAACTGAATTATGTTGCCAAGCAGTAGACTGTCAGTGTTTATAAACTGAGACAACAGAGACCAATTTAAAAGCAAAATTCATACTTCTTACAATCTTTGGTTTCCACACTCTTGTCACTCTCAGAATGACATTTCATATCCTGACACTTACAACTTTATTCCCAATTTTTCCCAAATAAACAGTATTTTTAGGTTGCTACTGAGTTTCTTGTTTATTTTTGTGGACCTACTTGTGAATATTTTCAGCTGAGTGCACTTGGTAACACTTTTTCACAGTAGACACCAGTCAATGGCTCCAGAGAAGACAACAATGAGGATTTTTGAGGCTCAATCTACACTGTGAACAGGGACATGCACTCCTCTGTTCTACTGCCTGGGCATGTCCAGGTGTTTCTCACACCTAGGGAGACAGATCAGCCTCAGGCAAGGATCTCAGCTTTATCATGTGCCTGGAGCCCTCCAGGATTTTTTTCGTTCTTCCCAAAAGGTGCTATTATTGCCCGCTGGAGCCCACAGACACTTTTGCGCAGATTTGGACTCTTTCCTATCTCCCCAATTTTTTCTGGGGCAAGGTAAACCTGGTGCCCTCTTGGGATCTTTATACAAACAGCTTTTAGATCAATATTTCTCTAACTTGTACAAGGAACAACAATTTGGCTCATTTGTCCTCTGATTTGGAAGCACACAGCCCTTCTTCAGGTCACCTCCAAGAGGGAGAAAAAAAGGCATGCCAAGATTTGGATTTGATAGCAACAGATGAGTTCCTCCAGGGCAGGGAATGGAGAAGACTGATAACAAGTATTTACCAAAGAAGGGAAATGTCAGTGATCAGAGACAATTAGCAGTTCATCCAGCTCTTGTAACTTCTAACCTGCAGTTACAGCTCCTTTGCACTCCTGGTCCATGAAGACCTGGCTGCTGCTTTCTTACCCAAGAAGCACCTGTGTTTCTGTCTAACCTGGGGACAGGCTGTTCCATGTAATGTAATAGTGTGTGCTACTGTACAAGGTATATCTAGGTGTGATGGGGAAATGAAATAGTCTGTCTGACAGATTATAAAACAAGGGATACGTGATGTAGAGTTTATGTTGCCTTGATTGGTGGTGAGATGCATTCTGTGATGTCTCCTTGTAGAACAGCGTCTCTGAGATATCTTATTCAGCAGAAAGGTGGTTAGTATAAAATTACTCTATGAACGCTTCAGAATGAATTTGAATGAGCAGGCTGAGCCCATGCTGGATCAGCACTTTAGCTTGTATGACTGTATGGATTTTGATCCGGCACTGTCAGCTTTAAAGCTAGATTTACTGTACTGTCAAGCCACAAACTTCAAAAGCTGTCTTTAATTGAACAGAAGTTGAATGTGATATATGCAGAAGAAAAATTATTAAACAAAGTTGTCTTATATTTGGCATATGAATGGAAGAAATATTGTAGTAGAAGCTCCAAAGGTTCAGGCTTCATTTATTTGCATTTATTTTGGCCCATTCTCCCCCATACCCAATAGAAGAAAGTTCTGCCAGGATTCCCTCTGTAGTTTATTTGAAACTGTTAAATCAGTGGCAAAGAGCACCACACATAAGCCAAACACCATTGTTTAATTTAAGGAAGGATTTCTGGGCTAGATAAAGAGACATATCTAGTTAGAGAAGAGGAAAATGGGCCTGAGGAAGAGCAAAGGCTGGAAGAGGACAAGTTTGAGGGACGAGTCTTGGTATCGGGAAGAAACAGAACAGAACCAAAGAGAAGAAATGAAGGAGAAAATCTCGGTCTTTTAGCCCTGGCTTGCTTTTTTGCCCTGTCTGCCTGTTAACTGATTAACATAAATCAAAACAGGGAAAGGAATTTTTGAAAAAGAGTAAAATGCGAGTTTCTATTGTGTCCTATGTGTTCCTATTCCTACTTATGTTTTGTAGTTTACTATTATGCTTCTAATGCTATAATTGGTAGGAATCTAATTACATTGCATGAAGCGGTGTCTGTTTGAAGGAGTAATTTGCATTTGAACTCTTTTGGAGTGTATGCATTTTGTCTTTGATGTCCTTTGATTAGTAATTGCAGCTCTTGTTATCAAATGTTACATTTACAGCCAGGCACTTTCATACGTTTCTGCTTATTTCTATTTTCTTGGAAAGTCTTCTATATGGTGAAACATTCTATAATGTGTCCTATCGAGGTAGTCTAAATTACTTTAAAAAATATTCTCCTGTTTCGGAGACTTGAATACAGGAACTTCAGATGTATACATTCATTACAGACACCCATGAATATGAACACACTGACTTCAGGTATGAAAAAATTCTGCGATTTAAAACACTGTTATGGCTATGCACATGCTTTCTCTTCCAGTGCTGTTACGATGGTATCTTAACCAGCTGTGCAACTTGATGTGCTCAACTATCAACAAACAATGTATTGCATATGGATATTGCAAGAGCAAAGGTTCTTATTTCTCCCTCCTTCCAACTGGGGAGCAGAGTGGTTTCTCAAATCAGAAAAGGTTTGAAAACCTTACCTTGCCTATTGTGATTGCAGAGTTCATATGTTTCAGGCATAGGAATCGTCACTGTGTCCGTACTTAGCTTCTCTCTGCTTCAGCTCATTCATTTAAACTATTAGTATTACGAAGGTATTTACATGCATAAAATTTTATTTCCAGGTTATATTTCTGTTTCCACAAATTTTGTTTCTGTGTGTATTACATCTCAGTGTTTCCAGATTTTAGGTAAAGTTAGTATATGAAGTAAATGTCGTACTTTATATCTACTATTTTGTTAAATAGTCCATATTTTTATAAAGAAAAACATAACTTGTTTAATGTTCTCATCTTCTGACATGACTTCTCTGTTCTTACATGATAGAAAAATTGTGCAAAAAATCTAGCAATGTAACACTGGAATACAACATAAGCCATTTCAGTGCTCACATAACATTTCCCTATTTTTATCAGGAGGTCCATGTAAACACCAAATGCTGGAAAATAGTTTCTGAAAAGCACAGCTATGTTTGTTTATTCTGTCAGAAGTGACAAAAAAAATGTTGCCTGAACTTTCTCAAAACAGCAATTTCAAAATTTGATTCCTCAGAGAACAAAACATCCATTTAATATATTACTTCATTTTCAGCAGGACTATGTGCTTCCAGATTAATTTACATTTTAAATTGCCCTGAAAGCATTAATTTACTGAGCTAACATGGGAAGTACAGATGAAAGAGCTATTTAGTTTATAAATGGTACCATCTAGTTTCAATGTAGGAATGTTTAATGGCTTTAAAATATATAAAGACTAATTGTCCTACAGATTTTGTAACCAGTCATGTTAGCAATGTTGAGTTGTGCTATTGCAACTTTAATTGTTATATACATGATAAACATGGGTCAGCCATTTAAGTAACACTAACGACTTCAAATGAAATGTGCCTAGATGAAAACTGCTGTGCCAAAATTATCCAGCTCCTATTAGAAAATGGTCAAATATTAGAACAGCTATGAAGAACAAATTCATTCCAATACTTGTATCTATATTTAAAGTGTGAAAAGATGAACATAGATTTGAAATCTGTATTATTTTTTTTTGTGTGTTTGAATTATGGCTGCAGCCAAGATGTTAGTTTGCATTTCTAAAGTATCATTTTCTGGAATCCTGGTGCAACTCAAGTAAATTAGAGTATACAAATAAATTAATCCCAAATGATGATGATAGTTTGTTTACATGCTAATATCTTTGCTCCTCATTACTTTACTTAATTCTCCCATCTCTATTGTGCACTTTCAGTGTAAGAAATATTTGCTCATCTTTGATCCATGTAACTTCTTTGATGGGCAGCATATAAATAATCATTAATTGTTGGGTCTTATTAATCACAGAGCAAATAGTAGAATAGAAAAGAAATTCCTTTCTCCTGCACACTCACTGGCAGAATTCCAAACTCCCAAGTTTACAGAGCCTAACAGACTCATTACTAGGCCTGTGTCTTAAAGTCATTATATCTTTATTTTTTACTTTTTATACTGGTTTTGCTTGTGCTTCCAACCTTCTCTGTCTTGTGGTGGGTGGTACTATCTGGTGATTTGAACTGGAAGCAGGAAGCAAGTTCTTTTGCAGACTGTGCCAAAAATGTCCTTTACTGGAACTTTCAGAATTATTTCATTCTATTTTTTAAACAATTGAAGGGTATGTAATATCAGTCCCCAGATATCATATTGTGCAAAATAAATGATACACAGTGAGAAAAAAGAATTCATTCTAAACATACTTGATAGTACGATTTCTGAGACCAGGCAGGTCAGAACAGTAGGCTCGGGAATGGTTTTATCATTTTTCCTTTCATGTGCAAACCCAACACAACATTATTTTGCATTATATCTTTGGTATTCTGAAAATACGGAAAACAATCAGATAGGCCATTTTATCCTTAAAACCACCAGTAGTGTTTACAGACATTGTTTGAGGTTTGAGGAAGCCTCCACCAAAGGGTTCTGTGCTGCTCCTTTTAATAACCTGCGCATGATGGAGGATTTTTTTCACGCCACCTCTATCTGGTTTGGGGCTCTGAAATCTGAAGTTAGAGGAAAACTATTTTGTATTACAGGGTGGTCCATATTTTGCTGAGGTCACTCTCTGTCATGTCTCAGATCATAAAGATTGCTTATGGTAAAGCATGTATCCAAACAACAAACAGCTTCTTTCTGTAGCAAGGACATCTCTGCTTGAATATACAGCTGGCTTCGTGCGTTTCATCGGAGGCTTTTCTACTTTGATGGATAAACTGTATGTGAAAATTTTGCTTAATAATTGATGCAAGTGCAAGTAAATACGATATAAAGCTGTATGTTAAGAAACATTGCAGTTACTTGCAATGCCTCTTTGCCATGAAAGAAATTACTGTTAGGCTGGCCTTTTTAATGCTCATTTCTAGAGTGCTCTGTGGGAGTGGTTTTTTTAAATTCATCCATAACGGAGTAGATGTCAGAGCTATGCCTAGCCATTAATAAAATCTGCTGGGAGAAAAGGCAGGTTTTTAAACAAACTATTGGATGGCAACCTCCATCATGTCAGAAAATCTAAGTGAGATTTGGGTTAATCTATTTCCTTTGGACAAATATTTGTATATAAATTTTAAACCCCCCACAATATATTTCATGTTGATTTATCTGCAGTAAAAATCTTTTAATCCTGCTTGTTTGATGAGCAAGAGTATTCCAAAAACATCATTTAAATTTATGGGTATGAGTACAGAGGTGAGGAATAGATTAAGTTTGCTAATTGATTATAATAAAGAGAAAAAGAAATGGTGCCTACAGGTACAGATATTGCCTTTGAAATTTATCCCAAACTTCATGGATGTAGTGGACTCATTATGTTTTAAAATGTAAGTTTATATTTAGATTGTTTGTTTTGATGAAAGTATTTTAGATATTTGTAAAATTGTGTACTAAATCATCCACAGTTGGGTTGGGTCTGAATGTATTCTTTCTAATTATTTATACAATTTTTTATTTATTGGCTTTATTTATTAATTTGCTATGAGTGAATCCCATGCAGCTGGTGTGGTTATCTCTAATTAGGAGTGCAGCAGACGGTAAATGGTAAGAGCTGCTCTGTTCTCCCCAGCCAGGATGAGGATGTTGTTGTGTAAGAATGACCTGCCTGAAGGTGTGCAGCCACAGCAGACTCACAGATGTAAGGAATCACTAAAGGGAACAGATAGGTTCTTGCTGGTTCTTGTTTCCTTTTTGCTCTGATACGTCTTTTCTTCAGGGAGTTGTTTCTACATTCAAAATGTGCTGAAAACACAATCAGTCAGATTTATCAAAGCTTTGCTTGATAGTTTCTTCTCCAGGTTTTAATATAAACCCATTTTATCTTTTAGTGAAAGAGGGCTGACCATATCTAATACCTTCTTCTCACAGAGGCAGCTTTTCCTGCCTGCTTGGGTGGGTAGGAATATACCAAGCCTCTATGAAAGAAGGCTTTGATGTTTCTCAGTTAATATCATTAATAAAATATTATTATGCAGATATATTACGTTTCTTTCCTATTTGCACTGTAACTGAAACATGTAACCTTGAAGGATGAGTCACCTATTTAAAATTAAAGTCCTTGTCTTCTTAATGAACGTATTTTCTCCTCCACACGTTGATAGCTAGTACTTCAGTCTCAGTAGATTACTAACCTTGCCACCCAGGCATGCATGTGGTGTGTTTAAATATTTGAACATTTGTAGAGGCCTGCTACACGCATGGCCAAAACAGCCCAGATGAAGTTGTTGTTCACCTTTATTGCCTCTTTGGCTTATGGCCAAACTGCTGACCAGGCTCAGCTGTGCCTCAGGAGCAGCTGTGGGAGGGTGGCTGGGGGCTGTGCAGAGAGATTGGGAACACCTGGGAGCTGTGCAGAGGGATGGGGAACACCTGGGAACCAGGCAGGATGCTGGGCAGGCTGGGGTGCTGCTGCTCTCCTGCCTCTGTAGGAAACCTGCTGAGGAAGGAGTGTGTGGGTTCTTCGCTTCTCTTAAGAAAAAATTAAATCTTGGATGACTGAAGGCATGGCTGACTTGGAGTCCTGACCTAGGGAAAGGTTCAGGATAGGCAACATGATTTGTGGATTTGGAGACATCTTTCACCCTCAAGAGGGATGAACTTGCCAATTTAAAAACACGCATGAAGTTACTGATGGTGTTAGAGCTGCCCCAGCAGGTCTGGCAGAGACTTGCATTGCAATTTAAGCATGAAAGAAGAGCAGCTTGTGGATCCCACTGTAAGTAAGGGTTATTTTGTGTTATGGTATTGTCATTTATTCTCTCGTTATAGTTGTTTCTTTCCTTGCAGATCTTTTATGCTGAGGTGAGGTCTGGGTGAATTGTTGTAGTAATGGCAGTAGGTGTTGATTCTTCATATGTAACGTGGTAAATGTGAATATAGTCCTGTGCTGGCGGGGGGGGGAGGGTTTGGGTTACAGTGCAGGAGAGATGGTAGCAGGAAAAAGCATTTGGTGCAAGTCACGGAATCTACTGCTATTTAAAACCTGTGAGTTGTCTCAGAAACAAGCTGTAGTCCCTGGCAGCAGCAGGAAGGAGGAAACCTGCCGTGGGTACCTGTGTGCTGTGTCTGAGTAGAGGAAGTGGCTACCTCTGGTTTTGCTACCGATGCTTTAAGTGTAATGAAGACTGATGGTTGTGTTCTGCCTTCTTGCTAGTCCTGTTGCTCCAGTGCCTGCGTGCCTATAGCAGACAACTTGTTAAAATGTTAAACACGACTGAAGGTATGCTATACAGCTACTGCAGTTACTTTTGATAGCAGGTTAGGAAGACTTGGAATCTAGTATGTCCTGCTGGCTGGTGTAGTACAGGGTTTATTATAACTTGTGTAACATCAGCTAAGTGCAGCTCATGAGATCACTAATACTGAATTATTCTCATGATTATGGGTAAATATTGATGTTTGCAACATATAGAAACTAGTGGGTGTTGATATGTGTTGTAGTTTAACCCCAGCCAGCAACAAGGGCCGTGCAGCTGCACGTGCAGTTCTCCCCTGTTTCCCAGGAGAGCAGAGAGAAGAGGGAGAAAAGGAGGGGAAAGAAAAAGAAAAAACTTGTGGCTTGAGATAAAGCTTAATACAAAATAAAGTTTAATAGAACAACAACAGAAAAGGAAAATAACAATAATAATATTGACACACCTTACTCTTACCGCCCGGTGAATTCCTGAACACTGATCTTGGATATTCCCCTGCCCTACCTGGCCGGCCTCCATTTATATACTGAGTGTGACGTCTGTGGTACAGAATATTTCATTGGCCGTTCTGTTGTTCTGTCTGTGCTTATTTTCAGCTTCTATGGGAAGCTGAAAAGAGTCTTTGAAAAGTTATAAACACTGTTTAACCACAACTAAAACAATGCACGTTATTGACATTCCTTTCACAGCAATCACTAGAAAGAAAATTAGCTCTTTCTTGGTTGAAACCAGGGTAGTATGTGTAAAACCTAGTAAACTGCTAGGAAAATATTTTAATCTCTTTATTGTGTTGATTTCTTCATAAATCTAAAATATTACCATAGCACTCCTTTTCACAGTATTTAAAGCGGTGAAGAGATTTCCTGTACAGAACCTGAATCTATATGATTTATTGGTGAAGGTTGTGCACCTGCTTTAACTTTTGCAGAGAAGAGTTTTCCGTCTCTGGGACTCTCCCTCTAGCTTCTGCCCAGCCACAGAGCGCTTCAGTTTAAATATGATCTGTGAATGTAGAGATGTGTGACCACTGTCGCCCTACGTGAGCAGAAGCATATGTACCACCTTCTGTGACTATGGATAAAGCTGTTCACTTCCCAATTCAGCATAGCTTTGTAACACATTTGAAATGTAACTTTATGTGATTCACATTAAGAGAAGACTCTCTTGGATGTGGAGCGGGGATACAATTTTATCAACTGGCACCTGGAAGTCAGGGAAAAGAAATAAATGGCCGTTTCTATACAAAGAGCTGTGTAATAGGGATAAATTTATATCTTCACTGGAATTGAACGCTAGAGAAAGGCTATCCTTTCTACAAAGCCAGTAAGGTTCCAATGTGGTTTTTTTTGTTGTTGTTTTAGAGGGAAAAGAAAATGTGTTTCCATTTCCCTATAGGAAGTTTGTGTCCTTCCGTTTTTCTTCTTAAGGTAGCTTGTTCAGATGTGAAAATTTCTCGGGTATGCTTTTAATCCAGACCACAAAAAATTACCCATGGTTGTAGAGAAAAATATGAGGCTCAATGATCATGTTCCTTTTTCTACATTGTCAGTGTGAATTTAAAATTTACTTTGGTTAACTAACAACTTAAATCCAGAAAAGCTTTCATAATACAAGATTCACTCTGCAATGTGATTCAAAATTTGCTCTACTGTGAATAGTCTACCATAAAAATATGCATGACTTGAAGGACAGAGCAGAAAAATTGATCAAAAAAGATATTTGTAAAAGTGTTCTTTATAAACTCTATTTTTGAAAACGCTTTAGTGTAAAACCTTCTAACTGAATGAGATGATCCTGAAACATGGCTGATACAATACTATACTAATGTTCATGTTTTGTGAAAGTAGGTTTTAGAAGCTGTCCTCTCTCTCTTTCTTTTTTTCCTTTGCTGCTCTATCCAGCGCTCTTTACTCCTACGCATGATACCTGAGACGGCAGGGAAAATGGGTAATTGGAAAGACTATAGAGGATCAAACTTGCAAATTAAGTGCTACTTTATGATGTGAGGTGCAATCTTCAGCAAGGATAGTTAAAACTGAGTAATCCTGGGAAACATTTGGAGAAAAAGATTTCCGAGTCGCAATTTCTTCTCTGCTTCTAGTTTCATTTGAGGTTGGCTAAATCAAATTACCACTGGGAGTAGACTAAGGAGCCTCTCCTGCCAGCAAAAGACCTTATAAGCTCTGCTCTTATTGTCTGCTCTGCAGAGACAGAAAACTGCTTGTATTTATGTTTTCTTTTCCTGGGATTCAAAGTTTACATGTGAAATGCAGATGTATAATGATTCTTCTCCCTTCCTTATTTGGACAAGTAGAAAAATAGTTTGCTGGCTGTTTTCGGGGAGATTTTGGGGGATCAAGCAAGGACAGAGAGCATGAATGAAAAGCATGGCTTTTATCTAAAGTTTAGACTTTTTCAAACAGTATAAACTTATAAAATGCAAACACAGATTAAACTTAATCATCTTCCCTGTTTTTATGAGTATTTAAAATTGGTTAACTCTACAGCATATATTTAACTAATATGAAAAAATAAAATCCCTCCTAGAGAGCAAAGATAATATCCTAATGAATGTGTCTAATATCCTGCATGGTGTTCAGTATATCACCATAATGATTAAATAGACAGAAGTGGATACCTTAAGAACCCATCTTGCGTGCCCCATGCTTCACTAGATCTCACAGGCCTGTCTTGCAAACGCTAATTAAAACTATATTGCAATAAAGAGAAACATTGCAATCAAGAGATGTGATTCAGTGCTAACAAGTACCTGTTAATGTTACTTCTTGTTTATGATGGAGAGATTTAATCATAATCTAATGCAGTATCTGCGCTATTGAGCACAACCCCTAGGGGGCAAGTCTGTCTGTGGACATCACCAGGAGCCAGCAGTTGACTTGATATGAACATGTACTTTTCCTGAAAATGGTTACCATTTAAATTAATTCCAGAGACGTTTTCAGACCAAGTTGCTGTATGTAGATTGCATGTCAATACTGATATAGATGGAAATGTGAGATACTGTCTTTATGAAATGAATGACATTCTCTAGCGCTCGGCCTGTGCCGAAGTGGCGCTTCAGAGTGACTTTGAGATGGTTTTCTCTGGTAAGTGGACAGCAACTGAACTGCTGATATGACAGCTTAGACACCAGGATGCGGGTGAGAGAAGTCATCCAACTCTGTATTGCATTAGTTAAAAAAGACCTGCAATGGCTAATGTCACTGAAAAGAAGCATTATTTTTTTGGAGCTGCCAATACCAAGTGAATAGAATGACCCAGGCTTTTTGTTTAAGTTTTCAACAAAACAGTTTGGAACTTGACTCATGCTGCTGAATTTACTTACATACTTTCTGTACCCTCATCTAGAGTTCAGCTGGTTTTGCCATATATATTTCTGAGTTCCATAGAAGCACCTATGCTTTCTTTGTTTAAAATAATCCTTCCTTTATTTAACATAGGTATAAAAGTACCCTGAAGTGCTTATGACTATATATATAAACGTGTGTGAATGTAAATGGCCTATTAAAAGTGACTGTAGAATATAAAGGAGGTTTTTGTTCCTGATCCTAAAGAAGGACGATAATATACTGCTGGATGAAATAAGTGGTGTGTTTCTAAATGTTCACGTTTGTAATTATACACTTGAGGTATGTCAGCACCAAAACCTCTCACAGTTGGTATTCCCAGTTCAAAACATCTTTCTTAACAAAGGTTGAATCATGTTTGGCTGTTGACTACCATAATCCAGGTTTTCAGTCTTTTGAACTTAAACTTTCCAGACTGTGATTTTTGCTGTTCTCTTCTAGCTGTTGCTATTGCAACTATAACAATTATCCTCTTGTAGCTGCTGTAATATCACATGCAGAATGTTTAGGCTGTGTTTCCGCAACAGAGAATTAATGTAGGCAAAAGTAATTGGACTGAAACTGAAGTTACCCAACAGCGTATCATCTCGTATGTTTTATATTAAAAGCTGTGAGGTTCTGGCTTCAGAAGTCAATGAATATTGTAAGCACTTTAGTTTTGTCTGTAATCGGAAGTACGTGGGCACTTATTCTAGCATTTACATATAGAATATAGCTGCTTATAACATTCAGGTGGACAGAGCAACTTAAGTCCTTATGATTTTTGCGAGAACTTTTAACTTTATGGGAGTTTCTTTTTAACAACTATGGCTCAGTTTTCCCACAACTCATTTTAACAGTCTTCTGTTTTGCTAATAAATGTGTTGACTGTCTGTTCCGTTACTTCACAAAGGTGCATATAGAGAAAAAGCTATGGAAAGGTTGTAAGCAGGGTGGAGGAATTTTCTGAGTCTTGTTTACCACCAGTTGGGTGATGATAACTGATCACATGTAATAGGTGAACCATCAGTCACAGTGATAGTAAACTTAAATACCTGCCATAAACAGGGTTTCTTTGCCATAGAAAATACTAAAAATATGGTCACGGTTAGTCAAAAAAAAACCATAAAAATCCAAACTCAAGACAATGCAATCTTAAATCAAGCAAACAATCAAGCAGTGGTACACACAGAATGTGTGTTTTGGGGTTTTGCTTGATTTTCTAAGAGTTCTGCCTTTCTCCTCCTGAAACCAAAGTTTTTGCCAATCTTTAAAACAGCACCAGCCGTGCTGTTTGGGTATTTGTGCTAGTGACAAGTTTTTCTTCATAAGTATTATTCCTGATGATAAATCTAGCGCAAGAGAACAGGTAGGATATTGGCTCATGGAAGTATACCAGTGTTGTTTAGAGGCTAAATGAGAATTTTTATTCAGTATATTCAGAAATTGTCTTATTAAATATGCTAGGTCTTGTGGTAGTGCCCACTGACTTAATAAACCCAGGGCCTCTTTTCAAGTAATAAGTGAGGAGATAAGAGAGCATTTCTGCTTGTAGATTCTTTATCCTGTGAGCAGTAATGATTGAATAGTTAACTTTATATATAAGTGGTTTTTTTCTGTTAAGGGGTTTAGTGGTTTAATGTATGACTTTTCTTTACAGGGCTGCATCTTATTTCTTAACTGAAAAATTGTACTTGTAACAAGTAGGGATGCTTGAATCATTCATTTCAGTTTCATAGTTCAGTCCTCATTTAAACTATCACAACTATTTATTAGCTTTAATCTTTTTCCACAAATACTCATTTTTAAAGACCAGCTCTGTACTTAAAACATTTGTATAAAAATTAAAGCAGTATTTTATGTGTAAGCAGTGCAAGAAAATTGCTAGCAAAAGCAAATGAAACCTGAAATCTTGCTGCCTTTAGCTGTCATTACTGTTTAACAAAAGCACAGCTTTACAGACAACTGTTCTTCATCAAACACGATACTTGTCTTTTTCCAATATACATTGAATGATGCAGTACATAGAAAGGGAACACCTTAATCATTTTTAGCCATAAATTTTTAATAGCTTTTTAACTGTGAGAGAGAGGGAGAAGACAAGCTAATGAAGGAAGGTTGTGAGTGAAGTGTGGAAAGATAATTTCATATGAATTCTGACTGCATGATACTATAGTGAAGTAGACTGGAACAAAATGCAAAAATATTAAGGATTTCTGGGCAATACCTAATTTGTTGTCTGCTTTCATAGGAGACTTCAGGACCAAGTAAGCCAAGAGTGTTATTTACTGTGTGGAACAGAAGAGCTGGACTAGTTGGAAAAATAATACTATATTGGAGTTTTGCCCATCTAAAATGTACATCTCGTATAGCCGACTTTGGGTATTGCTGCCTTTATACTATTTCTGTTGCCCATTTTCACACCTCCTGTTGCAAGGCAGGGGTTCTGCTGGAGGAATGAGCCATTGACGACCAAAACTCAAACAAGACTTGCTTAAATCTTTAGGCTGCCATGCAGAGAAACTATCCAGTGTAAATTCTCTGTAGTTACTTGCTCTTGCAGTATTGCTTCTGATACCATGTTCTTGGCTGTGGATAATGGCACTCACCTCTTTTGAGTGTAATAGCTGAGTAGGTGTAGAATGTGCAGCAGTGGCAGATTCAAAAAACATTTTCTGTAAAGCAGTGTAATAAAATATTTACAAGATTTGATGTAACGAACTAGGCAATTATAAGTGAATTGTACTGTCTTTAGTTGGTTAGAATAGGCAGCCTGCAAGCATTTACAGAAGTTCCTTTAGCATAGTTTAAAAATCACGTTTTATGAAGCGAGAATATTGTTACCCTGTATGTAGGGTTTCATTTCATCACAGTGCTCATGATGGAGCACACAAATATTTACAGTTGAACTTTGGAAAAAAAGAGGTCAAGAATTTTATTAACACTTATAAATGAACTTATATAAGGATGTTTATGTGCATCTTGAACTTGCCAGAGATGAGAGAACAGGTGATGAGTGTCTTATTTTGGAAGGCTGCAGGCAATTTCACTTTCTCTAGATATCTTTCACCTGTCATTCAATGTTTTTGGTGTGAAACTGCAGGAACCTCTCACCTTCCCTGCTTAGCTGGACATCTTTCTGGAAAGCCTGTGCTGCCTGGCTGTTATTTAGAGCCTCGTCCACTTTATTCTTGCGGCTTCTGTGCTTGTATTATAAATGTGTGCAAGTACCAGCATGTACCATGTTTCTTGGAGTACCATTGAACTGGCCAATTTTCTGAGGCCAGGATAAGGTTTGTTCTTTTCACAGATGTGACAAACCTGATTGTATTCTAGTGTGTTACCCAGACCTTCTTTTATTTGGCAAAGGGGTGAAATTCTCAACCAATAGGCTATAATATGCTACGTATTTTGTATTGGAAAACGAGGATTCGATTCAACCCTCTAAGACCAGAGATGATAGTATAACTGTGCAAAGAGCAACTAACTAGTTCTGCTACAACTTTCTTTTTGGCTATGTAATACTAGTATATACATTAGCTTAGAAGTATTTTACTGAACTAAACGGAGGAAGGACCGTAAATGTTAGAACTGATACTTCGAGTTCTGACATGAATTTCTAATGTAAAATTGCCCAAATACTTTAATGTCCAGCTGCTCAGTTCCAAAAGAAAATTGATTCATCTTCCCTCAGTCTTTGTCTGTATCACTTTTACTCTAGCACTGTAATCTTCTCAAGGCAGACGGTAAAATGCTTTGGTCTTCATGTTAGCCACTTGCCATGGTTTTCTGAAGTTACAATCAGCTGCCTTGTTTGAAGAAGTTAATTGGGCCACTGAATGCAACTTCTTTTTGAGCAGAAAAATTTCCCCTAATTGACTATTCTGCATTGTCTTTTCTCTCTCTATTTTTGATTCTGTGTAGAAGGGATGTATATGCAAGTATGTTTATTAAGAATATCACGTCTAGCTTTATTTATATATGAAAAAAAAAAGGAAAATGGCCTATCTACAACTCCTACCATTCCAGTAACCTGAGAGATACTGTCATGTTTTTCACTGTTCTATGACCTCTGACCTGTTGAGGTATGTGCAATTAGTACTCCAAGGACATCTTAATTGGAGTTTGATCCCTTTAACTGTTAAATTTTCCTCTGCACGTCAATGTCTTTCTCTTCTGTGGCCTCACTTAATGGGAATGAAGCTGCCAAACAGTAGTCTACAGGAATATTTGTTAGGGAAGTCCTGACCTGCATTTAGATTCTTCAAATGCTTATTTGTGCAGCAGTCTAATCAGATCAAAATGGAGGGTCTTTGGTTGTTATCAGTTTGCAAAGTATGGGTTTACAACTGAAAAAATGGGGAATGAGGGCTGTTGATGGACTACTGCTGTATAATCATTTACCTGAAGGGAAAAAAAAAAAGTTGTTTGTGAAACCACAGAAATTGGAACCGCTGTGATCTGCTACTGGCCAATTTGAGATCCCCAGTGTGTGCTTGAAAGGGTTGGTAGATGCTCCAAAAAATAATGAGAAGTGTTTCTGGAAATTTACTCCAGCGTTGATCCATACTCTGGAAGAACTATGCACACGTGCAGGAAAATGTACTAATTTTTTTTGATGTCTCATTGATTTTTAAACAAGGACCTGGAAATTAATAGAGGAGCAAAACTTACTCTTCATAAAAGCAAGGAATGAACCAGCTTTAGACATTGAGGAGATGCGGGCTGAAGGGAAGAGAAGTTTGCTTTTTACTGTCTGTGTTTTGTGTCTTGCGCACTCTCATGCTTGTAACATACAAAGTATTATCAGTGAGAAGAAGATGCTTAACGTAAATCCCAAAGGGAAGCAAGATGTTACAAATGCAGTGCACAAGAGATGGAGAATAGCAAAGTCATTTATGGAACCTGCTAATTTCTAAAGGCTTTTATAGTAAAGTAGAAAATAGTAGCCTTTAGGCCTCACTAACATTTACTTATTTTCATATATCGCAAACACCAATATTTTTTCATTTTACAATTGGAACCATGGCACGTCTATTGATTTCTGGACTCAGAGATGTGGGGAATATGATTAAAATGGCTGTTAACCTATTGTATAACTGAGAATTCACTTTGTGCTGTGAATTGCTGAGTCTAATGGGAGGCTCCTTGATTATTTTTTTTTCTTTAGAAAAAATATTAAAGGGTTTCTATGTAGTCTAACAGGTAAAGTTTAAAAATCACTTCGGATTTTCATTTGTCCTTCTATATTAAGCTGCTTAGCTGTTAGTACATAGCTTCATGAAAAACAAGGTAGTTTCGTCATGTTGGTATAGGCTAGATATTTCTATTTGAATGATTACTTAAGAAGCATATGTGAAAGCAGTGACACCTGCTCTTTGGCCATTGGTAAAGAGTTTGGTGATTTTATGCCATATGGTGTGGTTGCAGGGGGCTGGTACAAAGAGTGTAGTAAGTCACTGAGTTACAGGCTACTGACTGCGATTAACGCAAAGTAAATTCATTCATTGTCTTGTCTCCAGTCCTTTGGAATATGTGCCATGCTAAATTTGAGAAATATGAAATACTTGCCTGCAGTTTCACTCCTTTTGATCATTCCATATATTTTCTACATAATCAAGTATAATCTTTAATTCACATAATAACATCAAGAAATGAAGTACTTGGAGATTAATACATTTATTGCGTGAGTCTAGCTGTAAAACTGCTGATATAAAGTTTGTAATGACTAATATTGATATGCACGTAGGGTTTTCTTTTGCAATAGTTGTTATTGAAAACATTAACTGAATTACAACCTGAGAATATTTGTGACATTTGACTGCTTATTTGCAAGTCTTTTTCTTGTAGACAGGGTGATTCTTGCTAGACATCTTGCATGAAGCTTTTGTGAGTCTCAGTGCATACTTGCAGTATGTGCCTAATGTCTGAGATGTTCTAGGTATTTTCTTATGGTCCAATACAAAGGAAGGACAGCAAATGTACCAGCTCTCCCATATGTCCAAAGCCTACTCCATTCAGCTCTTAATGCATCTCTCCTTTTGCCTAGTTCAAGACTTTGCCTTGGGTTATATGCATTTATAAGAATTAATGTGGTGCGACATCACACATGGAAGTGGTGTTCTAATACAATTAATAATGCTACTCATAGCTTTACCTTCAGGGATGTACAACACAACTGCTCCCCATCACTATATTCTCAGACTATTTTTGTCAGTATCAAATTTTTTTCTTGTACTCAATGTTCATGTTTTTATGTTTCTTTTGTTTTTGTTGAATGCTACTAGTGCTACCGTGTTTAAAATCTTTCAGTTCCTCAGTGTGATCAGCCTCCTCATAATTTGAGATGTGCATTTATAAGGGAAGTTACGTTAAGGCCTCTTCAGTCCCACCCCTCATTTTTTCTTTTATGTTGCTCATTCTGGCAGTTTTTCCTATTAGAATATGCCATCTTAGATCACGCCAAGCTCTTTTGCTTGGTCAATCAGTGAAACTAAGCTCTCTGAGCTGATCCCTCGAAAGATAGAATTGAATGCTTTTCTGAGTTAGTGTTTTGGAAGTCTGAGGGTGTTACAGCATAATAAGTTATACCGTGGCGTTGTGGGGTTTTGTTTGGAGGGAGAGTGCAATTCTGTTTTGTGTGGTTAAAATGCAGTGGCTAATGGGATCTGAGGGCTATGTGGCTGACAAGTGTGAGTGCAAATATAGTTTAGTTCACGTTTCAAGAATAACTTAGCATAGCAGTTCCAAGCTCTCTGTGTAGTAGCAAAGCCACTTACCCAGCACATGGGTATGAGACTTTGTGGCTCTAGTGGATTCCATGCTGTTGCAATTAAACTCTGGCTGTTGTGTTAGGAACTGGAGATTTACAAAAGTGATCTGGGCAAATGAGGTGCCAATGCACTCTGAAAACTTCTAAATCATTTAGAGAATCTCATAGGGCCTGCTTGCCTTTACTCCACACCAAACTCTATCCAGGATTTACTCAGTAGAACTAGATGAAAACTTTGGATTACGTTTTNGCAACATTTTGCAAGCACTCAAATACTGTAACCGTTTCAAATAGGACATTTTGAAGCTGCTAGAGGAACTGAAGTCCATGTTCTGAAAAATGGATGAAGACTTGGCTGAACTACTGTAGTGGAAATTCAGGTAGACAATGCAAACAAGGGAAGAGCTTGCAACCCTTTCTGGTTTCTGGTGAAGCTTAGATGGAGTTAATAGGTTTTGGCCAGAATTTTTGTTTCTTCTGACAAATCAGGTGACTTACAACCACAGCGTAATATTCTCATGGAGTTTTAATCAAAGAGGCAAAAATTGTGCCAATATGAATGAGTAATAAGAGAATGTTTTCAGTGAATAAAAATGTTTTTCTGTGACAAAGCTAAGAGAGTATATTTACAAAATCTTCAGGTTTGTGCTTATCTGAAGGCTGTGGAGAAGGATGGGGTTACTTGTAGGCATGGCAACTTGAAGGTGTTCCAGCTCTTTGACTGGAAGCATTTGGTGCCATCAGGATGTAAGTACACCAGTAGATGGATTTCTCTTTCCAAGGGTTTTTATCTACTGTTTCAAAACCTATGCATTTATTAACATACTTCGTTAGAAAAAAAATAGGCAAATATTACTTTAACAGTGAGCAGAACCTGCCAAGGCAAAATAAGTGTGAATATTTCCCTGCTGGAAAGATAATTCTCTAATTAGCCTCCAACCATTCAGTGATTGAAAATTTGTGGATGCAAATAATTTTCAGATTACTTAAATCACTTAAAAATAAAATAAAGGATTCCTGCAGAGCTGGTAGAACTTATTTGTAGCTGAGGTGTTTCTGACTCTAGATCACATCTGGCAGGAGGAAAACGTATTCATTCTCCTTATTATCTTACACACAGCATGTGCCAGACTGATGAAAGAAACACATGTAGAGGTAATTCTTTCCAGTATTTAAATATGCATGTTTTATTGAGGGAATAGAGGAAGGGAGAGGGGAAGGGGATCAGGGAAGTAATACATTGGCCTCTTACTTTTCCCTCTTGTTGATTCTTTCTTTCCCGTTTTCCTCCAAGCTTCTACAGTTGTTGTCAATGCCTGTCATTGGGTTCTCTCTTGCATAGTGACCGTGTCTTTTAGTTAAGGAAATGTGCTCCTTTGTCTCCTCCTGACGTTAGAAGCAACCAGTCATCTCCAACAGCCTGCTCAAGCTGTAGGAGTTGGGGAATTATTTCTTCTAGCTTCAAAGCCCGACATTAGTTTGTGCAAAATCTGCTGTTGCCAGACTCCAAGTATGAGAAGTGAGTGTTTACTGGCATACAGAGCAATGCTGGTCAAGTGATACTGGGAAAAAAAACCCACGTCAATACTTGTTCAACAATATTTCTACTATATTTTCTTTGTTTTCTTCATCTTACCGGGACATTAATTTGGAATCTTTGTACTGGTATCTTTTTATATTACTTTATCAAGCTTTTTGTCTTGTGGATTTTTGCTTTTTGAAAATGCTGTGCAATACATTTTTGTATTTCTATGGAAAATACTTTTATTAGGAGCTCTAGTTTAACTACCTGGTCTTTACTGTGAAGTAAAAACATTTTTTCATTCCGGCTGGTGGTCTGTTGATACCATACCACTTAAAATGATCCATAAATGCATGTCGCAGTGACAGGTTTGCTCTAGGCAGGCTCTTCATGAAACTTTCTTCTTGTCATTTAAAGTCTGCATTAAAATATAAAGTGGTGAGGATCCCGGAAGCCTAAGCTTTAAGAGGCTGTTAAGTCCATTGTGGCTTTAATTTTAATTGTACGTCATCAGCAAGGCAGCCAGTTAGACTTGCTGGTGGGATCACATTGCCTACTGTGCTTTGGCAGTGCTAGTGCAGCTTGGGGCCACCTTGCACATCAGTCCTGGGCACAGGATAAGCAGCCTGCCAAAATCCAGGTTGCTTGAGCAAGAGCAGCCCCAGGAAGATAGCTGGTGTGGGATGGAAAGCATGTTGAGATGTCTCCTGGATGTGGTTTGCCACGTGCTAGGGGACATGTGGTGTTGCATTGTGTGGGTGGGGAAGAAGGTTAAAGCAAGCAGAAGGCTTGGCTTCATTTTGTCCCCATTGCTGCTGGTGCATATGGCTCTGTGACGGAGCTGTTCAGCCAAAGAGCTCGGTGTTCACGAGAGGAGTGTACATGAGGAGAAAAATCACCTCAGCTGCAAGAGTGGACAGGCACAATTCACAAAAGGATGTGTCTGAAAGTGGGAGATCTGGATAAATGGCCTTTGGCCCTGTCACTTAGAGGCGTAACAGGAAACAGCACAGTGGCAAAGCTTGAGCAGTGGCCAGGGTCATCCCATCTGGAGATGGGCACAGGTGCTTCTGCATTCGTATGCACTAGATCTCCTTGTTCTTTTTCCAGCATAATCCGTTCCAGGTCCAGGGAAATTTTATAATGCTAGATTCAGTTTGTCTTGAATTAGATATAGTTTGGTTACGAAGGATATTGCATCCTGTCACTCTGTATTCCTCTTCACTGACCATGTCATCCCTCACCTGCATGTTGGAGTTGGTGAGCAGAGCTGTTTCTTCTCTTTTTATGGTCAAGAACATCTTACCTTACAGCTCTGCTTATACCTTCTTTGTGCTCAGATTGAGGGTTTGTAATGAATGTGCTCGGTTCTCAAAATATTCCATGATTATCCTCTCTCTCCCATTCTTATCAGCCAGAAGTTGTTATGCCTATCCTAAAAGTTGGCAAGGGCAGGTGTTGCTCAATTTAAGCATTGTAAATGCTGTTACTGTAAGAAGACTTCTAAACACATAAAATCTGTTTCTGATAAAAGATTTTTTCCCCTACTGTATTGCTTGTAATTTCATAATTGCTTTTAATATATAAAACATTAAAAGAAATTTGATGTAGTAAAACCAGGTGTAGGCTAATTAAATTAGAACACTTGAACATTCATTATAATTATATTTTAATTGTTTTTATGATCTTAAAACAACTCTTACTACCGTGTATGTGATTCAGAGGTTGATGTTTGCAATATTAGATAATGGCAATATTAGATCAAAGCTGTTTGCCTCTTTCCGTTACTCCGTGCAGCATTGATGAATTTTCAGTCACAGCCATAGTAGGTTAGTACAGCTGAGTACACTGCCCTTTCCGTACATAACCTGTAGCGCAAGAGAGCTCATTTGTTCAGAAAGAAATAGGACTGACATTATTTAACTGAGAATCAATTTCTATTTACATTGTAGTTTTCAAGAAATGTAGCCTGTAAAGCCATCAACCCTGTTTCCTAGCAGGTTCAGGTATAGTCAGTTGCTTCCACGTAATTATGGAAACGTCTACACAGAACTCCTTCATGTGGTGTCTGGCTCGGATCTGTTACAGCTTGCTTCATCAATTTGCAGGATCTTGTTCATCTTCTCAAGCAAGGGAAGGAACAAGCCCACCTTGGATTCTTTGCACTGAAAATATTGTTCTGGTGCAAAATTAATATCTTCAAATTGCTTCCCCTGTGTTCTGTTTTAGTAATGATTTCTTGTTTCTATATGTGCTGTCCTCAGCTGCTCAGCTCATAATAGAATGAAAAGTCTCTATTTTCTTCAGCTTATTTTTTAAACTTTCTGCCAGAAATGTCAATATGTTCTAGCTTTCATTCACTATAGTAAATTTGGCTGCAAGCAAAAAGAATCGATTTTCGTCCAGGCCACCTTTCCTTCAATCTTATCACAGTGTGTAGCCTAAAGACTATAGCTAGATGAAAGTTTCATGTTCTGTGCTTCATAAAAGCAGCGTAAGTACTGCAAATTCTGCAATAAATAGGGCAGAGGGCTGTCACCTTTTGCATGTTGTCTGTGAGAAACCTCTAAGCTGCCTCCAAGTAAGGTTTGACTTTTTAGATATACTCCTTTTGATTCTCTTTTGAAATCCATTTAAAATAAGAGCTGGAGGAAATTCTAAGGAATGATTTGCTCTTTGTTATATCCTGATGAGAACTCATTTCAGCAGTGCTTTTGTTTATTTAGTGACAATCAAATACACCCTTTATTTTGCTATAATCTTACTCTATAAAGCTGCAAATCTTTCTACAAAGGTGTTTTCAAAACTAAGTGACTTCCCTGTCCTATCTTGCCATGGAGGAGTTTCTACCTTTGATCTCATCACACCAGTGAGGCCCCCAAAATCAAGTCCCACTCAAGAGGGATTGTAGTTTTAAAAGGCTGTATATTTTTTAAACTTTCTTGTCCCTTAAAGTGTGTTAGTTCTGAGTTGATAATTCCAAACATCTCACCTAAATATTTTTCTCTGTCACTGTAAGATACATCAAGACAATATCGATTTTTTTTTTTGTGTTTTGAAGTAATAGGTAAGAGTTGGAAATAAATATAAATCTCAGAATGTATTAAATAAATTACAAGAAAAAATATTTCCCAATAGTTTTCTCACATAAATCTACAGCTAAAATTGAAGTAACCATAGAAGGCGTTTGTTCATTTAATCCTTCTTTGTAATCATTGGCTACAATCATTAGGAAAACAATGCTAAAATTATATTTGCACATACTTTTAAATGTGAAATAGAGAAAAAACAATTAGAACTGAAATGAAGAATGGAGCACCAAAACCTTTAGATAATCATGCAGGAAATAATTATTTCAAAATAGAAAATTATAGATTATTTTTTTATAACTCTTCTCATTTATCAGTAGAAAAATTGATAACTTCTAAATGAGAAGAGTGTAAGTACAAAGCCAATGTTTTAGCCAGTTTATAAGGCTGTCTTTTTTAGTGTTCCCCAACTTTAGCAGTGTACATTACTTAAGAAAATCAGGTCTGAAAACTTCACTTGCATAGGGGAAAAAATAACCCAAACCAGCCAAAGGCTGTATTCCACTTCGATGGGCTTAGGGTCTTATTAGAGCTGATTAGAAATAAACTAATCCGTTTACCTTTGGTATGATCTATGTATTCCTGGCTGCTTTTGTAAATCACATCAAATTTGACACTCTAAATATAGTTAGAAGCACTGTAGAAAGTACTCTAACACAGGTGGATCAGCCTTTTCTGTGTGTTTGTGTATGTACCCACAGGTATACACATATGAATCTCACTGTTTATCTGTCCTGATAGAAATTCAGCCCAACTCTCTGGGATTGCATAATGCCCACATGTTGCCTAACCCTTATTTTAAGGACACTGAAATGATTTAGGATTAGTGCTGATGTGACTCGTCACCCGTTGTCGTTTGGGTAAATTCAGCACATATCATGGTGTTGCTTTTAAAACTTCCCATGAGAACAGTTTACATTATTTACTTTGAAGTCACTGAGCCTAGGAATTAAAAAGCTCAGCAGAGCATATAGGGCAATTGACTTAAGAAAAAATGGATATAAAAAACAGTAGAAGCTTGGTGGTTTGAAAAGGGCAAATTATCCTGTTGTAACAGCCAACCATGGCTGAGTTGGAAATAGTTTAAAGACACACTTTCTAAATGTGCCTGTTCCACAAGAATCATGTGACACATACCTTGTTAAATGCTCTTTTCAAAAGTAGTGTGCAATTTTGATTTTTCCTATGTATGTTAGTTTAGAAGATTTTTATTATTATTATTATTATGCAGAATATTATGTAATTTTAATTGCTGTTGTCATTTCTGTGTAGCCTTTTAAGGAGACAAATGTTAAGAAAATAATGTTTAAATCTGTTTTATAAGTATTTAGGGTAAATCACATGTGTTATAGAGTGTAATACAGTGCTATGGGGTCATCTGTATCCCAATTAATGCCTCCTTATGAGATTCTATTGTGCTTATTAAATTCTAAATCCCTTCCATAAGTTTTGCGATTTTGCTTGGATAAGAGTGTGCAACAAAGGCAAATTAGCTTTCTTTGAAATGTATCAGGATAGATATTGAAGATAACATGACAGATATTGAAGGTGCATGAGCAGAGAAAAATAAAAGATGTTTTGAGTATCATCAAGTTTCTCTTGAAATGGAATTCAGTAATGTAGAATGTTTCCTTATTTTTAACATGTCCTAAACAGGTCTAATAATTTTTAGAATTTAACTCTGTGGAAGTCTCCTTCAGCAAATTATTAGTAGGAATGGAATGATTTGTAAGTAAATTTTTGGACCTTTCATCTATTTTCAGAACTTGTCTTTCCAGTGGTTTCAATAAGAGCTCCGTATAGAAGATCCATACAAAAATTATTCTATAATAATTAAGTGATGGGACTATAGGTATCATATTGCTTGACAAACTGAATAGATACGATCACACGTCAGAGATACATATGCTTCATTTTTTTTCCCATAAATTCAGTGACTAGGAAATCCAGTGAGACCATATAAAAATACAGGGATTGCTTGAAAGTGAGTTTGTAATAATCGTTGAAGATGTAACAATATAGCTGAAAAGGTGATGTAACAGTATATGTATATGTTTTAGTCTTGTAGACTTTTATCTTGTTGACCATTTGTGATGTAGCCTACACAGACTAAGTAGGCCCAAATAAGTTCAGCCAGATTTCCTGTAAAAACTCTGGATTTTTTTTTTTGCATGTATGGAAGTGTTTAAAAAAAAAAAAAAAAGAGGAGGAGCTTAGGAGATCTGTATCCCATTCAACCAGAGGGGCTACAAGATGCACACAAGTAATCTATGCTTTGACAAGACTTGTTCCTTAATTATCCATTGTGAAGGAGTTTGAGAAGAAATAATGCAGTCACACAACACAAATGTGATCAACATCCAAACCCCGGTAGGTTTGTCCAAAGCTATTATACACTGTCTCCTTATGTTTCCTTTAGCGATGTTCAGGTGAATTGTTTCAGGCTTTGAGAGAAAATTATTTTTAGTTTTGATTGTAAATCATAAGATCTTTCCCTCCTCATGATTAATAGGATAAGCTGCTTGAATGACCGCTTGATTTAGTCATCTATTTTTAAGATTTAGAGAACTGCTTGGAGAGTATTGGTAAGTAAATTTGTTCCCAGCATGAGAGGTATTTATAATTACAGCAGTACCTTGAGAAAGGCTGTTCTCTGTTTAAGGATGTAATGTTGCTAATGCAATCAGTTGTGTGTGGAGAAACTTCAGCTGAACTGTGTCACACTGCTTAATTTAGAGCAGCCTGTTGTAACTCAAATTGATTGCAGAGTCCCTTATTACCATGAAAAGCCAATTTAACAATTGCCATCAGTGTCCATCCTTGTATTTTATTGACTATGCTCTCTCTGAAGGCAACAGGAAAGGAAGCTAAAAAGTTCTGCCGTGCCACTTGAGGAGCTGCTTTCAGGTAGAGGTCTTTGGACAGTATGACTAGATCCTGTGATTTGCACAGAATTTGGTCCTTTTGCCATTGCCATTTTTAGGTCCAGCCAGTAACAAGGCTGAGCACAGTCTCCAGAGATACAGGTGGGCACATACACTTCACAGCCATGCACATCAACAGAGAGAGCTCTGAAAGCAGGGCCATCACTGCCCTGTCATCTCTGTCCTCCCGTCCTTAAGGTTTGTGCATCTGGGTCGTTAATTTATTACTTTTCCTGTCTTTTGTCTTTTTCTGAAATTGCCAGTAACCAGATACCCTTATATTCCACGCATCCTTGCAGTTTGTACATTCATTTCAGTTTAGAAGTAGTCTTTCAGAGCAGCTAACAGTTTTGTTGCCTGACTGAGATGTCATGTGTTCATGTCCAGCCTCAACAGAAATGCACATGCATTCAGGATTGTAGGTCCCAAGAGCTGGAACACGTTTACATAAATGTCAGCTTTTCCCACTTCCCTGTGAAGGTTTTGGCTGGTTGTCTAAGGGTGTTGATCGGTATGGCTCTGGACTTCTGCACCTTGTTTCTAACAGTTTTGTAGATGATATAATCAATCTTACAGGGGTGCAGAAACTGAGATTAAGAGACTATGCCTGTACAAGTTGCCATGAATTTTCTGTCTCTTCCTGAAGTTCTCAGCTGTGTACCAGCTAATGCTCGGTATCAATAGCTAGATACTTGTTTTAATAGGACCTCATTGCAGGGGAGGTTGGACTAGATGACCTTTGGAGGCCCTTCCAACCCAAACTATTCTATGATTCTGTGACCTAAGAAAAATGTCAAGTGAGATGCTGGCATCCTTTGTTTCTTTTGCTTGGACAAATAATATGTAAACAGCTTGCAGCTTAATTTTGCTCATTGAGGTCCATTGAAGCTGATTTTCTGCCTGTCTTGGCAGAAAGGGTTTGTCATGTTGGCCCAATGAATTACTGATACTGCACAGTATTTGCTAATTTTTTTTTGGCCTAATCCTTATTTATTAGGCATCAATTACTAGATAAATGCTTTCATCATATGCAGAACTTAAAATAAAAATTAAAAATCTAAACCGAAACAGTAGTTTCATTTGAGTTAGCTTCTTTTGGTAGTATCTCATTTGACTATAGTAGTCTACTATTGTTGCCAAAAAATTCTGCAGGAAGCAGAGGGAAGCAATAACTAGGTCTTTAAATGTAACAGTCAAAATACTGCAGTTCTGCAAATTTATTCCACGTATCTTGTTGGTGTTCACTTCTTTTTTTTTTTTTTTTTTTACTCAAAAACTTGTAAGTGGCTGTATCATCAGTTCTGTTTACATCTTAAAAATAAGTGAAATGCAGTTGTTTCACTTTTCCTAATGCCTCCTTTGAATTTGAATGTTGTCTAATGATGTGTTCCTACTCCTCTAAGATCTAGGCAAGCTAATTTGAAAAATTCAGCAGCAGACCAGAGCAGTGAGTGCCTGTAATTGCCCACCTGGTGTGCAAGATATGCTTTTATTTAATAGAAAACTTCAAAAGCTCAATGAGTTTAATTAAAGTGTATGGAAGAATTAAAGTGAGATTTAAAAACCAGCAAAAGTGGAGGAAAAAAGAAACAGAAGAAATGCAGAGAATTGCTAAGAATGTATTGCAAACTTTCTCAAAAGCATTTTCAGGTAAATTCTTGAGCATCAACACAGGACATTCTTTAGCTGCAGACCAGGAGTACAAACACAGCTGTCACTCTTGCTCTCAGTCCTAATTCCCAAGCTTGTCAGAATTCATCTGCGTGTATTCAACTTTTTTCTTTCATTGCAAATGCATAAAATATTGTCCTTGGTTTAACTGTTTCAAACCAGCATGTCTAGATGGAAATTCCTGAATCCTTTGTGGGTGTCTTGAATAAGGCATTTGGCGGGTTGGTTTTGGGAGTTTTTTTTCCTTCCACCTATGAGTTCAGGCAGCAGTGTATCCTACTGGAGATGGTGAGAGCTTCAGGGATTAAGTGTTTCTGGGGCCTGAATCACTTTATATACTGATGTCTCCCTGCGTGATTCTTTGTTTCATTGGTGTTTACCATTATAGTCGATGTAGGGAAACATAAGGAAACAAATCAAAATCTCATGGAACGGCTGTTGAAACAGTGTGTATAGTAGTCTTTCAACTAACACTGGTTTAGGTTTTGGTATGTTTTCCCCACCTTGCCCTG
>VXAK01011860.1:0-25832 GCA_013399435.1 Arenaria interpres | reverse complement strand
GGATAGATACAGCCCTTGAAAATATATATGCCCTCCCCAGAATATAATTGGATGATCAGAAACCTGCATAGGAATTCACATGCACAGAGGACAGACTCTCTAGTTCACGTGTGCCAAACAGATGTATGCTATCTGCATGTTTGCAGCAGATCTGACTTTTGAGATATGTTTGAGATATNGCAGATCTGACTTTTGAGATATGTTTGAGATATATAATCTTTGGTTAGTGTTATGTGCCTGTTTTGGAGAAGGATACATCGAAAAGGTTGGCAGTCTACTTATATCATTTAAAATGTCATTCTAATTTTAGTTTCCACACTCCATTGTTTTCCAGCAGAGTGTATGTTACGTAGAAGGGTCCACCATCCCAGTAAGATGAATGTTGGTGCCGTATTTGAGAAAGTTACCAATTGCACTGAGAAAAATGGAAAAAATCAGATAACGTATGAGAAGAAAACTGTTTTGGAAAAGATTACATTAGCTTTAGAATCATGAAAATGAGAAAATATTTCTTTACTTTGAGGGTGGCAGAGCACTGGAACAGGCTGCCCAGGGAGGTGGTGGAGTCTCTTTCTCAGGAGACATTCAAAACCCACCTGGATGCATTCCTGTCCAACCTGCTCTAGGTGAACCTGCTTGGGCAGGAGGGTTGGACTTGGTGATCTCCAGAGGTCCCTTCCAACCCCTAACTTTCTGTGTGATTCTGTAAAATGGGTTCCCGAAGGAAATGTCCTGCTAGGAACTTATGAACTGACCTGCAACAGAGTTGTCTGCTTTTCCTTGCATAGCTAAAAATGTCGTGTAGCACAATATTGTAAGATTGGTTTGCAAAAAAACAGTTACATATGTTTTTAGACATACCACAGCAGCTCTATCAAGCAACACGTCTGATGAGTAAGTTGCTGAAGTATTAGAACAGTTTATTATTCATATACTACTTATGTTCTGTGTGTTCTGAGTTCAAAAGAATATTAGGAGTTAATTTTTTCTAGTTTTAAATGTAACAATTGCACTGTTCTGCATGGAAAACCATACCCAACATGGCTGCTGTAGACTTAAGTGGTAGCTGGAACCACTCTTGGAGGGCTGCTTTATCATTTTTAATTGTACTTGGGTGTAGGACTAGTGTTCTTGGGTGTATTGCATGGGCTGCATTATCTACAGCATTGTACAATAACAACTCTAGAAAAGGCAGTATACTTCACTGATGCTTGTCTGGTAATATCACTTCTGTGTTATAATGGAAGGGTTTTTGTGATGTATGAAACTTGTGTTTTTTATATAAACAAGTACAGTTTAGACTAGTGTTGTGGTAATGCCTGTTCTCATCTGTAAATAGTTATGTATGTACACAAAGCGCTACTCCTGAACTTCCAATTTTTATTGCAGTGTTCAGTCTTAGTTTTTACTTCACTATTAAAAGTATCAGGTTTTTGCTTCTACCTTTGTTTTTCTGAGTTATTAGATATGCAAACATGTACAGATAGTTCATATTTATGTATTGCACATAATCATGCTACCCAGCATCTATGCTGTATTGTATTATGTAAATAATAAAAATCATGTACAGAAGGAAATACTTCCTTTTGTGATAGTTCATTGGGTTTAGTTATTGCTGTAAACAGAAGGTGACCTCGTAGAGGTTGAGGTGCAAAGATAGTACTAAGTTCTTATTGATGTCGTCTTTATCCTTAAGCCTGCCTATGTCCTTATTTGTTATTTGGATATACCAACTTCTTCTAAGACAATTTGCATGAGCAGCTGGAATGCAGATAACTACTTGATGGCTCAACAGAAATGCCAGCAAACAACAATGTGCTTAAATGGAGCAAAGGAAAGCATTAACAGTGAACTTCAAAGGTGGTTTGTTTTGGATTTTTTTGTTTGTTTTGCTTACAAAACTTATTTCCAGTGCAACTTTTCTGATAGAGCCAGTACACTGACTACGTCATTCTGTCCACATCTTCACCAGCAGACCTGGGCAAAATTATTGTCAGGGTCAGCATCCAAATACAGATGTTAAATATACCAGATTTATCCTTCCTGGTGCAAAGGACAAGGACAGAACACACAGCAAAGTTTGCCTTGGAGGAAGACCTCTTCACTGCTGGATAATGCATAAAAATTGCTTGTATCAGAAGTGGATAATGTGCATCCCACCAGTCAGCTGATACTCGCGTGATAAGTTACTACTGCAGCCACTGTATATGTTTCCAATAAGGGAACAACGGCATACTCTGGGACTTCATTTTCCAGGATGGATTTTATGACTTAATCATGGAACTACTCTAAAGCACCAAAATTATCATTTTTTCTAACTTTTGTGTTAAAGCAAAATCAGCTACGCCGCTGCAGCATAAAATGCTTTTCTCTTTTTTTATTCTTTTTTTCCTTTTCAACCTGGGAACACCCTGCAACTGGATATTTAAGGAGAATTGTCATTTTTGGTACTGTTGTGGCTAGAGTGTTTTAGGACAGGTAATAGCACTGATACTGCTATTTTGTGATTATGATGATCGCAATCTTACTGTCTGCTTTTTCATCTGAAAAAAAGGCTGTACTTAAGACTTGGGGAAACAATTGATCTCAGTAGATGTGTGGAGGAAAATATGAAGTGAAAAAATTCCTCATTGTCCTGTGAAATCATGAACTGTGTCATATGTAAATTGTGGACAAGTCGGCTATGAACCTGTACTCAAAAGTAAGTCCAGAAGCTCCCCTTTACTAATTTATACAGCGTCTGTAATCATTCAGGTGGGGCTCACTAAAGACTTAAAGAAGGGGAAGGTGGTTTAAAAGGAGCGGGTATTGACAAAGTGTGTGGAGAAGCAGTGATTCAAACTTCGGTGCAAATGCTGTGGCACCTTCCTGGGCAAAGAGTAATAATGTAGGTGCAGGGCCTTTCAGATCCCACTCCCCACCACCCAACTTGGAGAAGTCCTAAAGTAGATGGTTAACTCCCACAGCACTGTCAGACAGTCAGTTTTAATACAGTGGTATTAAAATGCTTTGAGAAAAAGAGTCCGTCCCCTCTAATATCTAAACACAAGCCATTCATAAAGCTGCTGTTGTGTCAGTTTAAAGTGGCAAACAGCTATGAATAGTATACCCTTCTTCCAAGAAAGAAACGTGATCACTTCACATGACCCTGATCCTCATTTAACATTCGGCTGTTAAACTGGGATGTGCTTAACTTATGCATAAACACACCATTCTAGGAAGTCTTCCTCTGTCCCAAACAAGTTTACCAGAGGATGAGGACTTTTTTTAGTTGGGGACGAAAAAGGAACAGACAAACAAGTAAGTAAATAAAAGCAGCTGGTGACGAAAAACTGTCAGGTAATCTTCAATCTGTGAAATACTTGCCTCGCTGGTGCTATGGCTGCACAGTGCTATGTTCCCGAGCATTCTGTACAAACTCACAGCTGTTACTGTTAAAGCTGAAATTTGGAGTATAGTGATGAGCTTCCCGAGGTGTTTACAACCTGTTGCTGTAAGGCGGATGAGCTGCCACGTGACATGGTTGATTATGGTGCATAAGGATGCCATGGGGCCCAGAAGACTATCTTCCTGGTGCTTAGCCCTTTGAAGAGGTGCTTCTGATAATTGGTTACTCTGCAATGTATTTTGGAAGGTCATTATTCACAAGTGCAAGGGCATGTCTTGGACACTTGCTTGTGTTCGTTGTGTCTCAGTCACTCAAAGGATACTTAATAAGGATTTAACTTGTGTATAATGAGTCAAAATGCATGTCAGTTTCTTGGTGTTCCTAAGCAGTTCTACAATATCACCTGATGGGTATGCTTGAAGGAGGAAATGCACAGCAAATAAGGAAATCGGTTTGGTTTTGGTATCCAGGTCTCTTAAGCAGCAATGATTCAGTAAGAAAAGGAACTTTGTATAGGTGTGTGATTTTTGTGTTTGTTTTATTAGTTTCTCAGTCAGCCAAACAATGAAAATGCATTTTCTCACAAATGACCTATTGTTGATTGCTTTGGTCTTTTTCGTAATGAAACACCCAGGAAACTTGATGGACTATTGTCTGATTCAGGAGACACAAAGGGCTCTGGCAGTACACCTGAAAGTACCTGGATGCTGCTGGAACTAATAAATTACATCCAAACTGAGGGGAACAGGTAGAAAACCTGAGCTGGAAAAACAATGACAGTGGCTACTTGTGGAAATGCTAAAACATAGTCCAGGAGGAAAGTTCTTTTTGTGAGTGCAGTGAGCATTAGTTACAACCACAGTCAGGTCAATATCTAACAGAACAGAGTTTCAAATGCCATTTCACAGTCCTGAGTTACTCCTTAATCTACTGTAAACACTCCAACAGAACGTGCTTTAGTCTTTAAAGTGCCTATTGGAGTAGTAATTTAGTGATGGCCAAAGGAAAAATAGGATTGGGTTGTTGGGGTTTTTTTACTAGACTGAAGAAGATACAGAAACCCTTTCATCAGCACAATGAAGTCAAACCAAGGACCAGATTTCTGACTTGTAGAACTCAGCAGAAGAAGCAAGTCTCAGCATGTGGGATGCAAAATAGCAGAGTATCAGCAGCCTGTGATTTAAATGAAATGAAAATAGAGGCGTAAAACTGTTAAAGATGGCAGTACTGAAATAAATGCAGGAATCAACACCCACAGTGGCAACCCAGGACGCTGTGGCTTGACTGGTTAGTTGTGTAGATACAAATCTGTAGCATTAAAAAAAAAAAAGCATTGATTGTTGAAAAGACTAGTCAGATTCCTGAAGAAGCTGTGTCTCACTCTCGACTTTTGTACTAAATGGTAAGATGTAGATGACAGATTCTTTTTTTAATGCTAATTTCATTTCAGTGTGTGTTTCTCTCCAGGGCCAGTATTGTAAGAATGTTTGAAGTTGGGTTTCCCATGTGAATGTTACTTTGGCTCAACCGCCCTAAGATACCTGTGCCTTTACTAAATCTCCTTGCGCTCCTAGCTTGTTTCTCCCTGTATCTACAACCAGCTAACAGCATTTACTCCCAAGTAGCAGTAAGCCTGGTTATCACAAACTGAAGTTTATTTCTTTTGGAGAGAAAATAAAAAATAAATACGATCATTTTATCTACTCTTGCCCCTGAGTACAAGCATGCATGTGTCATTAGTCCTGACCCAAGACAGGTTAAGTCTTGCACTTAACTGACCCTATGGGCACCTGACAGGGTTGGAGGGTGAAGTGCCTCCCTCTCTGCAGGCGTTTCACAGGAAGTTTAGCCACAGCTTGTGCCAAATGAAGGCATTTCCAGAGCCCCCCTCCTCCTCCTGAGTTCCCGCCGGGTTGCCTCTAATGCTAAATAACTAACATTGCAGTGTGATGCCATCTTTAATCCATACACAGGCAACGACATCTCAGTTATGTTACTGTGACTGTGAAGCAAGTTCTTACTTTCGTTTCCTTTTTCAATTGTGCATGTATTATTTTTAAAATATGTATAGAAGGTTGTGTGTGTATGAAGGAATTCTATATTTGAAATATGAAGTACCTTAATCTTTTTCATTTTTCTTCCAGTTAACATTCCATATCTCAAAGGATTCAACTGAACACGAGCCTGATTTTTGCCATGTCATATACTTTAGTTATAAAGTCACCATCTCTGTGTAAGACCAGCTCAAATATCAGCATAAGACAACCTTTCCTAATGATAGACCAGGGTTGTGTTTGCTAAATGAACCACAAAACCTGCGTTGCTCACAAAAAGATGTTTAAATCCAAGGAAAGAGTCACTGCGTAATAGCCAAATGTACTTAACCTAGCTGGACTGAAGACACCTTAGCTGCCCACCACTTCCTTGCTAAGCTACTTTAAAATGCAGCTGCGTCTGAATTGGTTTTACTTTCCTCCAGACCCACAGCCAGCCAACCTCACCATGATTTGGTTTGCTGTTAGGGAAAAATCAAGTTTTAGAATGCTTTGCTCGGGGTTTAGGTTTTTGAGGTGGTTTTGATAGGGGGCTGAGCACCATTGGCAGTAATTCACTTTTAACCTGCTCTTTCTGTTTCATATGTTTCTAGATTCTTCCCGTAGCATCTTCTGATGGTACAATATAAATGGAGGCAATGCGACCTAAAGGATAAACTGAAGCCATGATTCAGTATGGGTCCCTGCTCACAGCAGAACTTTTCATTCAGCTTCATTTCCCCACTGCAACCATGGGTATCTCGGTCCCTTTATCCGATATCTGAAGCGTGTCATTAAATGCTATCTGGGTATATTTAGAGATGTGTACTTGAACTTCTCTTTATTGGTTGATTTTATTTTCAGATTTCATTGACAGTAGTCTTTACATGTAGTTAATGTATTTTGTTTGCTGAAAGCATTTTTTTTGGTGATGTTTATCTGCTTGTTGGTGTACTCTCTTGTGAGAGAGGTGCTAGAAGCACAAGGTGTTTGACAAGCTACTGCATGGCAAACATGTTGGTGGAGAAATCCTCCCTCCAGCTCAGGCCTTTCATCTTCAGAAACCTACAGTGCCCCCCTCTAATATTTTTGCCTGATGGGTGATTTTGCAAGACAGGATGAAGTTCCACTGTGAATCTTCACTTGTAGTATCACCAAGATTGTGGTACAGATCTGAGAAAAAAAAAAGCAATTTAATTCACTGTTCCTCATTCCTGTTTTATCTACTCTTTACTATAGTGCACGTTTATATTGATATTGTTTAAAACCCATGCAGCCTGTCTCATTTGCTGATGAGGATTTTCCTTGAGCAGACAACCTTTTTACTGTAGATTTGATTGAAGTTTACTTTAGTAGGTCAGAAAGAAGTTGGGCACATGATGAATATGCTCTGAGTTCCCAAGGGAGCCTGTGAAACCGTTTGTGCACAGGACCATTTGACTTTGATAATGCTTCTGGGAGACCAGGTCAGAGTAGATTTAAACAGGATTAGGCTAAAGTAGATTTTCTTAGCTGTGTTTTAAGTAGCATGGGATTTGCGAGGGGAAAGTAGGTTTATGACCCTGGAAAAATCTTGATCCCTTTCAGTCTGGTTACAATCTTCAGAGTGAGACTGAGCTGGTTCCTTTGATTGCTACACTGGACTCCTCTGATGGATAATACCCTTACTAATTTGTGCATTTCTACTAGAAGCTAACCTTCTGACTGACTTTGCAGAACCAAAGACTTGGATGTTTTGCTGCCAGTTCAGTCACCTCAACAGCTCATGGAAAGTTCAGCAAGTACCAGATTTAGTGCAAGGAAGAGGCAGGGACAAGCAGGAGAGGTGAGGCAAAACCACATGGATTTGTACAGGCTGCTGAGGAGCTGCAGTGTCTAATCTTGGCACTGAGACAAATTGGCAGGTAGCTTCAGGCATTTAGCAGTGTAGCAGTCATGCAAAAGTTGACATTTGCCATCATGGCTTCAAGATTTGCTAGCTGAGTCCAAGCCCTTAAACTGCAGGTTGCAGAAATGGGTTTACATTTGATTTAAGGTGATATTTTTACTGATATTAGTAACTTATTCTCTTACATATAAGCACCTGGAAATGAATACAGGGCTGACAGTGGGAATAGTTCACTGGCTCCTCAGCAAGATTTTCTAAGCCAGAGTTTAGAAATCATATTATGTTAGGAAATGGCCTCGAGGTACAAGTTAATTTACTCAGTGTTTCACGTAAGCAGAGGTTGTTGTGTTTAACAGTTTGTCATATGGTGAGGGTGAATCACAGGTCAGCAGAGAGTCATTTCTCAGTGTTGACCAGCCTTCGGTAAACAGAAGCATTTAACACTCATCCACAAATAGCTGCTAGAGACCAAAGGTTATATCAGTGAATAATAACATTAGAACTTTTACATCCCTCTTACTTTTTGTTTCTCAGAGCCCTTCACAATGGTGGGTATGGGTTGCTGTCCCCAGTGCACAGAGGGGAGGATGAAGTGCAGAGGGTGTCAGCGAGGACACAGCCCTGTGGTCCTGGATCCAGCTGAGCCGTATTACCAGGCTACTGCCACCAGCTGCTTGACTCTCCTACAGCCCTTGTTTTTCACCCCCTCCACCGCCACATATGCCATTGCTTCCTGATTTGTTTTTGTCCAAGTTACACTGCGAGGAGCAGAGGTAGAACATCTGGGGGTGCCCCAAGTGCAGACCAAACCCATCTTTCAGCAAGAGGAGTACATCATCCATGTCCTAAACTGTCCCTGGCTGTGTAAGGCAGCAGTGACAGTGCTGAGTTCCAGGTCCAGCTCTCCTTGCTTCTTCAAGGGTTCCTCTGCTGCGTCCCTGCTTCCTTACCCAGGCTCTGGGGTGGCAACAGCTTCTCCCTCTCCCCAAGGGCAGGAAGTGGTGCTGCAGCCCTTTGGATGGGGCCTGAGCAGGTGTTACATAAGCCACACATCCACCTCACCACGTTGTGCCCGCAGGCAAAAGCAGATGAAGCCTAGAGGTAACCATTCCTGTTTTCACCTTGCAGCAAACGCTAACACAAAATATCTATGCACTCGTGTATGCTGCTATGGAGGCTAAAATCCACCCACCGCTACACTTTGTCCTCGATCAGGCTATTAAAAGTTTTCGATTGCTGGCACTGCAGCTCAGGAAACAACTGTGTCACACCCACACCAAACAATAAAGGCAGCAATAGGCAAGAATACCCTTACTCTGTTACACTTCTGCTCCCAGACCTCAGAAACACCCTTACTCTGTAACTAACTCCTACAGCAGCTTCTTCTGACCTTTGCTTTCCTCTTTCATGTCATCCTCCTCTCCTCCTGCCAGCACTTTAAGTTTGAAGCAAAGCTGTCTGTGATTTTCTTAAAGCAGTTCACATAATTTGAAAAGCTGCTGGGGGGGGGATGTTATTTTTTAACTAATCACAGTAAAAGGTTTTGCCAAGAACATATCTTTGCGGAGCTTGTTAGTACTGGAGAAAGTTAATATATGCTCAACCTGCTTCTGAATATAAGTAGTATGCTGGTATGGGCTGCTTTTTTTAAAAAAAGCTGACATAAGAATGTCAGTATTGACTGCAAGTCCTGAGCAGTGAGGGTAACTTCCACTTCTTTTCTGCTAACTGTGCCTTTTTTGAGGGGATCTTTTACTAGCATCAGTTAACTTGCTGATCTCTGTTTATTTTTTTAACCAACTATAATTTAGTTAGGTGGAGCACAGTCAAAGGGATTGTATGAAATCCATGTGTTTTCCCAAACCTGGTCATTGTGGGTTTTTTTAAAGTCTGTTGTTCAAACACACCTCATTGGTGCACAGCTCTGTTTTAGATGGGCTCTGGGTCTGAAAATCCCTGCCCCTTGCTCTCCCACATGGGTTGTCTGAGTGCTGCATTTAGACAAGCGAAGCCCATGTTTTTCATGAGATGCACGCTTTCGCTTTTGTAAAACCTTTTGTGTATGCAGGATTCCAGGCACAAGCACAGTGTATAGCTTTTTTGCTTCCTACTTCAAGGGAAGAGCTGTTCTCAGCCCACAAAGGCAATAACAGAACCAGCTCAGGAGTCTGATTCAACTTAAAACAATCTGTGGCTAACCACAGTCTTCCCTGTGCCTTGCCTCACCGCTGACGTTTGAAATTGATGCCCAGAGGTCCCAGTTACTTCACAAAATCCGCTGGAGAGAAAGGGCAGCCAGGACAACCCAGCAGAGTCTGCCTGCTGAGCATTGAGCCCTGACACTGCCATCCCCATGCAAGCAGGAGTCCTGGCTGCCATTCTTCTCCACAGCCCTGCTGGGGCTGCCTGTGCTCCTCCAGCAGTCCCAGGCTGGCTGGCAGGGCTGTGGCAGCCCTAGCCATACATGCTGCCATACCACCCCCAGCCCATCCTGTCCTTCCTCCAGCCACAGCAAGCCTCTCCTTTCAGTGACTCAGCATCTGAATAATAGCTTTTTCTTTCCTCCCCCTTGTGTATGCACAAGGAATTTCAATATAAGGCATCTTAAGGTTCCTTTTTCCAAAGGCAACAAACAAAATACAAAGCTACTCCATTTGTTTAGTTAAAAAAATCGCCAGGCACACCAGCTAGTCCCAAAACAGGGTTTCAGGGCAAAGTAAATATTTTGGGCAGGTGTGTTTATTTTATCTGTGCTGGTAGAGCTGAGCTCTAGCACCGTGAAATCAGTCTGCTTGAATCGTATGCTTCTGAGCACCAGAGCTCAGAGGGACTTTGAGTAGCCCAAAAGGCTATCCAAAGGGCAGGGTTCTTCACGGTGCCCCAGGGGCTGTCTATGCCACACCACCACTGAGATGCTGGATGTAGAGTTTCAGCAGTGTGTGGACGCGGTCAGGTGCCGGGCCTCACCTAGACTGACCAACCCAGCCCCTGTCAGGTGCGCCGCGGAGGGAGTGAGCATTTATACCCATCGTGCTGCCTTTGCTGGTCCCCAGGTTGGAAAAAATGCTTGAAGTTGACCAGGTGGAGCTGAGACTGCATGGAGGCAGGACAGCATCCCCTCCAACAGCATTGCTCCAGCACAAGCAGCCTCATGCCCCCACAATCACTGAAAGTGCCAAGGAAGACTGAATTTCCCCCAGGGATGCTGAACTTACTTTTACCTGTGCTCAGAGGCAAGGCACAGACGTGCCACCAAAGCCTTGCAATCTGCCATGTGGGTCGCTCCAGCCAGGGAGTGTTGTGTCTCAGGTCCCTTTTTTGATTTTCAAAGTGACATTTTTCAGTTAAAAGCAATGAAGATAGAATTTCTGCAATATGCAATTGTCCTCTATAAGATCTCCACATGAACTTTGCCCTTATCTGACCTGACCTGTGAGATTTTCCAGTGAAGGTTTTCCTGGCCACCCATGCAAATGGGTTTTTTTGTGGGAACACCACAAAAAAAAAAAAAAAAAAAAAGGGAAAATGCAAAGGAAATTATTTATTGGCAGGGAAAGGGAGGAGTACTTATCTTCCCGCCTGCTTTATGATTTTACAGCAGTTTGCAACCAGGAATTTCATGTCATGTTTGGGTGATCTGACATGCAAACAACAATAAATAAGAGCCTTCGTATTTTTATGATAATATGACAAGATGTTAAAATAGGAGTCTCAAAGGACAGTGTACAAATATTTTAACTGGTGTCATGTTCACCTGTTATTTTAGTATTGAAGTGGCCACAGTTCCCTAAAAGTGATCACCGTCTGCACTGTAAATGGACCAAGGGAAATGCAGAGGGGCGTGCGGGATCTATTTACGCCAGTGAGAGACACCCCACAAATCATGCTGATACTTAATTTTGTCTGATTATTAGCATGTATTTGTGTGGGCAGTGGAGGAATCTGCTTATTAAATACCTCTTTGAAATCCATTAGGTCAGCCCCCATATTTTGGAGTTAAACATGCAGAGATTTAGTGAACTCTGTGAGTCACTCTCTCAGCAAACGCAACAGGCAGTTCAGTGCATTTAGCACTACTATCACATACACAATTAACACTTCAGAAGCCTGGCTAAATAGCACCCAAAGCAATTATTGGGGTGATATTAGTAACTAGGGTGCAGCACGCTTTGCCGAACAGGAAACAGACCTCTTTATAAATAAATATCTTACCATGCTGCTGAGGCTGGAAATAGTTGGTAAAATTATGACTACAGAAAGGTTTAACTCTCACAAAGCAGCACAAACATTACAGAGGGGACCAATATGAGGCAATCTTTCACTGCCTATCAGAGCTGGTTACTTAGACCTCTGCAAGCAGCCAGTGGTGGCTTTCTTTTCTCCAGAGTGGGGGCAGAGCTGGCAGGTGAATACTCGAGGCTAAGGGAAATGAGCATCACTATAACTCCTCTCTTGGCAGAGAAGCAGCAGCGTCCAGCTGGTCTTTCCTAGGCAGAAAAAGCAAGGGGGCCACGCTGATTTTCTTGTGCTCTAGTGTAAAAGGATGAGTAAGTCTTAACTGCCATGGTTCTGACAAAGTAATTCTTGGTAATCTCTACGACCTTGATTTTGTAACCTTCTTTCACAAGAGAAGGACAGTTGAAATTTGCATGGTCTTCGCATCTATGAGAATGTTGATGTTGCATAGAATCATAGAATGGTTTGGGTTGGAAGGGACCTTAAAGATCATCTAGTTCCAACCCCCCCTGCCCTGGGCAGGGACACCTCCCACTAGACCAGGTTGCTCAAAGCTCCATCCAGCCTGGTCTTGAACACTTCCAGGGATGGGACATCCACGACTTCCCTGGGCAACCTGTTCCAGTGCCTCACCACCCTCACACTAAAGAATTTCTCCCCTCTTTCAGTTTAAAACCATTCCCCTCCGTCCTAATGCTCTACTTCTTGGCAAAGCTTCCCCCCACATCTCTCCTATAGGCCCCCTTTAGCTGCTGAAAGGCCACTATAAGGTCTTTTCAGAGCCTTCTCTTCTCCAGGCTGAACAACCCCAACTCTCTCAGCCTGTCTTCATAGGAGAGGTGCTTCAGCCCTCTTATAATCTTTGTGGCCCTCTGATGGACCCATTCCGACAGGTCCTGTCCTTCTTGTGTTGAGGACTCCAGAGATAGATGCAGTACGCCAGGTGGGGTCTCGTAGTGAAAAATTGCTTCCCAATACCTAATCTAAATCCATCCTCCCAGTTTGAAGCCATTACCCCTCATCTTATCACTACATGCCCTTGTAAAAAGTCCCTCTCCGGCTTTCTTGTAGTCCCCCTCTAGATACTGGTAGGCCACTATAAGGTCTCCCCGGAGTTTTCTCTTCTCCAGGCTGAATAACCCCAACTCTATACGGCAATTTTGGGCTTACAAAACAAGTTACAAAGGCTTATCCTTTCTATATAATAATATTATGCAGTTCTTCCATCTATTCTACATTTCTTACTTCAGTGTCTGAATGTTTACCTAATTGTACTTGCGGGAAAATTTAGAAAACAAAATGTAGTAATTCTGAGTGCTCACGTGAAGTGAGTATGAATAATGATTTAAAGGCATATTTTGTACTTTGTGCGTCTATTTGCTGCTAAGCTATTTTAACTTTGAATTTGCTAGGGTCAAAGCTCAAGTATGTGTGTAGTTTGATGCAGATTTTTAAACTTGTTCCAGAACATAATGTTTTGACAGTGCTCACAGACTGCACATCAGCAGGAACCCATAAAACATCTCTGAAAAGAGTTGCGAAAGGTGACACTGCTGCCAGCTGTGGTGCCTGTTCCTCTCGTGTCCTTATTAGGAGCGATAAACAACTGTGTTCTTATTGTACTCCTTTTCTGTCAGAAAGGATCTCTTTTAAGAATTAGGTTTTACATAAGTGAGCACCAGTAGGGAGGAAGGAAGTACCTTCCTCTTGCCTCTCTCTCCTCTTCCCTGGCATACAGCTTCTTTGTAGCAGCTCTCATGCCACACACTGGATTTGTACAGGGAGGAAGGAACTGTAGACACTTGATACTGTTAATCAGTCTGGATCAAGAGAAGGACATTGGTTGTACAATATTTCTTCTAAAGTCTGGCCAACCCTGAATCTGACACTGTCCTTCAGCGATGCCCAGCTCAACATACCTATGATCCTTGGAACAGAGGGACCAGACATTTCCGTGGCGGCTGGCAAATCCCAGGCTGTTTGGCCTTTGCTCAACGTGTACAAAATGTTCTCCTGCTTCCAGGTCTACGAAATGGTCTCCTTTGTCTGGGGGATAGGTGAGACTCACTGTTGCTCCACGCTTTTTGTGAAACCAGCCCAGTCTTCTTCACATGTAATTTGCAGTCCAGTCCTAAACTTTCTCTGTCAAACCAAATTGCAAAATAAATACATGAAAACACCTTTTTGATAAATCCGAGTCAAAATTATAAGAAACACAAAACATTCCTACTTGTCTTTGAAATTAATTTTAAGGATGGTGATTATTAGAAAAGGTGACATTATATTATTTACTGTAGCTTGTAATCTGGGAAGCAGGGGTGTGTTTACGCAGCCAGTTTGAAAAAAAACAAAACCAGCAGAAGAAATGATTGTGCTACTCGACACATAATGAACAGGAGCAACTCACAATCACTGGATGCTACAGAAAGCAAAAATTTAAATGTTTCATAAAGGGATTAGACAAACTAAGGAGCTAAGCCAAATTTCCCTGCTGACTTTAAATTTCTTGGACTTACTTGCTGAAAGTGAGAGATGCTATGAGGGAAAGCTTGTGCTGTGTCCTGCTGTCTGCCTGCACATTCACATTTATCAACCTTACTAGAAACATGACAGTTGTGCTAGATAAACCTTTGGTCTGACCCAGCTCAGTCCCTTTTGCATCTTTGAATAAGGGAGACCACAGTTATCCCTGCAGAAGGACAGATGGGGCGAGCAGTGGCTGATGTGCCACTGAGGACATATCTGCTCTCCATACGAAGAATGTAATGCTGTCAATAGCTCTGGGATTCCTGACCTGCTTTCCTTTGCTGTAGTTTTTTCCAAATGGATTATTTTAAGTAAATGAGGAGGGGGTGAGGGTTTTTTTTGGCTGAAGATGGAAGGTCATTAGTGTGACAGCTGAAATCCTCTGTGGATTCACAGAAGAGGTCCTGTGTAGGAACAAAAGTTGTTCAAGCTGTCTCAATGCCTAGTTAGTCCCACAACAGCCTAATGTGTCCAGCAGATTTTACAGATAACATTTGTCAGGAGAAAATCAATTCTACTTGCAATGGATGACATTTTACTTGCTTTCTTCTTTTTATTTTTTTTTTAATATGTTTTTTCTTTTTGTTCAATTGCATTTCGGTTAGCAGAGGCCACTAAACAATCATGAGCTTGCTGCAACTTTCTGCTGATGACAGCCTAAGATGGATTTAGTGGATACCCTAGAAGTGACACTTCATGAACTAATTATAGGAGCAGCTGTTTCTCAGCATCCCAGAAAAATTATTCCAGACTTACACAGGCATACAGAAAACCACTGCTCTCATGACCTCTCAGCTGAGATCCCTCAGCTCTCACTTACCTCACTTGGTTGCTCAGAGATGATAGAATCACAGAATGGTTTATGGTTGGTGTTGGAAGGGACCTTAAAGATCATCTAGTTCCAACCCCCCTGTCCTGGGCAGGGACACCTCCCACTAGACCAGGTTGCTCAAAGCCCCGTCCAGCCTGGTCTTGAACACTTCCAGGGATGGGGCAGCCACGACTTCCCTGGGCAACCTGTTCCAGTGCCTCACCACCCTCACACTAAAGAATTTCTTCCTGGTATCTAATCTAAATTTCCCCTCTTTCAGCTTAAAACCATTACCCTTCATCCTATTGCTCCACTCCTTGGCAAAGAGTCACTCCCCTTCTCTCCTGTAGGCCCCCTTTAGGTACTGGAAGGCTTCTATAAGGTCTCCCTGGACCCTTCTCCAGGCTGAACAACCCCAACTCTCTCAGCCTGTCTTCATAGGAGGGGTGCTTCAGCACTCTGATCATCTTTGTGGCCCTCCACTGGACCCATTCCAACAGGTCCATGTCCTTCCTGTGCTGAGGACTCCAAAACTGGACACAGTACTCCAGGTGGGGTCTCATCAGAGTGGAGTAGAGGGGAAGAATCACCTCCCTGGACCTGCTGGCCACTTCTTTTGATGAGCACAGGATGCGGTTGGCTTTCTGGGCTGCCAGTGCACATTTTAGGTTTATAAATCTGTGAATCTCTCTTTCTGTAACAGCATCTTCAGTACACAATTAAAACTCTTCTCTTTTCCCTCAATAACCCCTCAGAGCATGCGAATCTTCATATAACAATGCTGGAAATACCCCAACACATGCGGCCCCTCAGCTGGTGTAAGGAAGATGGCTCAGTGCTGGCTGGAGAGAGCTGCAAGACAGCACTGTTTTCATTTGGCACATCCGTTAGCTGTTTCATAAGCCATAAAAATACTACAATGGTGACTCCTCAAAATAAAATCTCAAGGAACAACTTTTACTTCACTGAGTTAATACAACGAGCACTAGCAGTGCCCACAGCTAGCTGGAATCGATATTCTGTATGAATTATCAGAGGAGTTGGGTTTCTCACAGCTATGAATGTTCACCAGTGTGCTGGGAGGTTGAGATTTGTTTAAGTGGGGCCTGAGATTAAACTTTAGCCTCCTTTTTAAGACTTCCAGGTTCTAAAAAGCAAAATACCTTTTATATTTCTAGATGGTACCTCTAGGAAAAGGGAAGAGGCAGCACTTGTATTTCATCTGGATTTCATGGCATTTCTAACCGCTTATTTAGGTTAACTCCTAAAGGACAGTTTTAATCAGAATTAATGCAAGAATGCAGACACAAGCTCATTGATTTGGAAGAAAGACAGCTAATTACAGAGTACAAGCATAGGGCAAGCAACCTTCGTTTTGCATTTTAACTATGGTCTTAACTCATGAACTATAAACCTATTAAGCTCAGTTACAAATGATTCAGCAACTGATCCCAAACCAAGAAGGGTCTTTGCATTCTTCTTAATGAAACTGGTAATGATTACTCATGATTATTCGGTGGCTCTTTTTCAAGCTCCTGAATCCTGTGTTCACTTGTGCACACTGTGCCTGCATCAACCCATTGCAGTGAAACACGTAACTGTAGCCTAAGATTTACTGACAACACACCCAAAGGCTCTCAAATTTTCACAAACCTTCTATACCATAACCACTGTGCTCACATCTGGGTTTTATACTGCTTTAAACAGGTAAGTCTCAACATAGTACTCTAGCAGAATGTCACAAAAGCATTTCTTACTACTGCTTTCCAAAATAAACTGTTAAGTAGCAGTAGTTCTGTGATTCTGTAATTCCTATGCCAAAAGCCCTTCTACTGGGCCCTTCTATTAAGAAAGTAGGTTATAAAGAAGATTTCTTTCATTTGTCTTTTCTCTGTAGTGTGCTTGATCTCCTGATAAGTTAGTTGATGGAAATATGGAACAGCTTTATTTCCTGTGCACATAATATTGCATAAACTGGTAATAACTTGCACATAATTTTCAAAATTTCAGCATACAATTCCTCAGTGTGTAATTGCTGATTCTCCTATGGTAGTATTTCTTTTAAGGAAATCCACTTCTGGTGAGTTTCAGAGCTGCTTAGACTGGGGATATTTTTATGCCTAAGCTTTGAAAAGTAAGAAAGTGAAGCAAAACACATAAAAGGAGAGGTGACTCTGTGTACTTGCTGCCAAGTACAAGAAGAAAGCATTTCAGGATATTCTACTCATACACAAAATAATAAAAAGGATACTGAAGCACTGGCTTTGATTTACCAAGCCAATAAATCTGGTAATAAAGATGCATCAAAAGCTGTAAGAGTTTTGAATCTGGAAACAGATCCTCAAAAATAAAGTTATGCATACTAAGAAGAGTTTTCAAACCCCTGTGATGGGTGTGTCTGAGTTTCCCAGGGAGCAGGTAAGTTCTGTGCATCTCCAACACTTTGCTGCGTATTGTGATCTTCACTGTAAATCTTCATTAGTCAGCTTGCCTTTCTCTCTCTCCTCCAAAATCAAACTCAGAAAGACATGAGGATCGGTGTAAACACAAGGCCTCTTTATTTTGTTTCAACAGCACATGACTTCCCATTTAGCATGATCAAAACCAAGCAGAACAGCAGAAATTGCATATACCATTTTTCCTAATACATCGCTCTTTCTTTAAACTATACGAGTACAACAGGAAAGATAAATTCAACAACATTAACTCCAGTTAGGCATTTTTCACAAATGAAAGAACCAGAGCCTACGCACAACAGGCAATGAGCAGACAAAACCAAGGATCAGAATCAGAAAAGCTTGCTACAGCGAGATGTGAACTCTCCTTTGGGGAAAGAAGGTTCATCTTGAAGCAAGGTCTGCAAACTTCCTCAGCTAAGGAGTTTGTGCAACTGCTTTTTAAGAGCCTAATCAGCAAAAGCTGTTGACGTAACACAACCCAGCTCTGAAGCCACAAGGCCAGACAGGACACAGAGATCAAAACCTTCAGTTGTCACTAACACTGGTCCCTTCTACTGAAGGCTTATCTCCAGGGAGTTTTTGTACCTAAATGCACCTAGGAGCACTTGGCTAAGCAAAGCCTTTGGTGACTGACTTAAGTGCAGATCAAGGTAAAACATTTTTATGTTTTTGTCAGCTGCTCACAGTTTACGTCCTGGTCTTGGCTGGGTTTAATTGTTACCAACTGACTCAAGTCGTTAAGCCAAACCACTGAGTCTAAGAGCTGTGCAAACATAACAATATCTACCTGATGGGACAAAACTTTTGAGATGAAATACTAGGAAGGGGGATGTAAGGTTGCCTTTAAGGCTTATTCTTCTCTCAACTCCACTCATGCAGCATAGTTCTTTTCAAACTAAACCCATGCGTACAAGAAACCACAAACTAAAGCCAGAATTGAAGCGAATACGCATGTCTGAGTCCTGACCTGGGGAGGAAAGTGTGAGTCTAGGCATGATGATTGCATTCAGTCCACAGAATTGACTGCCTCTGTAGAAGCCACAGGGGACCTCATTGGTTGGAGCACACTCCGATTCAGGGCATTTTCCAAGAAAGAATTTCCACTGAAATTTCCAGGAAACTGCCCTCCAAAAACATTGCTCAGCCTTTTGAGAAAAACTAACAGTCCTAACTTTACACAACAGATTGTTGTTGGTGTTGCTGATGTCCCTTTGACTTCCCAAGAATTGTTTTTGTTGCTGTTGTTGCTGGTTTTGGTACAGAGAGCCTTCTAGATGTCATTTGCTGGCTTCTCTGTCGAGAAAAGCACGAGCTCTTGCACATACAGTACAAGTGCTTAAAAAAAACCCCTAACTTTAAGCCAAAGTTCCTAGTACCTAGAAATTCACTACTAGGTATAACCTCATGTAATATAAAACATGCTGTGCTCTCCGCAATGTGCTTAACTTCAAAACAATCTGATTTTTAAAACAGCTTATTCTCACTTATTCTAGTCACACCAGATGCTTGTCTGCCTGTCTTGGACTCAGTCATCACTGCACCACCAGGCACATGATAGGGGATGACGTTTGGGGCATGCAGGAGCAGAGACTCTTCCCCAGGACCAGACTAGTTCAGTCTCTGACCTGGCCAATGCCAAATATTTCAAATGACACACGGAGGTAAAGCATAACATGCCCTTGCATTGCGTTTCTTCTGGAGTTGTTGCAGGTAATTTTGATTTAAAACTTGAAGTAGAGGTTGAGAGGTTGAAAAGTGTTGCATAATTATGCTACAATTAGCTACAATTATTTGGGCTTATATAGTAAGCACATAAGTAAATCTGCTCAGTTGTTGGGCCTCAGTGACTGTCAGAAGGAGCAAGACCCATGATGTAACAGAACATTGCCTGAAAAGGTATCTTCTTTTCTGAGCGTTTTCCCCATAAAACTTCACTAATGTGATCTTGCTTTTATGAGTTCCTGTGATCTAGCTTCTTTCTACTTTGCATTATTTTGTATTCTGCTACCACCCTTTTCAAATCTCTTCTCAAATTCATTTTTTCCCCAGTCCTTTCTCAAATTTTCAAAATCCCTTGGCTTTTTTTTAAAAATACCTTCTACAGGTACACTATCATTTTAGAGATGAGTTGACCACTGCTACATACAGGACTGCAGATAAGGCAGTCTGTTTATTCATATAAATCCAGTATTTTAAAAGCTGTCTGCCTTATCATCTGTTATGGATTGTTCCTGGAAATGCTTAAAACAACATTTTTAAACAGCTTGTCTGAGCAATGTTGTCAATATCTTTTCCTTCTAAAACTGGGATATTCTTTAAAAGAGCTTAGGCTTTTTATTTTTCAAGATGTGTATTCTTTTCAAATGTATAACCAAGAATAGTTACATTCTCCTTTGCTCGGTAGAACAGCAGGTATTTATAGAACAGCAAGAATTATTACCTTTTGCTAATTTGCATTGCATAATCATGTTTAAAATAAAAAAATATCTATTTCTTTGTAAATATTTTTAAATTAAAACATTACTATTCATGTCAGCTTTCATAAAACCATTATAATTTTTTCTTTCATGAGTGTATAATCAGGCAGACTTTTAAACAGGGTCATTTTAACGTTTCTTTTTCTAACAGGAAGTCCACTTACAATACTGAAAATGTTCAGTTCAGTGAACAAATACACATTTTTTTCTCCTACAAAGCTTTCTGATTGTACAAAAACCACAGAATAAATATAAACATTAGGCCAAGGCAACAATTTAAAGTGCAGAACTCCACTTGCCACACATGAATAATTCAAATAACGCTGCATAATGCATAAGTGATACTTACTAGCATTTCATTAATAATCAAAACCTAAAGTGACACAATGAGATCAACATATAACAGTAATTCAAATACATTCCATTTATAATAAATAAGTGCTCATCTGAACATAGAACACATTAAGCATATTATCCCACCAAGCAAGCTTTCCACAAACTTCCTCTTTTTTTTTTTTTTCTTTGTCTCAATGGTGTGCTAACATTGAACAGAAAGAGACGTTAAGAAACAAAGATGCCATCCACAATCTGGCAAAAGAACTAATGGGGAGTGACATCTGGAAAGAACTGCACGTACATTTTTCCAGAGGTTTTATCTTAGGTCAGAAGCACTGCGTCAATTGATACTGACTGAAAATTATCCCTTTCTTTTCTTCCACTTACTCATCTCCCCTTAGTGTCTGGTTGGCTAACTTTTATGTTTGCTTTTTGTTTGTTGTATTTTTTTTCCTTTTTTTTTCTTTTCATTTTTTTTGAAGCAGGAGGAAGAGGGATGGTGGTTGCTTTAATTTGTCTTCAGCCACTAAGTTCTGTGACAATGAGGATGGAGGGGGAATATTCCCAGTCCTAGCCTTCATTAGCATTTTCGTTTGTGATAGTGGTGCTGTTCCAAAGTGAATTCCCAATCATTCTCCCTTATTGAACCTTGGTTCAGTTTGCAAGGTGGTTTTGATACAAAAGGATTAAGTTTATTTTGGAGGAAATCACACTGCAGGCCCAGCTGCATGACAAACGTACTCCAGGCTCTAAAAGAGATATTACGAGTCTGAACCAATTATTTGGCCTGCCTCAAACTGCATATGCAGTGGGAACATTTATCTAAGAAAAAAGACTGTATGTAGTCTTAAGCCACATATAGAATGAGTCTCAGCTTTCATTGACTGATCCTCCCCTACTACACCAAGTATCTTGGCAATCTACACATAGCCAGAGAGTCCCAAGGATTGAAACTTCCCAATGGGATCCTCAGGGACTTTCCCAAAATTGCTTCAGAGAATTATATCCTATATCCTCTGTACATCCTAAAACCTTAAAATTTTTGGGCTTAAGCCATCTTCTACCAAACAAGCTTTTGGGACTACCTCAGAGGACCACACTTCAACTTTTTTTTTCTTCCGCCATTACTCTTTTCCATTCAATTCTACTTACGATGCTGCTGTTGAAAGTACCTACCAGTTTATTTATATGAGACTTCCTCTCACATCAAATTCAGGCTTCTTTTCCTTTACCCCTAAGCATCTCAGCATTTAGTGTAATGCTACTCATCTTGGTCCTCGCTTCTCCCAGTCTGGGCCATTGCAGGGTGGTGCAGGCAGCGCACAGCACTACCCGCTGGCAGAGCTCCTCCTCCAGCTGAGATTCTTAAAAAGCTGATTCTCTGCTTCTAAGTCTGGGTAGTGGCTGGGTACTAGACACTAGTGAAGCTATAATCAAAAGGCCGAGTTCCTACGTTGTGCCAGAATTCAGCAAGAATCAAACTGCTCGCGATGCAGCCAATGTTCATATACAATCCTCATTGGCAGCAGTTATCCTAGGGAGTCCCTTTGTAACTGGGCCAGAAGTATGATATTGAATTTGTTAAGGTTTTTCTGTATTCCCAGTCTGCAAATATGCAACCCATAAATCTTTTAAGAAGGAATGCTTAAATCCCAATCTTAACAACACTACAAAATAGTGGGAAAACAATGAAGTCAGAGACAGCCAAGACTACCACTAAAATAGAAGTGCTGATTTAATTCATAGCTCTGGAAGTGAAGAAGTAGGGCAAACACATACATTGTACACAAAGCTGCGTAGTCTTTCTCCACCCCAGAAAACATTCTTGCAGGAAAGCCAAAGCTGAAAATCATGCAACTCCCTAAAAATAGTTTCAAACAGTAACTGGGAGGGTTAAAACAGGTGTTTCACAGATCTTTGGTTTTGGAACATGAAATTTGGTCAATTAAATTCATGTCAAAATTCATGAGGAAAAATTTTCCCTGAATCAGGAAACCAAGTTAAAGAGCTGAAGATTGTATTTGCCAAGCAAGTGTGCTACTGTGTAGGTGACTGGGACACAGGAAAAACAAAACGGTTAAGAAAACACCCTGATGGAACGTGGAAATCTTAATCCTTAAATCTTGACTCCTAAAGCCTTAGGAATCACTGAACATAATGGATAGGAAGGCTGTACCTCTGCAAGCAGACGGCACAGTGTGGTGGCCTGTGAAGATACCTGAGCTAGCTCTCCATGAGCAAGCCACGTAGCTGCACTCAAGTGCGAGCCAATATCCCCTGCTGCTCAGAAGGGCTACTCAGCTTCAGAAAAAAAAATAAAAATAAAAAAAAACACTGAAAAGATTGTACTGCTTTAAGTGCCCAAGCTAGCTTTTACACTTTCACTGAATACTATGCGGTCTCATGTAGGTGCAACCATAAGGGTACGTAAAATCTAAAAATGCTTTTAAAAGCAGAAAGTTCTCAGTGATGTTGGGCTGCGCACCTTCTCAGAAGTAGACATGAAGTGAGACTTTGGCGCAGTGACCTCCCTTGTCTTGCGACCAGAGGGAAGTCCTGTGCCTTTGTATCACCAGGCAGCAAGATGAGGGTGTGAAACAAAGCTCAGTGAAGTCAAAGGACTATGAAGCAGGTCTTAAAACCCTGCTCAACACATGTTTATAGTAACTCAATACAATATTGTCGCTATTGACACTGAAATTAAAGCTTACATCCTTTGTGTTGCAAAAATGTAATAAAGAAACAAGATACAACCCCTTCCTCAAACTAATCTCACACACACAAAAAAAAAAAAAAGAAAAAAAAAAAGAAGGGTCTCTGATAAAAAGTAGGGGAATTAATTTTTTAGGAAAGGAAGTTACACAAATGTCCAAAACAAAAAGGGTACATTTTTTTTTTACCTGGAATTGTACAGGGCTGCAATTTTGGTTGCCACATTGAAAGATACAAAAGACCACGTTAAAGCTGAGTTGCTTTTTCCAGTGCTGGTTTCCACCTCAAGTCAAAGGTGGCAATCGACACAGATGGCCCATTTCTCTTGGATTTGTTTTAAACCCACTCACATCCCTTACAGAAAGGAGAAGGGACATCCTATTGTCCTGTCCGAAAAGTCAGGAGCAAATGATCTTGGGAAGGTTCTGCTAGAGGCTGAGCTAGATGAAGCACTCCCTCTAGCCCAGAAAAACCTCCTTCATTAGTTTGTCACGGAGTAGTCTGCTCAGATATCTTAGTGCCTGCTTCTAACTTAACACAACTTTAATTCAGCTGTTGCTCAGCTGAAGGTAATTAAATGGAGTCGGTGGAAGACGAGGCTGGCCACTTCTAGACTCGAGAACAAAAATCTGTGGAAACGCAGTTTCAGCTGACAGCATCACAGAGCAATGCAGCCCGCCTGCTCTCCCAGCCCATCTCCCTGTGAATAACGCCCCGTTTCTTATTCGGTTCTTCCACCGGTTCACTTCTGTCTGACCTCAAATGACAAATCTGAACTCTTTGATAATAAGGACCCTTATTTATTTATAAATACATACTTGTTATCTAATTTCTCTTAAAAAAATAATGCTTTAAATGAAATACTAACTTTAAAAAAATAAGATCCAAAAGAAAACTGGAAAAGGTTCTATATGCCCTAAGACATCACTGACTTTTCCACACTTGATGATAATATTATGGAAATTGCATTCTTTTGTGATACACATTATCTGCAAAATCAATTTACTAGCACTGGCTTTTTTTAAAATTCAGATGCATTATAGACAATGAGAGTCTCATTGCTTTCATAATGCTTTCTATAGTATTATTAAAAGGAACCGCAGGTGTCCTCTTTAATTAATCCCTTATCAATGCACACATGCTATTTTTACAGAGGAATTTAAATATCTGATTGCTCTAGAACTGTGACAATTTTGGTAAAGTAATTCTTGACAGGTCTAACAAAATCTCTAATGTTTGCAAGTTTTAAAACATTAAACAAAAATGAGGTGTCATTCCTGATGATCAGGCACTGTGTTCAATCTTCCAAATCAGATGCAGAATGATTAGCGGAGCATTTGGCAAAAGGGAAATCAATTTATACTGAACTTGAAAAAGGTACCACTTGCTTTCCAGCCACGTACACTTCAGAAATATTCCGATCATCACCTGAAATAACATGGTCAAAACAGAGATTTGCACATAAATCTATGCATTGATTTAATTAGTGAAAATTATGCAATCCACAAAATAATTTTTGGAATACATGATTTGCAGTGACCGTTTCCTAGGACTGAGAAAGTTTATTTGGAGAGAAATAGTCAGGGCTATAACAAAGAGCAATGGATGTTTAAACTACCCATGCTTTTTTTTTTTTGAGAAATAAACCTAGCATTCAGCTGCTGCAATGGTGTCGGGGGTTCTCTATATACTTAGTAGGTGCAAACCCTGAAAATACTGTATATCTGTACAGAAACCACATTTTTGCACAGTGCCTGAAATAACTCGGGTATCAAGCAGCAGTAAAGCTTGTTTGCCTCAGCCAGCATCTCAAAAAGGCAAAAGCCTAATTAGAGAATGACACAAACATAGCCAGAACTAACACCAGTTACGTCTACACAACAACACAAGGGGCAGCACAGCTCTTCATCCAGACGATGCCCTATAAAGAGTATCTATTCTCTTACTGGGGTAGCATGGTTTGGGTTGGGCTTTAGTTTTGTGGTTTTTTTAAAGGCTATGCTTTTTGTTTGGGAGTGAAAAAAGCATAGTGGCAACTGCTCTGCGGAAGTCCCTCTGAGCCAAACTGGCTCTGAACTGGTGATGAGCATGTCGGTGTCACTGTGAAATATGATTGAGCTCATATTGTAAATAAAAATAGGTGTGGTAATAAATCTGACAAACTTGGTGCATCTAATCATCGCTGTCTACAACTGCCTGAAAGGAGGTTGTAGTGAGGTGGGGGTTGGCCTCTTCTCCCAAGTAACAGGCAATAGAACAAGAGGAAATGGCCTTAAGCTGTGCCAGGGGAGGTTTATATTGGATATTAGGAAAAACTTTTACACTGAAAGGGTTATTAAACATTGGAATGGGCTGCCCAGGGAAGTGGGCAGCATTTAAAAGACAGGTAGACATAGCGCTTAGAGATACGGTTTAGCGATCTTTTTTTGTCAGTGTTAGGTTGATGGTTGGACTAAATGATCTGGAAGGTCCCTTCCAACCTAGGCAATTCTGTGGTTCTGTGTTAAACTCACTCTGTGTCCTAAAGCACAAAAGTTAAGTCACTAAAATATTAGTCAGGATTTATAAATAAATATTAATAAATGCAAGTAAATGTATAATTAACAAATGTAAATGAATATTACCATTAATACATGGTGACATACTTGTGTTTATAAATAATGTAAATAAATATATTTAATTACTGTAAATAAATGTATATTTAGTTATGTATAAATAAATTTATCATTAACATCCACATAAATTTAGGCAACTTTTGATGTATGAAACAGCTACAGAATTTTATGTGGGCTGAGAATCCGAACATACCTAGATACAGGAACTTCTGCAGAGTGTCCTATAAAAAATGGGAGAAAATAAAATTTAGAAAGCAGTATCTTAATTAATATTAATAATTATCATAATTCAGATCATAATTATTTGAAGAGTGAAAGACTTGATAAAAGGGCCACTCTCTATCATCTTTG
>VXAK01011854.1:12382-23643 GCA_013399435.1 Arenaria interpres | reverse complement strand
TTTCTGAGGACTGAAATGTCTCTTTGCCCAGACTCTTTCTCCCCTGGCTCCCTGTCCCACACCTTAACAAGCTGAAGCAATCAAGCACATAACCAACATAGCTCCTCAGGCTGGGTTTGGAATTGGGTACACTCTCAATTAGGCAGTACATATGCGCCAGTACCATTCAGGGGATGTTTCAAGAGGGGGACACCTGTCCAAAACTACCAGCCTGAGAATAAAGAAAAAAAAAGAAAGAGAAAAATAGAGAGAAATACAGAGAGAAAACCATCCCCTGCATCATGTGCGTGTACTGACAGCCACCAGAAGATGGGCCAGTACACATGAAAGGACACTGACCCTGGCATTGCTGGACACGCACACACAGACATTTTCAAGTCTGACCATCTACCTTTTGGCAGAAGTTTGAAACTTAAGACTCCGGTTCTGTTGCTACAGCTCAGAGAAAAGAAACAGAGAAATGTGAACAGGAAGGTATAAATAAATGAGTGAAGAAAGAAACAATGCAACAAAGGACTTGAAACTGAATAGTGAAGAGGGCAATTCCTGATGTACAGTATCAAAGGTTGAAGGTACAAAACTAAACACAGATTTGTTTTCTTTCACATCATACCTTGTAAATAGTCTTTTGGTTTCATAATTATAACTTTCCCATGAGGCCTGTATGTGATCTGTTTCCCCAAAACTCAGTAAAACAAAGACCACAGATGGCTTTCTTTGATAAGTACAATAATTGGAGATTAAACTGCATAGTGCTAATTCATTAGTTCTGAGGTCTTCATATGGGTTCTGTAAAAGATATATCTGGATACAAGTTTGTCTACATAGGATGTGTGTTGAAAATGATGGGATGCTGAATTGGGCTATAATATATAAAATCCACTTTAATGATTTAATCATCAATCATGCTATGATGAGACTATTTAGCTCAACAGAAGGCAAGTAATTCAAGCACTGCCTAAGAATTATTTTTAGGCATCAACTGGCAGTGTAACTAATTACTCAGTTTATGCCCATAATGACTGAATAAACTATGGCTCTGAAACAAATGAATAATACCATTTTGCATTTGCATAGCACTTGTCATCTATAGACCTGACAGTTTTAAAAGGATGGGCAAACATTCACGGTGACTATTTCTAGCGAAAACAGAATGTCCTGAATAAATTGCTACCATGAAGGCAAATCAAAGCCTGCTTGAAAGACACCGCTGCATTTAGCCACAAGACTTAACAACCAAAATACAGTGAAAACATGCGCTATGCTTATATGAAAGGGTAATCAGGCAGGAAAACAAGTTTTTATAAAGGATAAAGCATTGCTTTTTGTAGAAATCTGAGATTAGCTGTATTTGGAACATAATGATAATGTGCCTAGTCCAATCCCTATTGTCAATTATTAGTCTATGCAGTTGATGTCACCACAAAGACACTCACAAATACTTACTATTTTTAACATCAGAATGATTCTCCAAACTCGCTGTCTGAGCTGGGATGCCTTCCCGTAATGCAGGCAGGCTCCCGGCCGAGCTGAGAGGCTGAGGACAGATCTGCTACCTGGACACGGTGATACAGGCAGCTGGCTCCAAAACAGATGCAAACTGTGTGTAAATATAGAACAAACTCTGCCCAGATGTGACACGTCCCGTTTCTTACTAACTTTGTCTCCTGGAAAACAGCTGCAGCTTACTACTCTAGGCATGAAGGAAGAGTTTTAGACTGGCCTGGCAGAACTGGAGCAGGCATGCTGCTTTTGGCTCTCAGCAGATCTTAGGCAAAACCAGCCAGGAAAACCCAGGAACTAGAACCGGCTTGACCTAGAGGAGAAGCGAGCACTGGTTACTGCCTTTGGGTGGTGGAGTGACTTGGGGAGTGACTTGCTGACATCGATTTGATTCAGCCTTCTTTCCTACCCTTCTGTAAATAATATTGCGTGCATGAAGCCCTGTAAGGCATGCCTTTTGTCTTGCTGTATGTTGCAGGAGAGAACTGTACGTATGGTGAATGGATGCTGGACTTGAACAGGTTTTTTTTCCAGTTCCATTGCACTGCAAATAGAACACAAGCAGCTTAACTTCTATACACACACGCCAAAACTAAGGTTTTTATACATTCCTTGTATTTGTACGGCACCAATAACCCAGACGAGTCTAATTTAGACAGATGTTTCTGCATGGCCAAATCATTTTAGTACTATCACTTACTTGATTTTTATCTGTGCATTGATAGAGATATCCTTAAACCACTTGCACTTGCAACATGCTGCTTGCAACTTGATTTATTCTTTGTGAAGAGCTGCAGAAAGAACCCTCTGCAAACAGAAGTAATAAAATTGTTTTGCTCATATTCTTGCTACAAAGCAGAAACGGAGATGTTATCTGCACACCAAAGCATGCTTCAGCCACATCAGATGAGGAGGGCAGAATCCTTCTCCACATAAACACAGGTGTTTCTTTCTTTCTGGACAGGCTGGGGTAAATTTTAAGTGAGACTTAAAAGCCTTTTTTGTTTTACCTTGAAGGGGGTGGGATTTTTTAAGGATGCTTTGAAGGGAGGTAAACTGGGCCTTTCAGGCACTTAGATTTCAATTCTGTAAACATACATGTGAGTAATTTAATGCAATTTCACTAATATGGATAAAGTTAAATACAGACATTACAGGATCAAGACCACAGCTGGAACTATTAAACAGAAAAAGCTGGTGTACCATTGGTCTGGACTTTGAGAAAAGGCACTTGCTGGCAAAGGAAGTGAAAAATAGCTGAAACTGATAAAAGCAAACAGAAAGAACAGCTCTGTTGTGTTGCTGTAATCCTGAAGAAATAATTTTTTAATTGTTTAAGTTAGCTTTTTATTTTTAAATTCTGAAGCAAAGAGCTGTAAAAAATATATGTTGCTTCAAACAGTCAAATCTTGTGGTTGAAAGACATTGCCAAAAGTGTCAGACTATTCTGTGTCATTATAACACAACACAATACATAGGTATGAGTATCAGCCCAGCCTTGCAATTCTCTGAGCAACTACAATAGAAAGGAAAAAAAGAAGGAAAACTCAAAATGTAATCTCCTTATCTTTGCTGAAAAATTTTGACTGACTATTGCCAACATGAACCTGATACAAGGAATTTCAGTTCCAAAGGTCAGCTGCTTCAGTTCAACTTCGTGGCCAATAAAGAGGATTCAAATTGCACTTTTAGGCCACTTAAGTAATTACTTAATCAAATTAATCCTCTTGACTCCTTGTTGCTCCACCCTAATGCTGCACATGCTTGTGTAAATATGATGCACGGACTTTTTCCAGGCATACTGCAGTGCCAATCTCGTTGCAGATGCCACTATTTTCTGTGATTTCACGCCTGGTTAACTGTGGGAGAATCCACCCTCCCAGGGAACACCTGACACTTCAGGAACGCACCAAACCAGTGGCAGAATTAAATTGCTCTCAGCTGAAATTACAGAGCAATAAAGCTTCTGCTTGATGGCTGTGCTTCCCTTAAGGGGATTGTCCCACCGAGGGCAAGGCACAAATGCACTCTAATGTTGGTGTGCAACCTACGTTCTTGCTGGTGCTCCAAGCACTTCTGTCTCAGGATGGACCTCAACACTAGAACAAATTTTAACTCAAGTGAATTTGGCAGTAAGGAAAAGCTCTAGATCTCTGCTAACTTTGTACTAAAGTTGCAAGTCAGTGTCTCACAAGGATTTTGCTAGGCAATTTGTTTACTTTGATGATTATCAATCAATAAACTAATTCCCCAGAAATGAAAGTCAAATAACTCCATACGTCTAGTACACACCACCTAAATTTTCAAGACTAATGAACAGATTAGCTTCAAACGTAAGAGTTTATTGATAGACTCTTTCTGGTAGAAACAGGAGTGTGTAGAGACTAGAATACCTAAGTGGGAAATTATCTGAAGCAGAAATTTCCTTTTAGCATTTTCAGATTAGGATCAATGTTTATTGAAAATATCTTTTCCTTCTTTCAAAACCTTCCTCTGCGTGATGTTCTAGCAGATTTTTTTTCTTACATGTTGCATAGCATGAGAATCTTGCAAAAGACACCTTCAGTTTAGGGTCCAGTAGTCTTTAGATATTTCTGCAGAGACACTGATGTCTAGAATAATGTCAGTTCTAACATGTTTTGCTTAAATCCTCATTTTGTTTACCAACTTTATAGGATGCCATAGTGGCTTTGGTGCCTGAACAGGACATAGAAGTGTTAGTTAATCTCTAAGAATCTGGGGTGCAGAGTTTCTCCATGCTGGGACCTTTTATTCTGGGCTAGTGGTCTGTCTGCACTCCAGCAGCTGCTAACCTGCTGTGAAGGAGGTGAAGCAAGGGCTACTGCTCTCTGCCAGATTCCTCTGAGCGTGTGAGCCACAGTCTGCCAGTTCTCCCAAAAACTGAAAGACCAAAATTAGACTAAACTTTTGAAAACATGGGCTCATTTGATGTCACCAGATCCAGCTTCAAGTTTTAGCAAACAAAAAAATCAGCTTGCCTTTTCCTGTTGTGAAATAACACTACCTGTTTTGACAGTCTCTGGCTTTGTGGAATGGAAAGTCAAAATAAACAAGGAAGACCACATTGAACAAGCTAATACACAACCCCAAATGTTTCCTTAATTCCTAGGCCTAAACTAGACAGCTTATCCAAACATTTCCTCCTGTTGACTCCTTCTGGCCACCACGCCATTACTAGATTTTAGATAGGAACTTCTAATACACATAATCCAGATTGAAAGCAGAGTTTCATTAGCACAAACTCCCCTATCATAATTGTAATCTACATTTAATGAATGCAATTAGCCACACCAGGGTCTCCCCTGAGCCCTCCCCTCCTCTGCCCACAGGCAGCAGCCATAAGCTGACCCCAGGCTCTCGTATAAAGCTAGCACATTACATTCACTGCAATAGCAGCAGGTCTACAGGGTTATGCTGTACAGGATCATGTCACTGCCTGTCCTTCAGCTGTTAGTGCTCTTATGTCTTGGAGCCACGGAGCCACTGGGAGATTCACTGGGAAGGAAAAGCAGAAGGCCATTTCAGCATCCTTTCTATATGGACAAAAATCTGCTTGAAAGTCAGAGTTTTCGTGAGCTGGTGGGGGAAAACCCAGTCGGTGTTGAGGAAACCCCAGGAGAACCAAGCTTTTTTGTAGCAATTCCACAGACAGCATCCAAAAGTGAGAAGCAAGAGAAGAAAAAAACATCCAGATTCATCCTTCCCAATGCAGAACTCCACCCAGACCAAGACCTGAGAACCTGGGCAGCACCCAGAGAGATCTCTCCTGTTGCAAACGTCTCTCCACCCCACTATTCCAGCAAGAAGGAGGCCGAACCTTTCTATAGAAAAGATGCCAAGAAATTTTGGGACCACTTCATGTTAAAGAAAAATTCAGCATCTGAAGAGGTTGTCCTGCCAATCAAGACCAATGAAATGCACCAAGAAAACTGCAGAACCCTGCCTTTTTCCCAGGTAAGAAGAGGTGTCCAAGATCAATCAATGTGTCCTTTCCCCTCTGTCTTGTAATTAGCACCTAAAGACATACGGGTTAGTTCATTTGCTAGGTCACAGTGCCACCTCAGAACACTCACATATATTAAGGAGCTGAAAAACACGGTCAAAAAAAGCTGAAAAAGTTTTAGTCTGAGACAAATTGCTAAATTACAGCACTGGAAAGCCACGTGTTAATTTTTTAGAGAATCATTTGTTCTTTTTATGCAAAGATGTCCTGACTTAGCCTAAGCAAGCAGGGCAGTGGTGAGTAATTATCTACTCAGTGAATATACATCTGAACATTTTGTATACATGAATTACCTATATATGTGTATACACATGCGTATCTACAAAAAGAGTTTCAGGGCAAGTACTACAGAAGCTGGCTGTTTTATTGCAGCTAAGCAAGGATTCCTTTCTGCTGTAGTAATCAGAAGACTGATGCATACATCTAACTCTGTGTTAAGAATGCTGGAGAACTCTTAAATTTTCCCATGCACAGATGAGGCCATTCTGTTCCATTGTAGCATGAAGACAAGCAAATAGTATAGACAGAAGTACAGTATTCCTCATAAAGTGACATCTATTCTCAGTGTTTCTATAATCACAGTTGTCAAGACTATGCTTTTCCACTAAACTTGTCTCACTGGCAGACATATGTAAACACAGATAAGGCCTAGAAACATCTACCATTTTACTTTTTGTGTCGGGTAGCATGGCAAGCTTTTTCCAGGATGGCTGCAGTTATGACACTATAGAAGCGCTAGCTTCAGTAGAGCTTTTTATGGTTTGGGAGTTGACGTAGGCTCTGCTGATAAAAGCAATTGTTATTCTTGCAAATCAAGAGATTACAGAACTTCCATTGCACTTTTAAGATTTTAACTTTAAAAAATCTGCCAAAGAACATTATGCCTCTTCCACATGGAGACAAATATTTAAGATTACAGTGATATCTAGCTTGTGTTTTACATATAAGAATGTTGGGCCAAAATGATGTTTTAAGTTCTGCTAAGTGGTAACCATGTCAGAAACGTAGAACTCACAAGCAATTAGAAGGTAAATATGACAAACCCACCTGTTGGATTTCCCCATATCAGCTCACAAAGGCTTTGACTGTTGTTCAATATAAGAATTGCTCTTAGGAGTGCTAAAAATTTGCTTAAAAAAACTCTTATGTATTACTGCCTGCTTGACATAAAAAATGTTTAAAGTAAATGTTTTGAGAAGAAAAATAGAGTATTGGGGGGCGGGGGATAGGTGGAGAGGTTTGCCTTCAAGCCATGTAGCAAAGACCACAGGCCATTCATGTATCAGGAACTTCAAACCACTTTCTGTTTCAGGGTGTTACTCATGACGGCTGTGAGAAGGTGATGGTACAGAATAATCTGTGTTTTGGAAAATGTAGTTCCTTTCATGTTCCTGGACCAGAAGATCGTCTTTATACTTTTTGTTCTCATTGCTTGCCCAGCAAGTTCTCCATGAAACGCCTAGATCTCAACTGCACCAGTTCTGTCCCAGTGGTCAAAGAAGTCATGATTGTAGAAGAGTGTAAATGTGAGACTCAGAAGATCAAAGACTCTGTGACTGGATCTCTATTGTCAGACCTACATGCAAATGTACATGAGCACAATTAACCCGTGCAAAGTACTTCTTAACTCCTTCATCATAAGAATTGCCAATGAAGAAACAAAAAGAAAGAAAGCTTTCATCACGCTGGTGCACAAAAATACTAAAGATGTAGACTTTCTACTTGAACTGCTTCTCTGCTTCAACAATAACTTTACCTAAAATGTAGCAGATGTTTCCTTGCAGCTGTTACAGAAATGGAGGTAAGGTGTGCAGAGTCCTTACTTTAACAAGGGAAACCTTTAAGAAATTTTTCACCCTTCCTATCCCTGTCTACAGAAGGCTAGTAAACAGCAGCTGAAGAACTAGCATGATTTATCTGTGCAAAACCCTCATGTATTGACTAGATTACATTGCCTTTGCTCGCAGGGACTGCCAACGTAGATCTATTGGCAACACAGATGAGGCTTTAGTCTCTTCATTGCAAAAACAGGTCTACTTCTACATCAAGATAGTGGTTGGAGAGTGTAAAATGTAAATGGACGTAAGGCAGATAGGGAGAGAGCTGTGACTAGTTAAGGTCATTCTGATTGCTCCCAGCTGGAGTTCAGCCCCTGGTGAAAACTAATATACCTCATAATTTGCACATTTAGATAGTGTTTGCAAAGGATATTTTGCTTCAGAAACCACTTACTCTCTTCCAGTCTGGTGAATTCTAGCATTGTCAGTGACACCAAGATGAAGTAACGTTCTCAACACCTAAACTAACGCAGAAAAGGCATTTGTGTGATTGAAATCCTCCTGCAGCTTTCCTTCGGCGTTGCAATACCTGCAGAGCTTTACAGGAACAGCCACAAAAACTCTCCGTGAGGAAGGGCCTGAGCCCAGCGCCAGCCAACACAGCACCAGTGGCTGCCAGCTGAACCCCTGGCTCCTCTGCTCTCTCCGGCTGCTTCTCCCTGGATTTGTTCTGCAGCCACCAGCTTCCAGGAACACGACTTCAGCCTGTTTCTAACCCAGCTCCTTCAGCCCTCTGGGACTCTGCTCCACTGCTATGGACAGGCTCTCAGACCTGGGGCCCTCTTGTTAAACTATCCACAGCTCCTTTTCTGGGGCATTGGAAATCAGTATTGATATAGCTGGTTAAGTCAAGGGTTGGGTAAAGGATTCCGTGTATTTGATCTGCACTGCGATCAGAGGTCTCTAAATATCCTGCAGAAAAATATGGTTTTAGAGTGCAAGGCATGTTTAATACTTGCTGAAAATTGCATCTGAATGACATTCTGATACCGGCTCTGAACTGCTGCAATAGCTGTTTGCTCCTGCAGGTCATTTGCAGTGAGCAAACTGAAGATTAGTGTACAGTTATCTTTCATTATACATAAACCTGTTTTTAAATAATAAAAATTGTATACTAAAACTGAACGAAGCCTTCTTTCCATCCTGTTACACTAAGGACTGATGTGCGTTTGTATGTTATGGCGTGATATATGATGTCCTTCCAAGCTGTCAAGATCTTACCATCCATGTCTTGAATACAATAAAGGAAATACTTATTTTAACTTCATATTTATTCTAGCTTCATCATGCTGATCGATAGCCTCAGGATGCTAGTGCAACGAACTAGCACCCACATCCAGAAGTTCACCTTCACAAGTTTGGCTGCGTTGAGCATGAATGTGCTCAGGCTACCACCAAAGAAAGAAAAGCTTTTCTAACAGACGAAGCAGCAGCAGCTAGCAACTGCACCCTGCCAGAGAACACGGTGATGCTTTATGGCTCGCGCTGTTTTCGGCAGGGATTCCTCCTCACTGGGCATGTCCGATTGCACAGTCGGCCCCAACGACGGCTGCTTTGTTAACGCATGCTGTATGCAAGTGGAAAAGCTAAAAAACAACTCCCCGCCTTACCAGAAGGTTCAAGCCCGTGTGAATTATTGTGATTATTAGTGTTCGTTTTTTAATCAAGCCTCAGGAAGAAAAGCACACAAAGAATCAAGGTTCCCAACTTCTTTTCTCTTTATTTGCAACTTTATTTTTTGATCTGAAAAATGCTAAATCTTCTGAGGCTTTTAACTCCCGATGTTTTAAGGCTGTGTGAATATATAAGAATGCTTGCATTTCCTCTTTTCCTGAAATGCAAGCATGTTTTATCTTCGATACCTGCAGAGAACCCCTTGAAGGCAGGACTTCCATATGCTCCCAGTAAGTTCACAAATCAATTAAAAATAAAAATCTTCCATTGTAATTTTGACATGACTGACTGCTAAACTGTGACCTTTGCACGTAAGGATGGCAGAACTGAAGCTATATTGTGGACTGTAAAGTATTCAGCCTAATTTTCGAAGCTCCTTCTGTGTGCATTATTGCAGTCAAAAAAGATACTCATTTCAGAAGTTTGCAGGACCAGATTCTTAGTGTGAATTTGCACAGCTTAAAAGTAGGTGAAAAGAGGTAATGACAGCTGTAGTAATTGCTAATTAGATTAGTGCTGTAGGTTTTTTTGGATGAATGTTAATTAACCCAGCAATGACTGGTTGCATGTCATTAGCACGGTATTCTGCGAAATCAAGAATGTGTTAATTGGATCAGATTTCTCAGCCTTTAAAAATTCCATGTTAGGAGTAAGTTGTGCCCAGGGGCCTAACAGGTTTCTGCTCTCTCGGCACAGCTACGATGGCCTCTGCCAGTACCAGGATGCGGGTCAGAGAGGTGAGGGATGGATCCATGTCGCTATGTGCACGCTCCCAGTAGCCGTGCCGGTAGAGCTGCAAGCCTGCCTGACTTTAATTTAGTCGCATCCCTTCAGAGGTTGCATGCCTTCTGCAATGAGAGCTTTTCCAGCGTAACTATGTTTACAATGGAAGGGCTGCTAGTGCGATCTCTTCTATTTCAGAGCACCCCCTGTGCACACCCATCTCGCAGAACAAGGCTAAGCCACAGTTGCAGAGCTCTCTCAAAATTTGGCTCGGCCCCAAGTGCAGTTTGCACCCTTGGAATGTTTTATTTGACTTACTGCCTCTTTTCCAAATGGGTGTGTTTTGCCTTGAAAATAATTGAAGAGAAGTGCTGTTTATTCTAATTGCTTAAGCAAAATATATCTTCAGGACAGGTTATTCTCTTAAATAAGGATTTCATGCAACTGGCTTTAATGCCTGTAAGTACATCAAACACTAGAGTTACATCAAACTCTTACCAAATTCTGCGCAGCCGTACGTTCCAGGGAAAAGCCTCTGAAGTTGCACTCAGTACTGCATGCTGTGCTTGCTGCCTTGCTCCCCGTTTCCGAAACGCTTGCAGCTAACCTCATGGCTGTCAGCTAACAAAGCTTTTGCATCTTTTACTGGCAGGTACTTGCGGTACTTTCTCCTAAAGGTACCGGCTCCTCACTGCAACAGCAAGATGACGAGATACCCTACATGGAGAGATGCTCCCTGCCGGTTTGTGCGGCTGCATAATCACACCATGTCTGGGAGAACATGCTGTGCAGCACCGTGCATGTGAAGAGGCCTGGGGTTGAGGCTACCTTAGGTCCTCCACCAGGCAGCTTGCTAGTGGAAGAAAGAAACACTGATAGTGAATTATAAATATTTTGCATTTGTTGTTTCGCTAAATCCAACTCCTCGAATATCTGGTATGCAGCCACCAATTTCAGCTTCCCCGAAATCTCTCCCTGACAGCTGTGCAGACCCTCTCTGCTCAGATGCGAAAAAAGAATGGGGATGAGAAGACTCTATAGAGAAGACTCTGGCCCTCTGCAAGAATATAGGTGAAAATGTTAATCGTCCACATGGAGAATAACGTCATCCTGTTTACAGTGCTGTCAAGGTTTAGACTGGATGGACTCTAAATGAATGACGGGTGCTCTCTAACTTCTCTCCCAAGAAAAGAGATAAGAATGAGACACACAGACTTATGAGTTGAAAAGAAACTAAACTACTTTAATGAAATATTACTAATAATAAGAAAGATAATATTAGTAAGAAAATAATGAAATATATCCAATATATACAAAACTGTATTAAGCTCCCAGGATGATGTTCACGTCACCATCAGGCACTGGGGGACTGGACTCAGTGGCAGACAGGAACTGGATTCTGGACCCGGATTCAGGAACACACGGATCGGGATCAAAGGCAGATGAACAGAGAGAGTCCTCCTTGGACACCGGCCATTATAAAAAGAGGTTGACCCTTT
>VXAK01011851.1:0-17147 GCA_013399435.1 Arenaria interpres | reverse complement strand
AGGGCCAATGGAAAATTTAGTCCTTCTGGAACATGCCTTGCATGTTCTTACAGTCCTTCTACCAAATGGAAATGCAACATTCTTATTACGTTCCAAACTCTTGAAAGGGCAGGAGCCATAATACAAACTCAGTGGGAGAATGTTGTTGCAATGTGAAATGAGCATGTTAACACTTCATGAAATCCGTGCCCACAGTCAGCCTGAACTACATTTGTTTCAGAGGATACTATGGTATGAGGTGGCTGTCTGTGTAGCTAATGGAAATTTAGTACAAATTATTTTATATGATGAAATAAGTTTCAGAATGCATTAAAGGCTCCACATGAATTGCTTTTAACATATTCACACATTTTCAAGGACTTTGCTAAAAAAAAAAGTGGAAAGTGGTCTTTCACTTTTATGCATTTATCTGGATAATTTTGTCATGGTCACCTAGGAAACAAATGTAGATACACATTTGCAAGCATTTCCATTCAGTTTCATTGCATTTTTTATACAACTAATGAAGTCACAATTGAAAAGAATTTAAGCCTCACTTTAATTAATGCACAAAATTTTACAGAGTACATTAGTGACCGTTAGACACTAGGCAAACCCCTCTGAACTGTTTGGCATTTTAAATGTGGTTGGACTTATTTTACAAGGGCAAAATTTGACTGACTGGACAGAAAGAGACAGAGATAACCTTGAAGAGAATAATGAGATGATTTGAAAAATATAAGCTATCCTGCTTAATGTAGTAGTACTTATTCACATAATATGCAGGTAAAGATAGCATAAGAACTGAAAAGTAGAAAAGTATATGCCTACTTTACTAATCAATGAAAAAAGATTCACTCTTGCAATGCAGTATTTCAAGTGAACCATACAATGTCCTCCCTGGAAATTTTTAGTTAGTCAATTGAGTTTAACACAGAACTGACTAGAGAATCAGAATGCTACCTTTCAAATCTTTTTTTTTTTACTTCAGTTTTTTTTTTTCATGGACCATTTTGTTTGTTAAAGAAGTTTTAAAAAAGAATTCTAGCAAATATTTGTATTTGAATAAAAATCTAGATATATTTAATTTATGATGTACTGGTAACCTGATGCTAATGACAGTAGTGACTGGTACATGCAGATTCAGATCTCCATCTTGTGACAGGATGGGACCTGTCAACTGATTTATATTACAGTACTGCAGTTTCTTTCTCATTTGCTTTGTCTTTGATGAAGAAATATATTTTGACATCTTTTCTAAATCAAATATTTAAAACTTTTGTCATGGAAAATCCAGTCTTTTTAGACTGTATAGAGAGTTTCAAGTTGTGTCATAGAAGAGCTGTATCTGAATTTAATTCTAATACAAATGTTGAAGTTCTATTCCTTCTTTTACACACCTAAAATCTTTCATTACCGCCCCCCTTTACCTTCTTTCTTTTAGAGTTAAAGGGATATTAATTAGCTTTTACTAGAAATGACTTGAATGAATAAAGTGGAGTTCAAACACAAAATATAGATCACTATAAACAAGTACGTATCATACTTGCAAGGATGTTATCTTTAATAATATATTACACTTACCATAAAAGTATTTTGCAAATGGTTAAGCAGTCTAATCTTGATAAAGGTAATACTTGTAATACTTTAGTTAGCTAACTAAACTCATACTTTGCCATCATCTTTAGCTCCTTTTTTGTGGAAAAAATTTCCCCACAGTCACTGAATAAAATTGACAGATTAAAGAGGGCAAATATGAGATTGTGTGTGTCACAGATTTGTAAATCCAAGAATCTTCTAAACAACTAATATTTCAGATAACTCATTCTTCTCTGGGATCCACACTGGATCAAATACTAAAGAACAAAACCTAAATTTATTAAGCTTCTCTTTTCCATTGAATTATTCCATGTGTCACTCAATATAGAAAATTTCTTGGTGTTTTCAAGTACTTTGCAGAGCACCTTTTAAGCTGAAGACCATATTTCTTCACAGACTTTATGAGTAAAAAATTTAATTAAGGAGAAAAACAATCACATTTGTTTAATTTAACATTTAATTGAAAACCTGAGGGTTTTTTCATGCTTTCAAGCTGGTTTTAATCATCTGTATTTGAGTAATTGAAAGTTCTTCCAGATCCTGCCTGTGTAAGAGTTCCTTTTTTTTTTTCTAAATTGTAGATTATAGGGGACTATAATTTGTCATAGTAAAAGTTGAAATATGATTTTTTTCTGTTTTAGAAGTTCACTATTTCTGATATAGCTCATGAAGAAACAGGATTAGCTAGCAGTTCCCCATTTTAAATTAATATTAAACCTGATTGCATGATAAAAATTATGTTTTTGAGAAATTGAAACACATATATTTGCAATTTAGAGATAATTCTGCAGCACTGAGATATGAACCAGAGAGGAGAGGTTTATTGGTACATGAAATCCTCATACAGTTTAAAGGAGGCAAATGGAAATGTCATACAAAAACATTGCTGTGCAAATAAGGTGCACACAGAAGTCATGATTCAATGTCATTAAATGCAGAATCTGTAATTGTTTTTATTGTTTAATAGTTCATTAAGTACAGGTATTCCAAAAGCAGTTAGCAAATTTGTTGAGTCAGATATCCAAGGACATCAATAATCTCTAATGTACTGTAAGTCTGAAGATGGTTATAAAGACCATGATTCTTCTGTTCTCTTAGGCTTGCTTGGATTTTATCTATATGTCAGAGTGTGAGCCCTTTCTCTCACTTTCTTGAAAGGTCATAAGATACAGACCTAGATCTCGGGTTGCAGCTGTAGTGCATAAATAGCCCATTTGGTTTCAGGATTTTCAGTTGATTCATGTCTAACCTGCCACCAGTGCTGAAAGTCACTAAAAATCATGCCTTTTGTATGTCATAAGAAAGGGCAGAAAAACTTTGCAGGGGAGTTTGTGAGTTCCATTATGTGGGGAAGATTTCTTCTTGGCTGAGATCCAGGCTATAGTGGGTTTCTTCTGCATCAGCTTTGCCCATATAGTTTTGAAACCAGTAAAAAACAGTACCCCACCCCAGCTCCAAGCCCCCCCAAACTCAAACCCTCCAGACAACGTTGATTAGCCAGGACAAGAAAACGTATGACAAAAAACCACAGCATCTATCTACTAGAGCTTGTCACATGCCTTTGACATCTCTGGGTGCGGTTGGGAAGAAAAAGACTACCCCTTACTCTGAGGAGGCTGGGGAAGAAATACTAGATTTTGTCTCTGATAATAGAGAGGACTCTTTTTCTACCTTATTTTTACTGAGTCTAGCTCCACCAGAGCCCTTTAACAGTGAGATTAGAGTACTTGCATGGAATTTGTTAGACAGTATTTAGCAAGTAATTTAGCAAGACTCAGAAATAATTATACAGAAACACATGTGAAAAATAGAGGCAAACACAAGGCCAGAACAGTATTGAGAAAAAATGTGTAGTATCCAACTAAGTTCAGGATGAAAATTGAACACAGATTGGTACTTTCTTTCTATTTGAGATATATTGTGACTGAAATCACATCTCTGACTAAGCTGTTACCTCTGAGTGATAACAGCTTTCTTGTTACTTGACAGAGTCAACTGAAAAACAGACTTGTGGTCACAGATATGTCACCTGACATCTTAATCACCTAACTCAATCTCCTTTTATTTCAATTTGATGAAAAATTTTTGTAGCTTCTGAAATTGTAGAAATTTTTTTATTTTGTAGTTGTAGAAATACAAATGACAGTATCACGAGCAGTATTTTAGATGGGTTTATCTGTATCCAAGCCAGTCATGATAAATACTAGGTAGGATTGTGAAACCAAAAAACCCTATGACCCGTGGTTCAGAAACTGTACCAAGATCTGGTTGTGAAATACAACATAATTCTTAAAAATTTTATACAAGTTGACTAAAAGAGTACTAATCTCATTTTTCAATAAGATTATTTTCTTGTATTATGTGTGCTTCACTGAATGGAAACATTGCAGCAGGTTTCTGTCTGAAATTCATTTAAATAACCATTGCTTCTCCTAAAGTTTCTACCTCTTCTTCCTTCCAGACTGCTAATCTCTGTTTAGATAAAATAAAAAATTCTAAAAATTTCATTAGGGACATAGAATCATAGAATGGTTAGAGTTGGAGGGACCTTAAAGATCATCGAGTTCCAATGCCCCCTGCTATGGGCAGGGACACCTCCCCCTAGAGCAGGTTGCTCAAAGCCCCATCCAGCCTGGCCTTGAACACTTCCAGGGATGGGGCATCCACAACTTCCCTGGGCAACCTGTTCCAGTGGCTCACCACCCTCATAGTAAAAAATTTCTTCCTGATATCTAATCTAAATCTCTTCTCTTCCAATTTAAAACCGTTGCCCCTTGTCCTGTCACTATACTTCCTGACAAAGAGTCCCTCTCCAGCTCTTCTGTAAGCTCCCTTCAGGTATTGATAGGCTGTTATAAGGTCTTCCCGAAGCCTTCTCTTCTCCAGGCTGACATTTCCACCCTGGTTCCCAAACAGTCTCTTGCTGAAACCTGCAGTACTTCCTGTACAAACTAGGGTTCCAAAAGTGTGATTTAGGGAATAGAAAGTGTTATGGGCAAAGGGCAGTGAGACATAAAGCTTAGCAAGCCTAATGAATGAGGATGCAGAACTAGGTCAACAGCTATCAATTCCTACTGTCTGTCAGGGGAAAGGTGAAGTGACCAACCAAGAGGAAAGCCCAACTTGCAAATGCAAGTATATACTTTATATTTTTTCCTGAGTTGTGTGCTGTTTATTTCTCTTGCAGCAAAATCAATAATTGTACCCAGTGAGATGAGTGCAATATTGAATCACTAAACTAATATATTTTTGAGTATACGGTTCTATCTGTCTTTATTCAGTACAAACATTTAAGCCTACATTTAACTTTAATCTTCCTATAGAAGGTGGATTGTGGAATCTCATTCTGTGTAAATAAGGGATTTATCCTGTATCATCTAAAAGTCAAATAGGGCACTCAGCTTTTAGCAAGTGATTAGTATATGTTGTGTGCATTCAAAAGAAGCATATTCTGATTTAGATTTATTTCCAGTTAATCAATAGTCATCAGTCAAATATGAAGAATATTATCAGAATTTGAATTACTTCTAAACCTGAAATGGCTTTTTTAATGCTTCTGCTGGAGTTGACAATCTTGTCATCCTACAGGTTTACGGCTCAGTAGCTTATAGAATTTGACAAAAAGCCACGTTGCTCTGCATCTGGTATAATGTCTTTTTGATTCCTACTGATGAGTCTTATCAGTTCTGTGTCCAAATTTAGATCTAATTGATCAGTTAATGCTGTTTTTGAACTTCTGGCTGCTTCTTAATGGGCTGCTTTTGCTAAAGTCTCACAGCAATTTCCATTTTCCTTCACTGGTGCAAGGACTACTTTGCAGTTTTCAAAGTGAAACTGATTAAAAAAAAAAAAGTTTGCATTTCTAAGCCAGAGTAATCTGTTGTACTTATTGTATAATTTATTTAAAAAAAACTGTTGTCTGGACTCCAACTACTGCCAAGTAATACTTCTAGAATATTAAGCTTTGTATGACGTTTACTTAGCATGTCATTCCAACTTTTGGGTATATCGCTGCCTCCTTGTCAAAAATCAGCTTGCCTTAAAAGCACTTTAATGCCTTGAAGATAATGAACAATTTGGCAGCAAAAATATTTTCTGATTGATTTGGAGCCCCTGCATAAACTACTTGCTGCCTGAGATCATTGAAACCTATTATATTGGCTATTTTAAAATTAGGATTTATTTCTGTTTGAATTTTGAAATCTCTCCTTAGGAGAGCCATTTAAATGTAAACATATATTTTCCCCTTTAACAGTAGCTTATGGGCTATAATGGTAGAGTATTTTTGCATTTTTATGTTTAGTTTTATCATAAAGAGCCTTGGGATGCATTTGCATGAAAGGCACTATATAAACTCATTTTGTATTGCATTGTATTGTATTGTGACAAGTGCAATAATCTCCAGGTTTCCTATCCATTAAAGAACTAATTTCACAGCTCACTAATTATGTGAATGAGAAGGGGAAATAGGTCGTTTTTCTCTAAGGTATACGGAGCAGATGGCATGGCATTCATTTCCACCAGCTGAATCTAAGGTCCTCTCTTGCTTTTGGTTCCAAGGCTTGCCTCCGTTTATCAAATAGAGCAGGAGAGAGATGTCAGTTTCTTGTAAAGCGTGACAGCATGTACTGAGAGGCTGTCTCTGTTCGTTGCTAATACAACATTAGCTAGCACATACCAGTTCTAAATAGCCTATTTATTGTGGGTGGGACATGAAAACCATTAAAATGAATGTACATTTTAACGCAATTCTAATTTGCCTCTGATTTATAGAAGATTTCGGTTAGGTCTGTCCTAGGGTTTTAAACTGATACCCATAAAAGTTATTAATCATCAGTTGAATACCTTTGAGACTTTATCTAGTCTGTAATTTCAAAACAGAGAAACATTATTTCCTTGGCCCGTGCACTTTCCTTCATAGGTAAGATTTTGCTATCTTGCTAGTCTTTTGTTTTCTCTTCTTTCGCTTCTGTCATGGAAATAACTAACTTGAATTAAGCACACATAAGTTGATTTGTATAGCCCCCAAATATACTGCTGTTTAAAAGTAACGTGAGTAATCAGAGAAACCACTGTTCCCCCGTGATCCTGGAAAGTTGGTACTTGGGCCCTTATTTCAGCATTATAAAGAGAAAAGCTGAGACTGAAGGTCCTGACACATCTGACGTAGGACTTAGCAACAGGGCTACAAAAGAAATCAGATCATTTTCTCCCTTTAACATAATAAATAGTGCTATTTTTCTTGTTTCCTTCTCTCACTGCTGTTCTGTCATGTTTTTGCTTTGTGTTCATGGTTCTGATTTTGTTCTAATTTCAGACGGATGCAGCACTAATGTATGATGCAGTTCATGTGGTGTCAGTGGCTGTCCAGCAGTTCCCACAGATGACTGTCAGTTCACTACAGTGTAATCGCCACAAACCATGGCGCTTTGGGACCCGCTTTATGAGTCTCATTAAGGAGGTAAGTCACTAATAAAGTATACTGCTTCATTACTTTCCTTTCCCCTGACTCCCATTTTCTTTTGTTCCCACTCCACTTGAATTCTGCCTTTTTTTTTTTTTTTCAGTAGATAGGAATCTCTCAGCTTGTTACGTGTAAAGAGTTTAGCAGGCAAGACAGCATTTTTGGGGTATTAGGGTATTAGTTGGAACAAAGAAATATAAAAGGGTGAAGTAACTGCATTCTAAATAAAACTTTTGTTCGTAGATAATGGGGGGGGGGGCGATATACATTTGTCACATAAAATCCCAAATCCCTGAAGCCCCAGATCATAGACTGACTATGAAAAATTCAGCAAATAAATATTGGCATAAGTTTAAACTTCAAGAATGAAGTTTACTCTCTGGTTTTTATTTTTATTTTCCTATGGTAAATTATTATATGTGGCCTTGTGGTCCTATTATACTGTTTAGATACTGATAGTGACTTAAAGTAAAACTAGGAGCTTTAAGGTGCTAAAGTGAACACTGTAAAGTATTCAAGTCTCTTGTACTGTGACTCCTAATACAATATTTCTCATTCTAGATATCGAAAATACTATGATAAAGAGAACTATTTGCAATGGAATATTTTCCTGGTTTTAATATTGGTTTCTCTTAGGATGATAATTTTGTTTTCTGCATTTCCTCCTCTACTTTGGTATAGTTTCAGAACTAGGTAGACTTTAAGTTATAAAAAAAACCGAGGATATTGCACTTTATTAAAAGAAGGTATCATCTTTGGAAGACTGGCTCAGTGACCTCTATTTTTGCTATCGCAGTGTGGCTTCAGCATCTTGCAAAGGCAAACCTTTATTTGAATGAAAACTTCTGGCATAAAAATGAAATCCAGCATTTATGAAAGAGACTGGTGCTTGAGGGGAATGAGGGGGGCTGGGGCATGAAGGGAAGCAGAAGGGGAAGTGTGTGCATGAATGATGGAGGAATGAAAATATAACAGCCTTTTATCTCATTTAGTAAGGAGAATCTATTAGCTAACATGGAAAGTTGTTTAAAAAACTGTCTGTGAAGACTGAAGAAAGGTTGATTTAATTAGCAATAAGTGAATAAAAAATATTTTTTTAAAAAATCAGCCACAAGGTAAATTATTTAGATAGAATGAATAATTAATGTTCCCACTTTGGCAGAAGTAAAATTTGTTCTTTTTGGGCAAAAAAAGGAAGAGGTAATTATTTATAGAAACTGTTTTTTTCTTTCTCCATAGGCGCACTGGGAAGGCCTCACAGGCAGGATAACTTTCAACAAAACCAATGGCTTAAGGACAGATTTTGACTTAGATGTTATCAGCCTCAAGGAAGAAGGTCTTGAAAAGGTTTGTAAGAAGTTTACCTCCAAAGTGATGGGAAACAAAAGAAAAACCCGCCCCTAAAGCCAGTAGCATTTCCAGTAACTTTTCATGTGTTATATAAAACAATACACCTGTGCTCAACCTGATATCTAATTTTCAAAGTCTTCTAGTAAAAGCTGTATCTTGGTGTATGACAGTTAGTGGCCTCTTAACTCTGTGCTTCTAGTCACATTCTTAGATTCAAGTCGACTGAGGAAGAGTGAACAGCTGGAGCTGGAGTCATGCATTAATATACTTTGTCTTCAATCTATATTTAGTTTAGTTTTAGTTGTGATTCCAATCCCATTGCCTCTTCTCATGTGTGAACCTGTAGGTATGTGTATTTTCTTTACATTTTACTAATTCAGGAAGAATTACCCCAAACCGAATGAAATAAAATAGCTTCAGTTTGGCAATTTTATGTGTTTTGGGAGGGAAATTAGATTCTCTTCTGGGAATATGAGGTTTCAATCTGTAAGCAGTACTGAGAAATTAAGAACAGGTAGCCTTGACAAGCTTGCCTGTCTTCTGACGTGAATTTTTCTTTTACCAAAGGATTGAGAAATTCTCTTTCTGTGTAGCCTGATATTGTCTATATTTGAATTAAAGGCCTTGAGAACCACATATAGATATTTAGCCTGCCTACATGAGACCACGATGATCTGAAATCAGACCATCTTCCCTCCCCTCTCCATCCACCTTGCCATGGAGAGGCAATGCAGGAAGCTGCATTGTCTGACATTGTTGTGATCAGCAGACAGTGGTTTTGCAATTTGCATCTGCATTGTAGTTTACATTTAGCTATGGCGTTCAGTGTTCTCTAAGCACTATGTTTTCCTTCATCTTCAGATAAAGTTTTATCAGCATTTGCCCCAAGGTAATATTGTGACCACAAGTTAAAAGAGAAATTAAGGGAAAGCACCCTGCTGCAGAGTTGCATTTCATTTCTTCTATAAATCATTGAATGGAGAAGCTAGAATAAACAACATGATTCTCAAACACTTCCCTCCCCGCCAGTACTAGTTGTAGAATGTTAATGTTCTTTAACTAGGAAGATTTTAAAAAAGTTCAGAAGCCATGAGCTTGCTTTGAAACACTTACATAGGTAATAACATTTTTGAAAATGTCCAGTGTCAAACCTGTCATTAAAGGACTAAACTGATAAAGACTGATAGTAAAGAGTCTTCCTATGAAGTATTCCATGAAGGGAGCTCTGGAAACTTAAGGGGGAAAAAAAGTATATAGTAGTGATTATATTTGAAAAGCAAATTAGCTTTGTGTATGAGTAGAATAGGTGCAATGCAACCTGTCCTCCTTACTGGAAACAGAAATATAAGAATTGATGACATGGGAATAGCTAAATAAGTCAGTAGTGGCTGAAGAGTCACTGAAGTGATAACTGTTGAAAATGAGAAAAGGAAGTCTCTGTAATCTAGGATGGCTTTAGGAACATTGGGTGGCATTTGAGAACCATCAAGTAACATGAGTTTTCTGGAAAATAAAATCTTTACAGTGTACTTAATTTATTTTCAGGTAGAAATGCAAAATAATTAAAGAAATACAGACAATGTAATATATTTGTCTTTTAATGCCATATGTGATACTATTTCACAATTCTTCTAAAAAAAAAAATTTGGCTTTGTTACAAAATTTTCGATGTGGACTGGAAATTTTCTGAGAGAACATTTGTGGAAAATATTGCACAATAGACGTGCAGTGGGATAAAGGAATGGTGTCTTCCATCTTGATCTGTGTTGTCTGGTTTTATTTCACCATCAGTATTCATATGAAGGTAGAAACACAAAAGCATGTTAATTTAGTTCTCAGTTGAGATATGTTAGGAGATATGTACTCCACTGAAAAGATAAAAATAAAAAGGTCTACTGAGATCAGAAATATGGGAAGAAAATAAAAGTCAACAGGAAATACAGCACTCTAAAACACATAATAGGAAGAAAAAGGAACTTGGGAAACAGTAATAATGAAAGATACGTAAGAGACAACAGAAATAGTTGTAAGAGGATATGGATATTTAAAAACAACCACCATAATCTTGAGCTCTGTATACAGAAGTTCACAGAAAGGGAAGATACTTTTATTACCTTCATGACTCATGCTGACCATGTGATAAAGGGTTGTGATAATAGTAATTTTTCATCATATGTGCTGAATATCTTTGGAAAGAACAATAAAAATTAGTTACTGTGTATTAGAAAAGTTTAGGAGCCAGGAAAGCGTTAGCAAAGAATGATGAGAAATTCTACACAGATTCAAAGATAAGCAAAAGCATATTGTCATAGAATGGTTTGGGTTGGAAGGGACCTTAAAGATTATCTAGTTCCAAGCCCCCTGCCATGGGCAGGGATGCCTCCCAGTAGACCAGGTTGCTCAAAGCCCCATCCAGCCTGGCCTTGAACGATTCCAGGGATGGGGGGCATCCACGACTTCCCTGGGCAACATGTTCCAGGGCCTCACCACCCTCACTGTGAAGAATTTCTTTTTGGTATCTAACGTAAATCTCCCTTCTTCCAATTTAAAACCCTCGCCCCTTGTCCTGTCACTACACTTCCTGACAAAGAGTCCCTCTCCAGCTCTCCTGTAGGCTCCCTTCAGATATTGAAAGGCCGCTGTAAGGTCTCCCTGGAGCCTTCTCTTCTCCAGATTGAGCAGAATAGTTTCTGTAGGGTGTGGTGACATGAGATCAGGAAAAGGAAAATTAACTTCTATGCACATTAGATTGGATTGCCTAGTAAATATTTAGGATGTATAGGGCTTTTTCCTAAGAAAGAGAAATCAGTGCTGACAAATAGATGGTTTTTTTTGAAGAAAACTTGGCTATTCTGAAAGAATGCAAACCCCGTTACTCTTGAATAGGGGGTGAATCATTGAACGCTAGAGCAGGACACTTCCTACTAGAGAGAGTATGTTTTGACCAGTCCTTTTAAATAAAAGAGCTGTCTCAAAGGTTATTGTTCTTTTTTTTTTTTTCCACAATGTTGTCATCTGTTAAAGCTATGCTTTATTTATTTATTAATTTGTTTTTTGGGATGAGAGAAGATTGGGGCGTGGGAGTTATATGTGCCATATAATGTGGGTCATGTTTTGATACTGTAAATAGCTGTTATTTTATCTAACTTCTTTCCAAATACGGGGGAACAATTTTTTATGTGAAGGCCAACAGTTCAACCCAACAATTAGAGATGTAATCTGCAATGTTTTTGTGACAGAATGAGATATCTTGAGGAGAAAAATATTTCTGGAGGGGAGAGAAAAGAGTCATTGTGAAGTGTTTCTAGAAGACTTATTTTATTTTGGAAAAATATGTCCTAGATAAATTGCCTGGTTTGTATAATGGGAAATTACTTAAATAATGTATTTTAAGTGCAGTGCTGAAGTCAGTAACAACAGAAAAATTGCTCATTGATTTAAAAAGATGCCATGTGTGATCTCAGATTTTATATAAGATACCTGTTCCTGAAACTCTTGAATGAGGGGTGATAATCAAGCATCAATCAATATGAAGTATGTGTTTCCAAATAAAAACTCATGTCTAACAAAAATGATAGCTTCTTGTAAGATGAGAATGATAGAATTAATAGATGATTGGAGTGCTGCTAATGCAATGTACAACAAAATTTGATGACAGTTAGTCTGGACACACTGAAACTATTTGTGGTTAAGCATAACAACAATCCCAAACTGTGGCAATCTGGTATAAAAAGCAAATTATCATTTAAATTACAATCAGTAAGTATTTACACTGAAGCTGCATCATGAGGAAAATTATTTTCTACTTCAGGGAGATAATAAATACCTGAATTTAATACCACTTTTGAGACAAAAATTTGTCACTTAAGAAGAATCACATTTGTTGAAAAGAGATGTTAACAACTGGCTTGAGATATTGCTCAGGAACCTACACATAGGATCCATATAAATGACACAAAATGAGTTGTAATTTGTTGTCCAGTATATTAATGTAAGAGCTTGTTTTATTTAGTATCTTTATTAATGACCAGGAAAAAACAAGTGGCTTCAACAGAGGGTTTTGTAAAAGTCAGAGAAAAAAAGAAAATGAGATGGAAACTCTATGGAAGCCAGAAGTATTGATATTAACATGATATTTGGCAAAGTAGGCAAGCATATTAGTATTTCTGAAGAAAACAAAATAAATGAAGAAATTTCCAAATGGGAAATACATAAATAGGAAGAAATAACGTTACTTACACTGGAGTATAAATAATTATTTTCTTTATGTAATCACCACTATTAATAACTACCCCACAAAACATAATAAAGAAAAGATTGTAAACTGTAGACACATTTGTCAGTTCTTTGGGGGTTAAATACAGCTCTGATTTTGGCTGTATAATTAGACAGTTGGTACCACTGCAGAAGGGCAATGATCCTTTCTAATATAATCCTTGTGGCACTTCACTCACTCATAGGAGAGTTTGGAAGGAAATTAGCAACAAAGAATACTCATATTCTTATATTCATAAAGATAAACTTCTTTTTTCTCAAACATGCTTAAGAATGCTACTTTAATCTATTGGATTTTTGTTGATAAAATCTCATGAGACTGATGCTCAGTAAACTACTCTAGAGTATATGTAAACTCAGAAATTTTAAGTTTCAGGAGTGTGCAATACTTTTTTTGGGGGGGTGTGGTGAATTATTGCGCCAATTTTGGCTGGGATACAGTTAAATTTCTTCATAGTGGCTGTATAGGGCTATGTTTTGGATTTGTGCTGAAAATAGTATTGCTAACACAGGGATGTTTTAGTTATTGCTGAGCTATGCTTCCATGGCATCAAGGCCTTTTCTGCTCCTCAGACTGCCCTGCCAGTGAGTAGGCTGGGGGTCCACAAAAAGTTGGTAGGGGACACAGCTGGGACAGCTGACCCCGAGCGATGAAAGGGATATGCCAGACCATATGACGTTGTGCTCAGCAATAAAACTGCAGGGTGGAGGCTGGCAGGGGCTGCTGTTGTTTGACCACTAGCTGGTCAGCAGCCATTTGGTGGTGAGAAATTGTTTTGTTTCCTTTTGCATCACTGGTTTTTCTTGAGTTTTATTTTCCTCTCCCTTTGTTGTTTCCCCCTACCACCTCCCCCCTCCTTACAGTGTGTGTGTATATATATATGTATCTGTGTTTATATTTTAGTTATTAAACTGTCTTTATCTTAACCCATGAGTTTTCTCACTTTTATGCTTCCAATTCTCACCCCCCTGGGGTAAGTGAGCCAGTGAATGTGTGGTGCTTAATTGCTGGCCAGGTTATATTGGTCCAATATAGTTATATTGGATTGGTCTTGGTAAGGGTAGTAGCTTTGAAGCAAGTCTGGATGTTACTAAGAAGAGACTACAAATTTGATATTTTTTTTTTTTAAATAACTTTCTGAATTGTTATTGGCTTAAGTAGAAGCAGATTTTTGCTATATGACAAATTGCATTTTTATTTTAAAGAGGATACATGTGCTAAATTTACATAGCTATGTCTAAATATTTAGCTGTGAACTTTTTGTGTGCAAGCTTTATTTATACTACAATCTGTAAAAATTGCCAAGTCAGAATATGTCTTTCGAATTACATATATGCTTAACTTCATAGATCAACTCAGAAATGGATTGTTAGTGATCAATAATCTTGAAAAGAAAATAATTTTGAGAAGGCTTGAGAAGCTTTATGTCCTTATTGTGTTAGCTAAATGTCACAAAAATCCATCTAATATTTCCAGAAGAGACTAGTGACTTTGATCTGTAGTCCAATGTAGCTTTCTGCTCAAATTGCTGAGCAGGCTATTTAAATTTTATGCGAAGAGTTACTGTAATCAGCACTCTCAATCCTAGATAAAGGTCCAAGAACATATTGTAATTATCTGTAATTATTCTACTGTATGAACCTATACATTTTTTTTAAAAATATTATTGTACATATTCACTGTGTTTAGTGTTCAGTATTCAGAATTTGAGTTATTATTCATTCTGAAATATCAGGTCTGATATTTTTACTTAGTTTTTATTATTTGGTAAGTCCTCTTTTCTGGAGTATTATTCATTCACAAATAATGACAATTGCATTTTACTGTGAAATTAAATTAATATTTTTGGAAAGAAGCACAATTGTACTGTTCTTTTTTTTTGGAGACTGAATAAACAAAATACTTGAACCCAAAAGAATTGAAATAATTTTAAATTTGCGTGAAAATTAGCCAAACTTCAGTATTTGCTGAATTCTGTCCTTTAGTAATGACACTGATTATTTTTAAACACTTCTGGTGAGATTTAATTTTGAAACTATAATATTGAGCTATCGAGTAGTAAATATTGTGAAGATTATTTAAGAGGGTTTTTTATGTGGCATGGGATTGATTTACCATTTGGAAACCTCAGGGTGTACCTGCCTAAAGCTGGGTGGCAAACTTTTCTTGTGGTGCAGGAGAAAATAATCTCTAGATTCATCTAGTACAGTATTCTGTATCTGAAAGTGGCCAGTTGCAGAAATCTAGGGAAGAATATAAGAAAATGGCAAGCATATTACAGTACTCCACCAGAATACTCCCAGAAACTCCACTTAGTAAAGTCTAAAGGAATAGTGTACTCACAGACCCAGGTAATTTTCTAGTAAATACAGAATTCTGAAAAAATTATGACTCTACAATCAGTGTTTAAGCACGTATTTCTTAGTTTTTCCTTTTACCTACCTGCCTCAGTGGTCATAATCTCCAATGAAAAGAAAAAGATGAATCTGCTGTTAATTTCCTATAAGTATATGTAATTTCCTGTAAGTCTGTCGGTATCACAAACGTGTATTTTTCGTTTGGATTATGGGTTTAGAACTAGTTCCATACTGTTGCCAAACAGTTACATTGCATTGCCACCATTGTCTTAGATTAGATGATGCAAATTTACTAAGAGACTGCAAATTACTTGAGGGTTTTTTTCTGGAAACTGTTTTATTAAAAAAAAAAAACAAACAACAAAACAACCCAACTGAAAAATAGAGTATTGTGGTTTATCAAAGCAACAATGAAAGGATGAAAGTGTCTGTCCAAACTTTCTGCAGGACTGTAGTAACCTGATAGTTACATAATAGTTAAATACATGGAAGCCTGGATGCAATTTTTAAATTATCACTCAAGTGTAGTTAGGAAACCATATTCCATGTCCTTGAGGAGCACCCCAATTGCCACATCACAGAATAAGCTATGGTATTCGATGATGAGTCTCTTAGTAGCTCTTGGAATTGTTTCATCTTGAATAAGCTGATTCTGACTAAGATAATTCTTTGTATCACAGAGATTCTTTGTCTCAATATGGGGCACAATGTCACCTTCATGGGAACACCCGGTTTGGGTCCTGTGCTATGGATAATAAGCGTTGACATGTTCAGACATGCATGCTCACTCCAGAATAGTCTAGCCATTCATTTAGGGGACTTGAATGAAAGAATAGGTGATCAAGGACTTGACAGCCTCCCTGTGACTGTGTTTACTGAGTGAACATTCTTTCTAAGGTGTCTATTAGAATATGAGTTTATTTCACCTTTTGGGAAAACTTGAAAGTTTGTGGGAAATAAATATAATGCAGTAGAAGTAAATTGCAAGTTGTTCGAATTGCAGTTATACGTAGTAGAGTACCTTGATTTACTTTTTCTGCATTTTTGCCATTTTAACTTTTCTACTGAAAACACATTAGCAATTCTACTCTGTTCAAAAGGCTACTTTAAAATTCAAAGACTGTGCTTAAGTAAATAAAAAAGAATGAATTTGCTGCACTGTCTATGCTTAGTTTTCTCAAGAAGAAGCAGCTTTGAGAAGATGTTTTGGGAGATATACGTATCAATGGTATATAAGAATCATAAGCATAAATTGTTGAGTTTGAGCTCTTTAATAAAGATATTGTAAAGAATGTCTAATTTGGAACATCTGATTTTTGTTTCATTTCCTAGATTTTGATTCACAGAAGTGCCAGTACAAGTACAATTAACCTGATTTAGACAAATAATGTGATAATTTATCAAGACAGAAGTTTCCTTTTAAAGCAATGTTGTTGATAGTTCTTAGAAGTTTAGATGGATATAGGTAAATAAACCCCAAATTCTAACAGTTGATAATAATTCATTTGCTTGTGGCTGTGGTTATGTCAAAAAGTAGGGGAGTAAGTATTTTAATTAGCAATGTGTTAGCTTTTCACAAAATAAATTTGAATTATGAACTTGAATAAGGTATGTGATTTAATGAATTTAAGATTTTAAATTGATCGAATACAGTGATGGTGTTCCCTTAGAAATTTTTGTGCTAGTTTTGTAACTAAATTTGAATCTCATAGAGGAGATTAGTGCAGCTTCAATTACGGGAAGAAACAGCAGGAGCAGGCTCAAGTTGAGTATTGAAATAGTATTAAAAGAGTAAATGATGAAAAGTTTTTTTGGTAGTAAGCTTTGGTTTCAAGACTTTGAAATATTTTGTTAGATAATGTTTTCCAATTGTGTTTCTGAGATGCACAGGTTCCTCTTCCCTTCTTGATTCTTTTGCCAGTTTACAAGGCACTGAATGGCCAAAATTCAAGAATCACAGCCGTTTAAAGGAGTGACTTCTTGGAACTGAGTGTTATGCAAACAAGAAAGATAAAATACTGATTTCTGTGGAACAGAAAATTGTAGAAAAAGAGAACAAATTTGTCTTTTCTCTGTTACAGCTTCTGCTGATTCACACTCTGCTGTATTCTCAGTTTTAGAA
>VXAK01011850.1:3751-42203 GCA_013399435.1 Arenaria interpres | reverse complement strand
GGCACGGGGCGGCGGTGGGGCGCACGGTCCCTTGTCGTCCCCCCCCTCCTCCCCACGTCGCAACAACTTCTTCCCAGAGGCGGTTTTCTCTTCAAAACGGCTTTTCCCTCCCCGTTTCTGAGGATCCCGTTCCCGTTTTCGGGGGGGGGGAGGGGGGCTGGCTCTCCTGAGCTCTTTTTACCTGATGGCACGGGTCGCGCTCCGCAGCTGCCCTGAAACTCCCGTTCGGCAACAAGAGGCGTTATTCCATTCCCGAGCTGTGGTCACCGGGCTGTGCTGCCGAGGAGAGCAGGGTCCCCCTCAGGAGCTGCCGGTGGCAACGCTCTCCCAGCCCGGGCTGGCAAGCGGGTGGGTGTTTTGGTGGCCGAACGCGGATCCTGAACCCCTCAGAGCCCCTTGGGGATCTGGGGACACGGCCCCTTTGGGGTTTGCTGCAGGGAGGAGGCCGCTGGGGGTGCTCCGTGGGGCAGGGAAGGGAGCTGACAGCCGCCACGGGTGTCCCCTCTGTGGGGGAAGCTGAGGGCAAGTAGAACAGCCCATGCTGGTCGCCCAGTCCTTCTGCTTATCAGGGAGTAACAATGTTAAAGGTATAGCGTGGATACTCCTTAAAAGGGCTGAAGTGTTGGGCTTTTTCCTTTTTTTTTCTCCTTAGAATTTCATACTAGGTAAAAGAACTTTGAAACTGATGATGTTGATAAATTCTTTATTTTTGGGCACTACCTGAAAAACTTGTTTGCCTGGATATGAATGCCCTTCTACATATTGCAAGTCTAGTAGTTGATAGGGTGAAAGCCAGGATATTTTAGAAGCAGAAAGCAGTGGGATGTCTGAAGTCCGGAAGACTTTTGCATATAAATACATAGATCAGGTAAACGAAAGTCTACTGCTGCTCTCAAAAATACTGTCTTTCGTTACATGATGGAAGTTTATCTGTAGAATTTATTTGGCATAATTTAACAGTATTCCTGGAGACAAAGGAGTCTTGCTGCCCCTGGATGATTCTTCTTCTCTTAGAGCTACGTGAGACCGCAGCAAGAAGCTGCTGGTGCTTCTGACATCTGGGTGGGGAAGCAGGAGCAGATGCAGCCCAAGAGTAGATACTTGCAAAAGCAAAGAAGAGTTTACAATTCCCTTATAGCTTCTTTCAAGGAAATCTCATAAGGAAAAAATGGGAAAAGCATAATAAAAAGTTGAGCTGGCAAAAAGAAAAAAAAAAAGAGATAATGGAAATGCACCCTGGCACATGTTTGTGAGAACCTGGAGGGAAAATTCCCTTCCCCTTTCCCACCCTTGTTTTTTGGAACGCTTGCCATCTCCAATTTTGGATCTTCTCAAAGAGAGTAACAAATCATTGGTGCTTAAGTGTTTGGCTTACAAGCACGGTCCTGCTGCTGAGAAGAGGATATTTTGTCTTATAAAGTATGGAGTTATGAATGTTATGGAGAATATTGTGCTGCTGTTCCTGTTGAAGTTGTGCAGGACAGTATATAGAAGGACAGTCTTGAAATTTGTAGATATGTTATGATAAAGTAAGTTACAGAAAAAATGTGTTGGTACAAGATTCCTTATTTTTGAGAGCTCGTTTGTGGGTACTTATTGAGCAACATTGGCTGCTCTTAGAATATTTTTTTTTTCCCAGAAACTTGTGGTGGTTTTTCCAATATCATAATTAAACATAATAAAATTGGAGTTCTAAAGCAGTGCTGATAACTGAAGTAGACCCCTTTTGCGTGCCCTGTTCATAAGCATATCAGTTGCTGGCAGCACTCCGTCAACTTGCTTTGACTCGTAACATGTTGTTACCACATGAAGTACATCATCTTCTTTAAATCACATTTAAACACAGGGTTAATTCTGTGTGTGGATGTTCCCCAGCAGTTACGTATTGCGTATTTAAATATGATTCTGTGGTTTTGCTGCTATCTTGCCTGGTAGGTTTTGTAGACCTACTGCTGCAATAGCTATTCCTGTTTATCTGCCATTATATGAATTGATATAAACTATTAAATATTTTTTTTTTTNCTATTAAATATTTTTTTTTTTTTTTTTGTCTCTGCAGGAGGTAACGGCTAGTAGCCGCCACTATGTTGATAGATTATTTGACCTCGATCCTCAGAAAGTCCTGCAAGGTGTCATGTAAGTCATCTGAAACACACTTGAGCTGTTGGTTGTGCGTAGACTAGGTTAACTTGAATCCCACCAGAGTTTTATATCAAGGGCAAGAAGCTCTTCCTATCTTTTTTTTTTTTTTTTTTGAGAAATCTTGTTGTAAAAATTTAATGCAAACACGGTAGCATTGTTTTAGCAGACTATCACTCTGTGGTGCATATGGTTCATAACTCAGTCTCCCACTTGCCAGAAATGAGGTTAAACATTCTGTGAGCATTCACATTTTTTTTTTGGATAAATTTCTTCCTTTTTGCCAGTTTTTGCTCTTCTTTCAGGTCTGTTGAGACTCTTTTCTCTTATTCCACTGCCAAGTCAGGGTACCTGCCTCTTACTTTTCCCGCTGCTGCTGTGCCTGAACCTTTTTGTTTATGCATGGCTTCTGTCTCACTGATGGGAACTATGAGCCGAAAGAAAATGCTTCCATAGAAATTAATTTGGATGCAAATTGTATTTCAGTACTTCAGTTGCATGCCAGTGATAAGGGGTAATAACTGAAAGAGTAAAAGACTTGCCCTCTTCAATAGGTAGTAAAACTGGTGCAAAGATCTGCTTATTTCTTGCTGTCCTTGGGCTATGAGCTTTCCGCTGTAACCACACAGCGATGTGGCAAACAAGTCCTTGCCCAGGGCTGACTTTTGGTGGCGAAAGCAGACCTTTTCAGGCTTACCTGTAACTTGCTGGCTGTGGCTATCTAGCAAAACACCAGAAGTCATTGAAGGGCCAAGTGGATCAAAAAGCCAAGAATGTTGGTTGTGTTGCTTAGGACACTCTGAAGTGTTTTCCAGTAGCAGGTAAAAAAAATATTATTCCAGTAGGTGTTCCAGGGGCAATGTATCAGATTTAGTGTCCCTTTGAAGTACATGAAAAACACAACATACATAAAACTGTCCTGGGAACTTTATTGGTTGAAATACCCCCTTACCTGTATAAAAACTTCTGGTCCACCACCGTAACTACGAACAGGCTCTTAACTCTTCCTTGTTTTGTTTCCTTGGCCTTCTTACTCCACTACTCATAAGGGCTGGTGTGATGGTCTCAGGGGCAAGGATGTGTCTCATCCTATGTCCAAGTGGGTTGACTGAGCCCCTCTTTTCTCCTTGGCAGATGCTCTGAGCCCTGGGTGGCGCTCCCTCCCTGCTCTCCTTTCTTTTCAAAGGACTGGAACCCACAACCCTTGGTAATCACTTCCCTATCTTTTGAGGTGCTATTCATGTATTTTGAGGTATAACTGGTTTCCCAGAAAAATTCTAGGCAGTATCTTTGTCTCAGCTAACAAATTCTTCATCTTGTCCGTGGATGTCAGTGGATTCTATGCTGATATGCTTTTCTTGCATTTAAAGAGAAGAAAATACCAATTTATTTCACAATGGCATTCAAAGGGCAGATTTGGATGGTAAACCATATTTGTGATGCTCTGGTTAAAATCCTAATTCTGAGAGTATATCTTTCCAGGCATTGAGCAAATCCTACATGATAGATTTATTTTCCAAATATTAGTGGATGGGTGTGAAACAGTCCAATTTAGAAAAGTGTATATATGAAGGTAGAATTTAGAATAGTGTGTATATATATATAAAAAAAATATGTGTCAGTCCAGGGTTCTTTTGGGGCAGAAAAATACTGCTTTGCTCAGGGTATCAGAAGAGGTATTGAAGTTGGAGTGAACTGATAAGGTAGAGCAGAAGAGGATTAAAGTTCTACCAGAAGTGTCTGTCAGAAGCTTTACCAGATATTCTGCATACTTTGCTGAAAATCTTTGGTTCCTAAGATGTGCTGGTTCTGTTTTTTCCCTGCATCCTGGCTGAAAATACTGGTGACCTAGATTTTTATTTTGATTGACGGAACTGTACGAATATCAAGGATCAGAAAATAGGCTGTCTTAAGAGGCTTTGTTTCTGCAAATTGTCTTCAGTTACAATAGTGCTGTTCTTCATATGCTACTGCAGATGCTTGAATGAATAACTTGGGTTTGGGGCTTTTTTTAATTGCATCCTTGTAATTTTAATGAAAACCAACTCCTGAATGAGGTTTGGTAAAGGTAAAATATAGCTAAATGCTTCTCGAACTTGAAAATCATGCCAATCCAGTTATCATCTTGTAACTTGAGAAAGCTTTTAATTACGTATTCTGAAAGTATTTAAATGATCAAATCTCTTCTTTTCTTTTCGTTCCCATGAATTGTCAGAGCAGCTGTGTTCAGAATCTTCTTTTGTCCAGACAGTAAAGTCTTAACCTGGTGAGGAGCTTTTTCCTTTTCCTCTTCAGGGGAAAACTGAGAGACCATTCCCCTTTTGTCCAGTGCTGCTCTATGTGGTTCTGTTGATCTTATTTCAACATGCCATGCTTCCTGCAGAACTTTTGTTCACATCATTTCTATTACGTTCATCTGGGTATTAAGAGGAGGTAAGAAGGGGAGAACTGTGTGTACCTGCCAATAAATCATGGATTTCAATTCAGGATTTGAAATGCTGAGGTTCTCACAAGGATGACTACTGCCTTTTACTGTTCTTGATAGCGAACTGTTTAAAGTGTGCAAAGCCCACGTCTTCATACCCATACCTGTGTGGCAGCATGTGTATTTACATTGCTGTTTACTGCCTTTATAAATGAGCAAGCTTAATATAGTAGTTTCCTTCTGTAAACATAAACTCTACATTGTGGCCATGCTTATGCTTGAAAGGTCTTTGCTTTGTGTCTACTTAGGTGCTCTTCTAAACCTTTCATCTTCTACACAGTGTTCTACAGTTCAAATTTTCTCAAATAGGCTTTGACTGCCTTCTGCAAGGTCAGCATTAATGTCAGGTGTGCAGCTGCGGAATACATTTAGTGTTGACAGTGCATAGACTATCTCAGACAGATATTGTAGGGGATTAAATACTGTATCCTCTCAGAAGTTCTCTTAAATGTTTTGCCCTAACTGGCAGAGGAGCAGAACATAGATAGCTCTGTAAATTTCTGCATTGTTATAAGAGCTTTGTTTGTACCAAGATGATTGCTGCAACATCATCCTGTGCTTTGCAGTGTGTCAGCATTTATTTATTTTTAAAAACAATTCTCGGTGGTGATTCTTAGACTGTCATTTGCTTTTCACCCGCTCTTAAGCTCAGGACCATGTTGTTCAGATGCAAGACTGATACCTGGTTTTGTCCTCTAATTTATTTGCTGGCCAGGGGCTTCGTTGAGAGACATTTTGTCATGCTTACATTTAGCTTAATGTCTTCAAAGAAGCAATCTATCATTTTATGGAGAGCTATGTAATTCCATCTCAAGGGCTGGTTTTGAACGGACTGTTCTTTCTGACAAATCTGGCTTACTTGAGGTCCCAACTGTTTCTCATCAGGCCATTCCTCAGCAGTCAGAGGATGTCATCTTTGAAGGTTTGTAAATAATCATCTTTGTGATGCGCTGAGAATTCCTACGCTACTGCTGTTTCTGTCCTTTATGGATGTGCTTATCCAGCCAGCTGGAGTTACTACACAAGCATTTTCCAAACTTGCGTGAGCATTTTATTTGTCAGGAAAATGAAAGAAACATCCTATAGATGCGGCACTTGGTACCAAAAAACCAATTTTAAAGTGTATGTCTACAGTATCTTCCATTTTCCTAGGGAGCATGTCTAGTGCTGTGGTGGGAATACTGGTACAGATCTATGCAGTATATTTAATTTGAGTTATATGTGCTTTTGAAACAGAATGGTTTTGAGTGTTTGAGAATTGGTGTCCTTGATAAAGGAAAGTATAACAGGTGGCATATGGGCAAGGAGTTGCGGACCCCTTTGAATCAGACAGTTATGTTTTTAGGGTCCCTGCAGACTTAGAGTGACAGTGCTGCAGTGGTTAGTGGTTATGCTCAGTGTTTTGAAGACTCTGAAACTGATACTTTAGTACAACCAAGATGTAATTGGGCTTACCTTTGCAGTAGGTTCTTGGATGCAAAGTTAGGTATGTGTTAAAAGTTCCTCTCAGGGACAGGGGACTTGTACTTGGATTTGACTGAAGACGTTTTGTACTGCTTGCTAGTTTTTGCCTTCTTCAAACAGAAGATGCCAGAAGGTAGTCACAAACCAGAAAAAAAAAAACCCTTACATTATAGGTAGTAACACTGCTTTTATGGAACCTATCTTCTATCTTTTTTGTGCTCAGTTGCTTTGAAATTAATTGGAAACACCTCAAACAGTGTGTGGGTTTTCTTACATCCAGCTTTTTTTGTTTGTGTATTCTTGGATTTGGAAAAAATGTTCCAGGCATGTGTTTAGATGACTGTATAATAGTGTATTGTATTTCTCAGCTGTGGCAATTGGAATAAGAGCATCAGTGCAGTGTTCCACACATGTCTGCAGGGAAAGTGGGGGAAATATGAGGCAGCCTGATGGAGTGGGAAGAGAAGAAATTCCCATCTCAGTTCTAATGGAGCACCAGGTACCCCTTTCAGACAGTTATGACGAGGCTACTTCTGCCTCTTGTTCTTTATGTCCTGTTCAACAAACCTTCTTTAAAACTAAATAATGAACAGCAGTAGTTTTCGCATTGTGCATCCCGAACATGTGCAACCGCGTTTTCAGTCTCTCATTGGCGACTTCTGAACCTAAATTTTCTGCAGGAGCTACATTTTGTTCTTTGTGTATTCCCTTGCTTGTTTTCACCAGAATGGCCCCATGGAAACAGAGCAGTCTTTAGGGGATTGTTCCTTGTTATACTTTGCCTCCATACATCTTTGATCAATTCTGTTATCTCCTAGACTGTACTCTGTAGTAAATGCATGTTCTTTCAGATACAATGGGGAACTTTGAGGTCTAATTGGCTAAGAACAAGTGATACAATTTTTTGAAGCGTTGTTTTTGTGCAGTGGTATTCACGTGTTGAGGGAAGAGGCTCCCAAGTCGCTTCTGTTTATACTTTGTGAACGACAGGATAGGATCTTTGTGGCTTGGGAATGGAAAGCTGCTGCTTTAGGTTGCAGAACCTGACAGAAAATTGAGCGGGTTTAAGTGATGCTGGAAGGGTGCTGGGAGCACTACTCTTCATTTCCCCCTTTCAAGAGATAAGCTGAGGAATCTAATAGCTAGACAAGTTTTCAGGGTGATAGAAGATGGAATTGAAAGGCCTCAAACATCATTTGAGAATTAAGTAGTGCTCTGTGAAGAGTGGTTTTCAATGTAATAGGTTTTGTAGAGGCAGATGGAAGAACAGTGTAGATACGGAGGGAAGAAAGGAAGATGCAATAGGAAGAAAGCATGTTCCTGTCATAGAATAAGATATTCTCTCACTTGTGCTTTCTTTATAATGCAGCAAAAGGTACAAATGCATACTACTGTTTTTCGCAAGTAAATTGTATCATAACATTTGGTCTAATATTTAGAGCTGGGCTAATTTTAGAAATTTGGCCAGCAGTCTTCTGCCTAATAGGGTTCTTTAATATTTCAAGCCTTGCAGTTGCCACTCTGTGAGAAAGGATTGATGATTAATGAATCTGTTTCTGTGCTGCCTTTCGGAAGGGCAGGAAGACACTTTACTCCAAAATCCCTCTCTTGATGCCAGCCCCAGAGTAGTGATATTATTGCTGTGATGATTTTGGGCTGTAAGTGGGGTGAGAGCAGAAACAACTTCTGTCAGACCGGCTGATATAGCTGGAGAAAGTCAAGTGAGCGTTGGTCACAAAAGTCTTGAGGTCTGAGTTTGAAGTGGCAGACTTCAAAGCTGAGCACAGTTGAATGCTCTGAGGTTATTCAGAGTTTAATTTATTAATCTGTTAGACAAATGCAGAGGAGAGGTGGTTGCCTGTAAGGGAGGGCAAAATGAAAATGTAGCAGGCTGTAGCAGTGAGGGAGAAATAGTCCTTATGCCTTTTGGGGGTGTGTGTGGGGTGTTATTATGACGGAACTAGGTGTTGGGCCTCAGGCACGTGTATCACAAAGTGCTACTGAGCTTGTGATTCTTCACATGTGGAGTTTTATTTTTTGATTCTAATGGAATAAGCATGAAAAAAAATGGAGTTTACTTACTTTCCAAAACAAGCTCATTTTCAGTTTGCAATATGGGACTATGTACTTCTACTCTGACTCCTTGTAAAGGGTTGGCATTTCTTGTAACATTCAAAGGACAAGACTCTTTAGACAAATTAATTTGTCTAACAGATGATTAAAATTATTCCAGTATGTATGCTGTATTGCTGGTGCTGAACTGATAATTTGAGTTGAGATTTTTTTTTTATTTTCATTTTTTTCTTTGGGAATTGTAAAGTAGCAGGAAGGCTGGCTGGCAAAATCGCTTCCTAAAACGTACTTCAAACACGCCTTGTCTGAAATGTCAGTGACTCCCCCATATGTAGGGAGTTTTAGGTACAGATGAACTGTGGGATTTCTCTCCTAGTGAGCACTTACTAACATCCATTTGAAAAAGGAAGTTTAAGCATGACTGAAAGCATATGGAGGCCAGTACATCATCTTAGCCGATAGCTATTTGGAGCTAAAAATCTGAGGCTATACTTTCATGTCGGAAAGACTCCAGGTTATTACAATCTAATGTGTAGTAGCTATGTCAGATTAACAGGTTTTGATGATCCATCAGTGACTGCTGGCCTAAGGTGAGGTGGACAGTGTCGTACAATGTTATGAGCTCACATGTGAGAACAGCTAAGCAGGTTCTGGAACGGCGTTTTAAGGTATTTTCCTGGACTGAATGAAATTTAAGAGTTCTCTATGTGAATGACTTGTGGTGGACAAAATTCCTTCGATAATCAGGGATGGGCTTAAAATGGTATAATGGACAAAAATAACTTTAAATCAAGAGACAGTGAATAAAAAATGGTGCTAGAAAAATGCAGTGTTACAGGATGCCTCTCTGCTTAGTGAAATTTTGCTTCAACTGTAGGATATACTGCTAAATGCTGAAGGCACCACTTCACCCTTGGGGGGAGAGAGAGACACTTAAAGAAAAAAAGTAACACGGTTAATCATATTTGATGTTTTGGGTCATTCATCTGGAGCAACAGTGGTGAAGGCTCTACTTTTCATGTCGTTTGGCTGTTTTTGGGATAGCTGAGAAAAAAGTATTTTGCTGATCTGGCGTCACAGAGCAGGAGATCTCTTAATTTCTGAGAGTTCTGCTGAAGTGCAGCTGTTTTCCCCACACCTCTCTTCGGATAATTCTTTGCTCTTATGGCCTAGTTTATTTAAATAGCAGAGATTGATGCTGGAATTGAAATGCTGCTAATACGGAGTCAGTGATCTCATGCAACTTGTAGCTCAATTTCCAGACTCAGTGCAAAGGATGAGGCAATAAAAGATACTTGAGAGAGAGCTGGGAAAAGCAGCATCTCCCGTTTTGTCAGCCAGCCTAGAGATTTGAAAGGAGCTTGAGTTGAAACTGCGGCCAAAGACACAGGGAGCTTAAGTTGTTGATATAGAAGGCTAATGTGTGAAATGACCAATGTCAGCTCTTATGTGGAAGTAAAGATTTGATATGAGAGGCTTTTTCAGTCTGTCACACACACACAGAGCAAAATAAGTACTGGGAACTGGGATAGATTCAGGGTAGGAATAAGCTATAAATATTTCTAACTACAGGTATGGATCATTGAGACACCTTATCTTTCTATTTGGTAGACTTTCCTTGGCAAGAAAACTTATGACAAGGTAAGTTGCCTCTCCAAAGAGCATACTTCAGACAGGGGTTCAAGCGGTTTCTGTGATGCTGTGAGATGGCGAAGTTGGATTAAATGATGGCTTTTAGCATTATGGATGCTAAATTCTTCTGTTCTGTATTGCTGCAGTTATAGCCATATGCTGTTTTTCTACAGCACTTTGATTTTATGCAGCGTCTGGGAGTACAGAATTAAGATTGGGAGCAAGCACGGATTTAGGGTTTCCTTGTCTAAATGTTGAGTTTGTTTAGTTTGCACCACATGTTAATCGTGTAACAGTTTCTAAGTGTTAAAACTCAAACAAGCTGAGTAACAGTGTCTCTCTGTGCTACTTTGTTCTTTCCTTTTTTCCTTTGCATCAACTGAGATCTTTTGAATGGGATTAGAAATCTTTTCTTCCCAACCTGATGATTAACTGTAAAAATAAGCTGATTTACGATTTCTGTGGTTTGCTTGAGTTGGCAGGAGTTTTTAACATTTTATTCTCTTGGCTGGACTCGTAATCATGTTAGTACAAACATGCTCCCTGCTAAAGGGGGAGGAAACAACTCACTTGTTGGGTAATTAAGAGATATTCAAGCTGGTAGTAGAAGATGGGCTAAGATGTAGCCCATCTTAGAAACTAATTCTGTCGAAACAATGATGGAAATATTTTAACATGCAAACTTTGTCATTAATTCTTGTTGTTGATTGTTTTGCAACTGTCCATAAAAGTGTGAGAGTGGGAGGAAGGGAGAAGGAAGAGGAGGCAAAAGCTGTAGAAAGCATAATTGTTAAAACTTTGGCCACACAATTAACTTCTGACTCGAGTCCAGCCAGTCCAGGTTTTTATTTGAGCTATGTCCTTGTATCAGTTACCGGTACCTCAGCTTTTGAGACATTTGCATTTTGAAAACCTTTTCAGAATGATGCTTTGCGTCATTCTATTGTTTGTAATTTTGGTCAGCCTCTGGTAGATAAATCTGGTCTGACAATGCATTGTTTTGGATGCTTCCTCTGTGTGCGTAGTTGTCTCGGAATCTCTTGTAACTATTTCATACTAAAAGTGAAAGCATTGGCTTGAAGTGTCTAGGAATACTTTTCCTTCTGTGGTTGTTCATCTCACCTTCGATATCCTTCTCTGTCTAGGAACCTCTTAAATACGGCTATCTGCTCTGTTTTCAGAAGACTTAAGCTGAGAAAATACCACATGAGCTGTTATTTCCTCCTCTTCTGTGTAGTTCCTTTTGCTGCTTCCTCATCAAGTCACTCTAGCTCGTTTCAACATCTTTTGTGTTGCTTTGCTAGAAGGCGACACAGGAAAGCTCCAGGCTTTCTTTTCTGTCAGAATTTTAAAATTTCTTAGTTTTATGCTTGATTTATGGTATTTAAAAACATAAGTAAAACCAAATTCTCACTGAGGAGTCGGTCTATCCATGTTGCTTTCTCAAGATCTCTTTTACGGAAGAGGTGTGGGTATTGGGGCTTGCTAGGAATGCCGTAGAGTCTGTTCTTTCTCAGCTGGGAATTTAGCTCACACCAGTTCAGAGAGCTGTGCACCAACTACCGGACACTTCTGGTGTTTCTGTGGGAGGACTCCCAAATTTAGAGACAACTTCATGAAGATGTGGAAGTTCAATAATTTCTGCTTAGGCCAAAGTTCAGCACCTTAGGTTGTTTCTACAATAATAACTTACATTGACAGACTCGATTGCTGATTTTCTCAGGACTTAAGACATTTCATAATATTAATTTTTATTGGCTAGGAATCACTAAAACTTCCAATTTGTTATATTTGATATTGCCTCTTGGTGACCTTAAGTGGGCTACATCTTGTGCCTTTAAACAATTGCCCATTAAGCATCAGAATAAAAATGTAAACTTCATACTCAATTGGCAGATTAGTTCCTCTTGTAACTCTTCTCGAGCTGCTTCTGGATGGAAATTAGATATTGTTTTTAATGAGTTCAATATACTCCTAAAATATTTTATTTTAAACACTCATACTGTACTAATACACTTATGAAACTAGCATGCATTGTATTTTATTTATAGCTAATTAATTGAACTCATTACTTCTGGGTTTCTGTGTTCCATAAGATTGTTAGAGCTGATAGACCTCAGCTGATAAAGAGAATAAGTCTTTCTGCTTTTCCAGTCTCTGGTTAGTTTCATAACTTAAAATTGAGTGGTCACAGGATTGAACTGATGAAATCATATTCTTATTTCTTTAAGAAGCAATAGGAGATGGAGAAAGCTGGTTTAGCACTGCAGGAAGCAATACCTCCAAGTGCTTGGCTAGGATCGTATTTTATTGATGTCAGTCTATATTATCCTGCTTGACAGGTTTTTTCTTCACATAAATTATTGCATTTTTGTAAATGTAGGCATAAACATCAGCTATCAGATTTTAAATCTATGCATTGAAATTGCTGTAGTTCAGGTAATTTTGTTAAATTACTTTGAATTTAGTTTGAATCTAAACTATAAGATTTAATTCAGAGGAATAAACAACAAAAAACAACCCAAAACAAAAAACAACCTCCAATGCATCTTAAGACCTCTGTCATATGAAAGCTTCCTGGTTTGTCTTTTGGCTTTATAGAAAGCTACCTTTATGAGGCTGAGGAACTAAGTAGAGCTGGAATGTGCTAGATACATGCATAAGATCTGCATTTTTCTTCTGAAGCTCTGCTCTGTGCACGCCTGGCAGGAGGGTCGATAAACCTACCTGAGAGCTCAGAGCTGATTGTTGGAATAAAGCCCACGTATCTTCCTCTTCTGGGTCATGGTCTTCTCATAATTAGGCCTAGAATCACCATAGACTAGTTATTCTTTGAAGTTCTCATCTCTTTGTGGTTTTGCTGCTGTTTCCTTCTTCCTCCTTTCAAGGACTCCTTTTCCCAGTAGGTAAAGGGAGCAGTGTGCATGACATTTGGTAATAAAGTGGGTATCCAGTTTTGGACTATAAATTTCTGAGGTTTCTTTGTTACCTCTTGTAGAAGATAGCGATCTTTATTGCTTTGTCTCCTTGGATGAATTTCATGTCGTCTTGGATCTGAAATCAGTCAAGCTCAAACTTGTTGGAGATGATGTTTTCAAATAAGGGAGTTGCCCTCGGCTTTTCCAAGGTTCATGATTCACTAAGGACCTGGTAGACTAGGACAACACCTTCTTAAGGACAGTTTCTTCCTGATCAGGCAAATCTCCATAAAATGTAATGTGGAATCACATAATTATTACAAAAAAGTCTACTGTTAGTCAATATTGGATTATGGCATTTTAAGGATATTCTTGGTTTCCATATCCACCTCCTTCCTCTGTATTGAATAGGTTAATTTCTGTAAGTGGCAAATTTGAAAAGATAAGCGTGGCACGCAACTTGGGAGTGCCAAGGCATAATGTCCACAAACATGGTGATCTTGGCCAAGTCTTATCTCTGCAGCTTTTGGTCACCTTACCAATTTGAAGGTATTTTACTTGCTTGCAGGTTGAAGTGGTCGAATGTACCTGTGTTGAATTTGTCAGAAATCTCAAGTTTGTGATATTTCTTGTCTATCTGCTGTGACCTTCCTGAGGAACTTTATGAACCAGGATGGAGAAACTCATCCGAATCATTTACAGATTGGGACTGATCTCACTCAACCTCTCAATTTGAGTGTTATGGAACTTGGCCATGTCCTTGCCCCTTCTGAAAGGGTCTCTAAATCAAATTCTAATAGGCAGTACTTCTGGCTTATGAAAAGGTTATAAGGTTAGCAAGCCATTCTATTTGGGAGTTGGTGCAGGAGTCACAAAAGTTTGTTGTTGTTGGGGATTTTTTGGGGTAGTGTTTTTTGTTTGGTTTTTTTTTTTTTTTTAAACACAAAATAATGTGTAAAATCACCTGAGTGGAGGATTAAAATGTCATCAAAATCTGTTTATTAATTCTTCAGAGTGCTTGGCAAGTGCCTTCTCTTTAGCTTCTCAAGATGCCTTCAGAGATAGGTGATACGATGCAGCCTGATGAGTTTGAGAGCGTGTGCCTAAGGAGAATGGGGAGAGGTAGCCTTTGGAGGAGTCCTAGAGTGGCCTGAGCAGTTTAGTACCTAAACCTAGCACATCTCTCAGTACAGTTTCTATTCCTGTGATCATTGCTTCTGTCACTGTTGACTGACCCTTGTACTTCAAAAACCTTTAAAAATGGCTGAGATACTTTCCTACCAAGCATTCAGCATAGAAACTGCTGCAGTGCTGTTCCTGAGTTTTGTGAAATCTTCAGGTCCATTCCTCATGTTTTCTTGGGCTTTCAGCTTAGCCTGTCTTCTGATCTTGCTCTTTCTCCTCTACCACCTCCTGCCTTGTGCTGTGAAGTTACCAAATTTATGGGAGATATAACAGAAAGGTCCAGCGTTTTCTGCTGATACTCAGCTGTGTTAAACGGTGTGCTGGGTGGGCAGATTCCTGTGAGGTAATGCCTCACTTGACAAGGCAAGTGGTTTCCTGACTCTGCCTGTGTTAAGGAGATACACAGAACTGCAGTTTTCAGCTGCTTTTGAGGCTGCTTAAGGTTGGAGTTCCAAAACCACTAACCAAACTGGAGAATTTAGACAGTCTCCATTTGCTTAAAATTCCTAGAGCACTCTTCTGCGGCCGGATAACTGTATGCAACGGGAGAGTGAGTCACGTGGAGAAATACTTCAGGAAGAACAGGCAATTACCTTTTGCTAATTGAAGTTTGTAAAGGTTCTGTTTATGCCAGTCCAGATATTGCCTGCCTTGGCTAAGAAGTTTTTTTTGTACCTCTAATGAAGTGAGTTTAACACTCAGGACAGCTGCTTATTGCAGTGGAATTTGCACATTCAGTGGGTATGTAAGGACTGTGTAGTGTTCATGAAGGCCAGGGTGGATCTTAAAGAACAAGTCTATTCTAAATCTCTTAAAATTTGCAGGTAGCAGGTGAAAGAGTGCTATAGTGGCAAGAAATATGTTAAAGCAACCACTAAAGCTCCCAAACCATTTTGAATGAATTGAGGGATAGTTAGCCAGTGATTAATTTATCAGTTTTGCAACACTGTAATCAATCTAGTTTGTTTCTTGCTGATAAAGATTGATCTGAATTTGAACTGGCTCTGTTCTCTGCTCTTATGAAGGTCCTTACAGCTAGGAAGTTTCCTAGAAACGTGTCATCTTGATTTTCTGAAACTGGTCATAAGTTGCTAGCTTTCTTTCAGATTCTCTGGATGGACATATATGTTCAACATGTTCATGAAGGAAAAAAGATCTTAAAAAGGTGGTGATGCCTTTAATGTACTAACTTGCAGTAACTCTCAGACAGGAAAATACTTTTGTTTCCACTTTATTCCTGGGATTTTGACATACAGATGTTTAGGTGTCCTGCTGACATTCACAAAAGGAAGCCTGTGGTGAAGAGGAGAGTGAAAGCCTGATCTCTGGAGACTGGTGATAGTTCCTTGTTCCCTTTTTTTTTTTTCCCTTTTTTTTTTTTTTACCCCCAGCCCCAGCTTGTCTCTTCCTGCACCCAGTAGAGTATTCAGTTAATACTTTAAATTGCCAACATTTGATTTCCCAACCAATAGTGGGTTGTTTTTTGTGTTTTTTTTCTTTTAAAAGTCTAGTGAATATATGGACACAAAGAATCAGTATGTCTAGTTTTCTTCAATAATGAGACTTCTTCACGTCTGATGTGCATGTGAGATAGTTTGGGTTTTTGCTTACTTGCATAAGCTGGGAGATAATGGAATCCCAGAGCTCTGGGGTATTTATCTGTGGGCTGTGGAAACTCTGCCCTGAAGCATTACTCAGTCATGTAGGTGCAGCATGGACATGTGAAAGACTACTGGATTAAGCCTTCATGGAAATAGTAAATTCTATAGATTAAGCCCTCAGTACCTCAGCATAATTTACCAGGGTTTGTTTTTCTTTCTGGATTTACAGAGATATGAAAAATGCTGTAATTGGAAACAACAAACAAAAAGCCAACTTGATTGTTTTGGGAGCAGTTCCAAGGTATGTCCTTTGCTACTCTCCTTTTCACTGATTCACAACAGGTCTGGAATAATGATCCTTAGATCAAAGACACTTCTTTGTTTTAACTTTGATTGTAGTTGACTGCATACTTTCTTTAATATAACTGAGAGAGACTTGAAATATCTGTTAAACTCATGTATTACAGAACAGGCTGTTGAGTAATGCTTTTAATTTAGAATTTCATAGAATCCTCTAAAGTAGTCTTGGTGGTTTTTATTAAACTTTATCAGCTCACGAATGAAATATAATTTCTGACATTGATATTAATGACGGATGAAAGTGGTTGTATCTTACTACTGTTCTTGAGCCAATTGCCTGGTGAGTTCACAAGTGAAAATATATAAGTTTATGTTAAATATAATTTTTAAAATATTAAAAAACATCTGAGATGATTTGCTTGTCTTCTCCACCTGCCTCAGACAATTAAAAAATCATTGATCATACTTTATTGCTGAATTGCTGCTTCAGCTGATGTTAACATTTTCTGGATCCTGATTCCACTAGTAGAGATTTAACAGGTAACTTTATCTACTGGATTGCTCCCTGCAGCTTTCTTTTCACCCCTCTTCTCCTCCAGCTTTCTTTCAGCCACCATTTGCAGCAGCGGAGAAGGAAAACATTGAGCGCTGCATTAATCTTGTGCTAGCAGTATGGGACCCACCTATAATCCTTTTGCTTAAATGTCAGCTAGGTCCCAAAGCAGTCTGCTTGAGAAAGCTGCTTCTGGCTTGACAAAAAAAATGCCTTTTATTTGCAGGGAATGTCTTCTTGTTTACGGATTGAGTTTGTGTCAAAGCTAGTCCTTTAAATTCTCTAGGGATTAGCTGTTGGGAAACCCCTTCTACAAAAGCTGCTGAATTATCTTCCATTTTGACCAAATATAAACAGGTGAAGAGAAGAGTTCACATGAGATGAAAAGATCGAAGTGGACATTTGTTGAAGATTATGCAAAGTTAAAGGAATTTTTTTCAGCAAGAGGCCCCAAGGGATTCTTGCAACTACTGTTGATTCTCCTGAACAGGCAGAACCTGCCTGTTCTTAAGTTTTATAGGACTTCATGTTCCTTCAGTTATCCTGCTTTCTACTGTTACTTCTTCTGTGCCCAGTAATGAAAATCCGAAAGTGGTTGTGTTTTTTTTTCCTGTTGTTAATGCCTTCTGGCTGTCCAAGTAAATTTTATGGTTAACCTATAACTGCAAATAAATGGCTGGGTTTGGAGAACCTTAAGAGGTAAACTGTCACGCTTGTCCTCGCTTCAGTACAAGTTATCCTCAAATCACAGGAAATCTCATGTCAAGACTTTCCAGACTAGAGGTAGGGGTACAGGTAATTGGCTGGATTATTGTGAGAAAAGACAATTCTCACTGGCTAAAACTTATCTGTCATCACCTACTCCCAAGTGCCTTTCAGAAGGCTTTAGAATTTCCTCAAGGTGTTGCAGACAGACTTAAATAGATTATAGACCATTTGGATTAGAGAACTTCTTCTGTTAATTCTATCTAACAAGGTGGTGGGAATTCATTGGGGTTTTTTGACGTGCCTTGTAGTAAATGAAGTGGCCACTGATGCCGTTAAGAGTATGGAAACCTTTGGAATTCCAACCTGTAAAGTCAAACATTTCCCTGAATTAGGAGTAAGCAGGCCAGCATTCTTTATTTTGAGTCTCCTCTGCAAAATTAATGAGGAAAACAGTTTTCTTTTCACAAAGTTAGATTGCAGTCTCATGAGGGAAATTGATTCTTTTCTGTAATGGCATGGGGTTTGTTAAAATTCTTCTGCTGCTGCTTTGTCCTGTGATTCAGCTTCTTCTTTACTCACTTCTTGCTTCTCTCTTCTTCCCCAAGTATTCCTCCAGCAAGCTTTCAGAAGAGACCCTTTAGACCCAAAGAACCCCTTCGGATTTCTGTCACTTAGTGGAAAAGAAAACAGTATGTTCAGATATTAGAACAGACTCATAGGAGGTTTGGAAACAAGTCTAGGAGTATCTTGTGTTTGAAGTTGGGCCAAATACTACTGGTAGGTATGAAGTAACCCTATTATTTTGAAATAATAGGCTGCCACTTGGTTGGAAAGAAGCGCAAAGTCCTTTAAAGATCTCCCTACAGGAAGAAAATGCTGGGGAAGGACGGCTGGATCACTGTCATTTCTAGGCCTTCTGAGTCCATGAGCTGACTGCTTAGTGGTGTCATCTTTAGAAAGGGAGATTATATTTATACCTTAAATGAATTTTTGTTGTCCCTTTGTTCAGTCTCACCTATGGTCACTTCTTGACCATATGTTCTGAAGAGGGTGCTAAAAAACCCCAAGTTGATTGAAGAAAGTTTGCAGAATTGCCATGTCTGGACTTAAGAGCTAAGAAAGTTAAGAACTTTACAACTGTGTACGCAAACATGGTCCTAGATGTTAAAAATATAAATGTAGCCAGCCTGCATACAGGTTTTGTTTCTTAAGAAATTATTTTCTATATATCTTCCTCTTTACAGAATCAGTTATGCCTTTATATTTTTATGAAATGCTGGCCTCGGGCACCTCTGTCAGGACTGCAGAAATTTTACTTTTTGAAACTGTTACTTTTTATTAACAGTTCCAGAAAATAAAATTTCTAAAATTCCGGGGGGGGAAGTATTTTAATGCCTTAATACCAAGTTCTTTCAGTGGCAGACCAACTTAAAGAGTCAGCCTTGCCTAAAAATGGTTTACTACTAGTACTGTCCTTCAATTTTCTAGTGGGTTTTTTTTTTTCCCTTCTATCCCACGTAAGTGGTGCATACCACATCTTCTGTGCGAGAAGATGAGGAAGTCCATGCTAATTATTGGTGTGCCCCTTCACTTTACAGTTTTCCAAGAAGAAACACTGCAGCTCCTGTGCCTATCGACATGTCAAACACGTCTTCAGAGTCAAAATTGAGTATTTAAAGCTTTTGGTCATACTCATACTTCCTGAATCTCAGGAAAATGATTGAGTCCTCAGTTCAAATGTAAATTGTTCTTTTCTAAGTCATCTTGGTATGACTTCTGACTTAACAGAACAATGTTTATTTAGTAGCAGTTAGTCTGTCCTGCTGCTGGCTCTGAGTTGTAATTGAAGCTCCTTTCTGGTGGAGTTTATCACAGAGCCTAAAAAACCGCTTGTTTATTGTGCAGTCCAGATTGACAATCATATTGTTGTAATACTCATTGCCACTTGAGAACACCTAAGGCGTAGGGGGAACTAAAGACTCTCAACTCAGTGGTTGCCAGGACCACCCTTGCCATTCTTTGACATAACTTCAGCAGCTAAGTAGTCTTCCCCTCCCCACTCTCTGGTACCTTGAGGCGTCCTTTATATGCTTTCCCACAAGCTACATCAGCTTTTTTCCCATCAGCTACATTTTAAGGCCACTGAATTAGTGAGTAGGTGAGGTTCTGTTGTAGGCAAAAGTTATCGCTCTTAAGCTCTTTCTCACTTCTGCAGTAAACAGTCTAAAGCCTCTGGCTTACGGAGTGGAATTGGAAAAAAAAAGAAACATTAAATTAAATGAACACGTGAGTAAATTCTTGATAACTCCGTTTTGCAAGCCTGTGGACCGCTTTCTGGTACCCTGAAAGAAAACAACATTGGGTGGTTGGTAATCCAGCCAACAACTGGGCCTTTCAAGCCTGTGCCACGTTTCTTCTCTTCCTCTTCCTTTATCTGGTGGATGGCAGAGCGTAAAGAAGGCAATGGTAAATTCCAGTCGGCAGAGCGTAAAGAAGGCAATGGTAAATTCCAGTCAGCAGAGCATAGCTTTATCTTGCTATACATCGTGGCTACCTGTTAAAGCTCTGACCTGTGCTATTTTGTCAAAAATGTTACCTGAATCAAATTCTTGCTTATCTAATCATTACTGAGAGTTTAATACTTGAAGTCTAATCCACTTTAGAACTGGTTTCTCATTGACAACTTCAGTTATTCCTTTGCTGCAAAATGAATACAGAGTTTTTAAAATCAAATCTTAAACCTAACCATCCAAGACCTTTAACAAAACCACTGAATCATTCTTGTCAATTACAAAAAATGATTTTCTAACTTCCATCTGATTGCTCTCCAGAGTCTTAAGGCGTAAAGTCAGTTGTTTGGAGCTGTAACGTGGTAGTGTACTTCTTCCCAAAGCTAAAGGCCTATCTCTAGGTAGGTGCACCTCAAAGAACTTTATATAGTTAATTTTCACCTTTCCCTAAGTAATTTATTAGGAGTTATGCTTAACTGTTGGGGTGTTTTTATTTTTTAATTTCTTTAGAGCACTTTTAAAATGACATGTTACACAGAACAGCTGATGAAATCTTATCTGTTCCATCATTTGAAACCTGGATTCTGCAGAGCATACTGTCAGATTGTTTGTGGAAGTGAAAACTAGAAAGAATTTGTTGGGGTTTTAACTTGTTTCTAGGGCCGTGAGTGCACCAACATGGACACCCGTGAAATTTTGTTTCAGTTTATTGTTAAACATAATTAAATTCCTTCAGGCAGTGTTCTTTTAGAGTTTGCCAAAAAATAAGACTGCTGCTGTGATAACTGTGTTACCCTACTGATAAGATGAGAAGATACCTCTATTAACTGGAAGGTTGTGTTACACCCTGAAGTCTGTCAGCTAAGGAAAAGGATTTTATATAGGCTAGTGTCTATATTAAACACAAGAAAAGTATCTGTAAAGATTTTGCATGCAGTATTGGCTGGCAAATACTGGAAAAACTAAAACTGATGTAGATAAGTAAGTAGAGGAATTCACATATCTGTGATAGTGTTTGAAGCGTTTGAGCATGTGTTTCTTTTGAGATTTAAAAAGAAAACTTAGGCAGGATGGTTCTGCATAGCTCACAAGTATCCTGATCAATTCTGTGTTTAAATGCATGGTATTACAAATTCCTAAATGATCCATGGTGTTGATACTTGATCCTGTGTAGAGCTTAGCAGAAGAGCACCCTTACATACAGAATACTTTCCTACTGGGGTGCTGACTGTTGTGAGAAGAGTTGCAGGACTGCAGGGTGAAAAACCACCCTGTTGCTTTCAGCTTTGCTTGGAGTTACTCAGATAAATGTCAGATAATGTTCTTAGTTAAACAACTTATTTACTGTAGAAAATAAGCAGCAAACTCCCTATATTTGGGTATTTAGGAATAAAGAGGCTTGTGCATGTAGCAAGTGTGAGTTTAGTTTAACACCAGGAAAGTATGGCTGTTATTTTGTGTCTGGGAAAGCTTGGCCTCATGGCTGGAATATTGATCCACCGGCTCTAGCTGGTCCTGCTTTGAGCAGTAGGTTGGACTACGTGACCTCCAGAGGTCCCTTCCAACATCATCTATTCTGCGATTCTGTAATCTGATATAAATGATCAGTGATCTGATATAATGCTTTTATATGTCTAGTTTTTCCTTGGGGTTATCCTTGAATTCAGGCACTCACTTTATAAGTTCTTTTAATTAATGTTTTTTATAATACTACCTTTAATGGACTGGCCATCCTTTAACTGTAGGAATGCAAGTATCTGCTTGATAGAACCATCTCCTGTTACAGAGAAGATGTATTTAGCACTTGCCTGAGTATTCGACTCTAGATCCATTGTTAGGTAAGGAAATGGCCCTTATGAATGAGGGTATGGTTTCACTGAGAGTCTTAATTTCTTAATTTAACTTTATATGCTGAAATTATGCTTGAAGGATGAATTTCTGCAAACGTATGTTATGCTTGATTAACGTGGTCATGCAAATCTCTTTACTGCCTGTTTAGGATTAGTCGTGGCCATATTGAACCAAGTGCTATCCCAAAACGGTCTTAGACAGAGGTTCTCTAAACCACTTCCAGAGGTATGCACCAATCCGTGGACCTGATACTGAATTTCTGTAGTCGTGGATTAGGAGTTGACTTGTATGGATGTGACATGACTTTTTCTTCTTTGTACCTGAGGCAGTAAAGCTGTTGAACTATTTAATCAGTTTTCCCTATAGTCTTAAGGCTGGGTTATTAGACAGATGGGATTAGGTTTAGCAATGACAGCAGATAATATTTTGAACATTTTCTAGTCTCTGGTTTTAAGGTAACCACCAAAAAAAAGTTGTCTTGATGGAAAATTTTCTGCTAATGTAAAGTGGAAAGGGCCAATGAGTGGTGGACACTGCTATGAGAAATATTTAGCCTCTATGTGTTTTTTTTTCCTCTATTATCTGAGTGACTGATGGTAAATGATGTCTGCTGTTGACTATTTTTGTATCTGATGGTTTATTTTCTCAGTTTCTTTGTTAAACAACTAATTTGAAAAAGGTAAAAAATCCATGGTAGCTAGGGATTGTTTTTCTTACTAAAGGATGAAGAACACTGCAGGGTTGCCAGTCCTGATGAATCACAGGATTCAATACATTAATAAAAACATGAAGAACTGTACCTTTGGGGGGATTCCTACATTCACCACACACGCTTTCCTGTGAGGAAAAGGGAGCAGCCAGTTACTTTCACGACATGGAAGAGGGAGAAGAAAAGTCATCCTTCCCATCCAGTTTGGCTGTGCAACACCATTTGTTAGTGAATAAAATGTGACCCATTCCTAAGCACAAGGAGATGAAGCACGCCTGCAGTCGCTCCTGCAGACATGGGAAGAAAGATTGATAGTTTGAGCCTAGACAGAGAGCAACTCTAGAAATGTTGGTGAAGTGACAGATATGAAGCTGGCAATATTATTGGGTTTTTTTGAGTGATAAACTGGACTTTTATCTGCCAGAGAACCTGTCTTAATATGTGTGATAGGGTCTTTGTTTCTGACGGGAAGGAACAGAGTTCAGAAATCAGGCTGTGAGAAACAAAAAAAAAAGCTATGAATAATCTAAGCCTCAAAAAAAACCTATGCACAAAGTAATTACAATCTTTTTAACTTGTTACTTAATTTGTAAAGTTGTTTTTGACAAGATCATGTCCAAAGCCAGAAAATATTAGGATCTGCTCAAGTCCTGATCTCCAGTTTGCCTTCCAGTGTTGGTACATGTTCAACTTGGCCTGTTTCAGTGGGAAACCATTTGGATACAGAGCACAAAGATGAGATGGAGTTGGGGTGTTTTTGCAGGTGGGAGTTAATTTCTTAGTGAATGTTTGCTGAATATCAACACACTCATACCTTGTTGTCCTGATGCTACCTTCCGTTTTAAACATAATCTCACAAGGTGATGACTTAGGTTCAAATGGGCCTTCAAGCTTCATGCCTGTGTTTTGAGGGTTTTCTTTTTTCTGTATTTTCGCTTGATGTCTTCTCTGAAATTAGTATTTCTTGGAGTAATCTTGTCCCTAACCCCTCAGTTCTCAGTAGCAACTCCTTTCTTGCCTTCCTTTGTCTGAAAACCTTTGTTGTTAGAAGTGTAGCTTCTGTGGTTTGCAACTCCTCTTTCAGTTGCCTTGGGATCAGGGCTTCGTTACACTGATGAAAATGCCTTTGGTGGCTCCAACCCAGGCAGTGTATGGGACGGTGCAGGTGAAAAGCCAGGTTGATTTAACAGGTCTCTTCTTCTGAGTGAGGGTTATCTCACAGAACCACCCCTCTGCGCTTCTGATCATATCCTCCTACAGCTTCTTGTGTTGATGTTTGTGTGACTGCACAGAAAACTGCTTCAGTTCGGTAAGCACAGAAAAACTGACTTTCACAGACAGGCAAGTGTTGTTCTGTTGAGTCAAAAAAGGGGGACAGATGAGCAGAGACATGGGAGAGAGCAAGACTGCCCCATAGTAGCAGAGAAATGTATGTGCGTCTGCACCTCGCAGTGCTGAAAGGCTCCAGTGGTGATGATGTGCTGAATCTCCACCAATGAAAGTATTGAAAAACAAGCAAGACAGTAACTTCAAATGATTTAATGATTGATGATCGTGCCTTGGAGCAAGATCAGTGACTGGAGGGTCTGTCAAGATCCCTTACAGCTGCTGTTCTCTGATCCTCAGAGAACTTCATCGACCTGCAGAGTGTGCAGAAGTTGTAAAGTGTTCAGATCAACCTGTACCATGGGACAGCTGCTGGTGGTGTTAGTAAGAAGTGTACGAGTTATCAATTATGCACATCTCCTGAAACATTGATGACCTCTGGCATGTTACCAGCTTTCTTTCAAGAACTTAGATAGTACTTTTGGACGTAGTATTACTAGGTCTGTCCAACTTGGTGGACATCCTTAAAAGGGGCAAGGCACAGTTGTTCCCTGGTGCCTTGTTCTGTTCTTGGGCACTGAGGTTTTCTGTCCTGTACTCCATAGGGTGGGGATCTCTGCCCAGACCTAGTGGTTTGTGTGCTTAGGTGAAGGAGCATCATCTGCAGTGCTGTTCTTTTTAAGGGCTTCCTTTGCTCTGGAGTGGTGAAAGAAGTGGAGAGCAGAAGCCCTAATAGGCCTCCTGTGGTTGTCCTTGCGTTTTTCTTCAAAGCAAGTCAGGAGTCAGCCCGTTCACATAATTATATGTCTCCCTATGAGGACTAACCCTTACCATGAAAGTTACGTATAACTGCAACGAGGTATTCTTCGAACCCAGCTATGAGTACGCGTGAGTCGAGGCAAAGATTTGCAGTCAGCAGAATTGTGTTAGAGCTGGTTTAAAAGCTGTGCAGCCCTCTGTCTCTGAAGTGCCTTTCCTGTTAGCACAAAGGAAGCTGTTAATATAAGCTGTACTTCTAATGATACCTCTTAAATGCGTATTTTTATTAGAATGTTAAGTTTTAAGTTTAAAAACATAATGTAAAAGGTAGCTTTATGATATCTTATGGTATTTGTTCATAAGGAGCTGAGAGTAAATAGAAAAAAAGAAAAAAGGGCAGTATTCAAAAATGTATTCTTGACATCTTCTTTCATGTGCAGATACTAAATGTTAGGTGGTGATCTCAAACGGAGTGGGAATATAGTGTATTTTGTGTACAATAAAGAATTAAAAAATGCAGGTGAATGGGAACTCAAAACATAGCTTCACTTTTGTTTAAGCTTGCTTAGCATCCTCAGAAAAAACATTTTAAAATTGGTTTGTCTGAACAAACAGTAGTTTTTCAGATAGTGGTCATAGTCTGATTCACTGATGTTTTAACACAAAAAAAAACATTTCCACACAGGAATTTCTGGAAGACTTAGAATAAAATTTGCATGTTGGTGGTTTTTAAAGGTAAATGGAATGAACAGTTCAATGATGAACTTACTCATACGACATTAGTCTCGAGCAAAGTGATAAGGTGGTTGAAGCAAGACTGGAAAGTGTTGCTTTGTAGAATGCATATTAACACATTTATAGTAAAACAAAAAGCTTGTATCATCTCAAAAATAGTCGTACTTTGATGAAGGCAACTGACCTAGTCCTCTGAAATATTTGAGCCTGTGTCACACTAAAATAATGCTAAACTGAATCAGTGTAATTCACTAAGTTAAAAGGTTTGAGTGTTGGTGTGAACTTACCTCTGTGGAGCTTAAGGGATTGTGTGTTGGTCCCACTTATTCTAGTATAAATGTCTGCAAAGAAAGGGTGTATTTATTTTTTGCTAAATGGCTGACGGAATGGTCTTGTGGAGAAAAAATAGAATAAATTTAGTCCATACAGAACTAGGGAGAGGGTTAGGAGAGTGTTACGTGCTCAATGAAAGTATTCATATTACAAAAAGGTGAACCAGATGCACTGGCTCAATGTAGAGTAGCAGGAATTATTTTCAAATGAAACTGATCATTAAAGAGAAAGTTGAGAAAAAAAATTCAGTGGCCAGTGATTGCTTCCTGTTATGCTGCTTGAAAAGTAATGCTTAAAATACATTGAAAGGAGCAGTTTTCAAAATATTAGTGTGTTGTCCTCTCTTGTTTGATCTATTCTCCGACTTTAATTCAGTTTGTAGTTCGGGATTGATGCTCACTGGGACTTCCCACGTGTTCAGAGGTCAACCTCTATGCACGCAGTAACTTCTAATTTAATATTCTGAAAGCCAACAGTAAATAAGATGCTTCATCTGTATATTCATGGCAGATGTTTCCATGTATAGTTTTCTGGCCTTCCTACAATGATCTGGAAGACATGTATCTTCCAAGGTAGAACAAGAAAATCTAGATCATTCCAGCAAATGGTGCATTCATCTGTTTTGCAAGGGGACTAGTGATAAATATTCAGATAATGCTGATGGAATTAAAGCTCTTATTTATTCATATACTTCGATAAAAGTTATCTTAAGATTCACGGTACTGTAACTCGAACTGTTACCCTGAGCTCCTTTTTCCACATCCCTGCTTATGGGGCTGGATGAAGTGCTGAAAATGTTCTTTTACTAACAGCTGGGTTTCATCTCCTTCCCAGGTATTTTAAGAACTTCAGAGATTATTTTTTTTTGGTGACAACTTGTAAGTGGGGTGAAATGTCAAAGAGTAAATTTCTGTTATTTTTAGCTGAGGGCTGTGTTCGGGCCAGATTGATGAGGTCTAAATCATGCAAGTCTGTCTTCTAGTGCACGGCTCTGATGCACCACACCCATCTCAACCGTCTTCAAAAGAAAGGAAATTCTGAACTGTTTATTTTCCTTGCTAAGCCACTGTAGTTACCAATTGTTCAGCGGCTACTTTCCTTGAAAGTTTTCTCCTTTTATCTAGAATATTGTGTGGTTTTCCTAGATGAATCCCCGTCAGTTGTTCAAAGCACATCACACCTCCAGCTGACCTTATTTTTGGTTTCTAGGCATGGTTGTTCCTGGAGTTCATTGAAGTATCTCTCTGGATAGATTTGCTGTCCAACCTCATTCAGATATAATCACCTGGATACCATTACTGACATCTGAGAAGAGGCTATAATCAGTTAATTTCTCTTAGAAGTGCAGGGACAAATGGAAGAAATTGTATTCTATGCAAACATTAGAGGAAAATATATTAGGGAAGATGTCAAAATATTTGTTCTGTGCTTTTCACAGAATCATAGAACAGTTCGGGTTGGAAGGGACCTTAAAGCTCATCTAGTTCCAACCTCCTGCCCTGGGCAAGGACACGTCCCACTAGACCTGGTTGCTCAAAGCCCCTTTTGGTGACTCCTGAAGCTCTCGGGCTCTACAAAAGTGAGTTATGATGGTCCTAGCAGAGCCTTGTTCCCGGTATTTCTGCAGGTTTGGTAGAAGTTGAATGTCTGGCTGATAAGGCTGGAGATAAGGGATCCAGGTTAAGCAGTGACACCATGTTCTTAAAGAATGTAGACTATGAACAAGTACCTTAGTAATTTTTTTTTTTTTCAAATTTCCAGAATCAAGAAGGGTACATGTGTGCTTTGGGTGATACTAACATACCTCTGCTTTCTGGCAGCTGTTAAGCCTGCGTTTAGAGCAAAGCAGCTTTCCTAGCAGATTCACAATCAGAAAATTTTCCATCTAGATAAATGGTTGAGGAATACTGGGGGTTTATTTTATTTTGCTGCTCTTCTTCAAGAGCTTGGCAAATTATCTGCTGCCTGGGATAGTGTGAATTTTATGTAATGAATGTGCTGCTTATAAATATTGAAGAGGCCTTTGATCTCATAGCTCTCTTCCAGGGACATGCCATAGTTATGTCTGTTGGCCTTTGACTTTAGGTTTCAAATTTAACAAGTAATTTCTGCCTTATGTAAGCGGGAAACACTTAGAGTGTGTCTTAAAGGTACTCTTCTGTGTTACTGTCTGTTGCAGGGCTGCTTGCCCTTCCCTTGGTGGCCTTTTCTAGTCCCATGTACTTAAATTGTATTTAGCTACTGTGTTTCCAGTTTTCTCTTGCCTTTGACTTAGGAAGTTAGGTTGTGGGGGCATTTTGTTCAGGGATCTGTTTACCCAGGTAACAACTTCTGTAGCCTTCAGCAGTGGGGCAGATGCTGGCTTTTGGCTCCTTTTTGCTCTTAGAGAAGGTTTCAGTTATGGCTTGGCTTTAGGAGAGACCTTTTCAAACTAGATAGAGTGGTATGTTACTAAATTGAGATTATTTTTGTCTTAGCTCAGTGAATCTGAAAAAGTGAGTGTGTAAATTACATATACAGAGAGAATTGTATCTTAGTGTCCAAGTCATCTTACCTGTTACAGTTTTACTCAGACTAGTATGGAGCGTGGGAGCCCTTAGTTAAACGGTTTTCATCTTAAGCTTATAAACCATGTGAATCTTCAAGTGATTATCTTCTGTGCCAATGCGAGATAGGAATCTGGTTGCTCTTGGGGCTCTTTGTACGATTCCAATTTAGACAGAAAGTGTTTGGTGACATCTGCTCTGGTTCAGGTGCTTAATGATGTCATTTAAAATATGTTCAGAGGGGCTCCTAGGTATCTTGATACTGTATAAAGAATCCAAATTGACTGAGACCCACAGGGTATGCATTTGGCAAGATGTGTTTTAGGCTTGAAGCGATCCTGTTTAGCGACAATTCAGCTGCCTTCCTGCACATAAAACTTTTATGGGATTTCTTTATGTTCATATATGATAATATCTCAGTCTTTGAGTTACTCTCAGCCCCTATGCTTGTGCTTGATGATGGAATTATTTTACAACCGTGACCCGGAAGAAATCACTGCCAAAGATAACAACTATCATGATAGCGGTAATCATGTCCCTAGGTGTTTGGGAAAATGTATGAGGTTCCCTTTCCCGTTGACGTCAAAGTGCAGACTCGTTTCCTTTAATTGAAATTTAGGATCTTCCCGGTATCCTGAAAGACTTCATCCCGGATATCAGTACTGTGACACTACATTTTTAGAAAAAAGTGTGGTATCTTTCTACTGTAACAGCAAGTAAAACCTGTGTAGGAACACACAGTGTAAAAAGGTTCTTATGAATAAAGTGTTCATTTTACTCTTTTGTTCAGTCTTCATCTTTCTATGAAGGCCTTCATCTTCTTTACATAGCAGGATTCAGATTTAGTTTTTTTTCACCAGACTTAAAAGTTCTGTCTGAATTCTCATCTAAAACTAATTCTGTTTCCAGGTTGCTGTATTTACTTCAGCAAGAAACCTCCAGCACAGAACTGAGAACAGAATGCGCAGTGGTCCTTGGAAGCCTTGCAATGGGTACAGAGAACAACGTCAAATCCCTTCTAGACTGCCATATTATCCCAGCCTTATTGCAAGGTACTTTTCTCTTCATGGATCTCTGTTAGTAAATATTCCTAAAGTACTCAAATAAGCAAAGATAAATGAAGCTGAATAGTAGTTTTTGTCTATATTTATAGGATTACTGTCACCAGATTTGAAGTTTATTGAAGCTTGCCTGCGATGTCTCCGTACCATTTTCATCAGTCCTGTAACTCCAGAGGATCTACTATACACAGTAAGTTGCAGGCAGATTATGATGTCCTTTTAAAACCTATGGAGTTGGTGGGAGTGAAAGGTCCTGTCTGCAGTAGTTATGAGGACTTGCTTGACAAACAATGTTAGTATTTCTCACCTACGTTTAAAGCATCTGGCTCATCTAACATTCATAGCAATATTTGATTATTAAATGGTTGACAAGGTACCACACTGATAAAGAATAAACCTAACATTTTCAGGCTTGTGTGCAATCTTAAGGAGTAAAAACTGTCTCTAAATGGTATTTACAGATACTGTTACCACAACTGTATTGGCAAAAGTTATTTTCTGAAACTTAAAATTCTATCTGACACTATCCTCCCACACCAGATACAAGGGTGCTTGCTTAGTTTTTGCACTTCATGTGGAAAAGTTTCATTTCCAAGATCTCTTTGATTTTAGTTATACGTTTAACTGACAGGAGGATAGAACATGTCCTCCACCATTGCTATAATCTTGATTTCAGCTTGGAGCATGTGAGCAGTAAGTGCTGACTCGTTAAGGAGACCGGGCGAAGCCATTGATGTGGAGTGCTGCCTTAAGGTAGAGCTGTCTCTTGGCAGCATAGACATGAAAGTCCTTGCCCAAAATCAATCACTGTCTCTTCTTGGAAGGAAGGGAAAGAAGGATATGCACTCTTGCCTCTTCCTTTGCCTCAGTGTAAGGGATGAAGCAGGCTGTGGCCCGAGAACCATACTGTACAAGCAGTCTTTTTCTGCTAGGAAAAGGGCAGCACTGCACCAGTCTGCCTGGAGGGCAGTGAGCGGATCCAACTGCTGGGGGTAACTGGGAGCCCACGGTGCGAACCACTCTGGTCCCTCCACTCAAACCGCTTTGTTGCTTGCTGAGGAAGACTTGGTACTCATAGAGCAGGGCACAGCTGGCCTCTGATTTCATACTTTCTCTATGGTTTGGGTGTCTGTGTCGTTACCAGAGACAATTTCCTGTGTTACTAGTTCTCAACAGTGGGGTTGATGTTCATGATTTTTTTGTCTAGATGATTTCCAGAGCTGGAATGTCTGCTTTGTTCTCTGTTCCGTTTCTAATGATTCCTTACATTTTCATTCCAGAGTGGCAGTAGGTATGTAAACATGTTGTTTTCCATGGCCTCAATTTTGCCATACACATATTCTGAATTTCATATTCTAGTCGGTCCATCTCATGAAGTCTTTCTGCAGCTCTTCACAGCTTACCCATGTATTTAGTACATGTAGATAATCAGCCAGTTTTGTCCTTCAGTGTTTATTGCCTTTTTTTTCTAGTTGATTTGTGATTGTTCAGGAAGGAAACCCTCAATGCAGATTGTACATGTCACCACTGAAGGCACCTCTCCTGAGTGATCTGAGAGTTTTCTCTTTGTGTCTCTGTTCCTTCCTTTCACTCCACTTTGTGCTCCCAGATTCCCCCAAGTTTGCCTGTATGAGTTCATAATTGCATCTGCTTCCTGCTCAGCATCCAGAGTTAGGATTTAAGATGATCTTCTCCATTAACAATCCATTCCTCTTCCTGGGGATCAGTGCTCAGTAGAGACTATTAATTGCTCCCTACTTGAAGGGGAGATTTGATATCTTGGAGAGAGGAAGTAGAATAGCGTGTACGGTACAGAAATGTGAAAGAACCAGTCTTAGCATATAAACTACCACTGACATTGTGGGAACAGTATGTCCAATATACTGGATACTTCTTTCATCCTTTGCTTTCTCTGCTGCACAACAGTGACATCAGAACTCTGCTACCCCATTCCTTATTCAGGCAAATGTGGTGTCCCTTAATTAACCAGAGCTACAGGAAACGATCAGCTGGTGAGGGTGCCCCTGTTCTTTAATTTCAGCTGTAATACCCGTTTTCCAAACTCCTGTTTCAGTTGGGCACCTGAAAGTTAAATATTTGATGACTGTACTTAAGATGCTAATTTTGCAAATCAGCTTCTTTTTTGCTTCTCTTGTGGGAATACCCAAACCCATGCTTTGAAAAGTACCAGATGCAGATCCTTTGAAAAGAAGAGACGTTTTTCCTACCTCTTGGAAGGTATAGCCACAGCCCCCACTGCTGCAAGCTGTTTTTCACAAGGTAGCAGTTGAGAAGTTGTCTTTGCAATTAACGAAGCAATTATGGGCCTAATCAACACTTTATGGCAGACACTTCACTTTTCTGAGATTGAGAATAACAGGAAGAACTTAAAGTTCTCATTTAGCCACACTGCTTCCTCTTTGTTTCTGATCACAACAGCTCCAGGGAGACCGTCACCATTTCCATATGGCTTCAGACCTGGAATGGATAAAAGAGCTTATTCAGCAACCTCTCAAGTTCTCCTTTATCAGGTCCTATCTTGAAAGGAGAGAGTCTGAATTTGTCAGTGGTTTTCATTCTTGTCCAACAGTTCTGGAGAAGACTTCTGAAAAGTTGGTTTCTGAGTTATATGGAAGATAAAAACTGTTCCCAGAATTTCTTTGCGGTTTGGCTACATGGAGGATGCTGACTCTAAAACTTCGGCCAGGACTATTTCCAAACAAGATATTATGACTTAGCTTAATGTCTCCAAGGATGTTACACTCACTCTAGAGGTTTCAGAGGACCTCTCAGTTAAGATCCGGGATACACAAGTGCTTTAAAGAGAGTGGCTAAAAATATTTCTTTCTATTTGTAATAGATTTGGGAGAGAATAAACATAAAATCTCATTTAAAAAACCAAAACCACATCATCCACAGTAACCTGGATATTTCTTGCATCAGAAATGCTAGGTGTTAGAAACTACATCTTTCATCTTGAACCTTTCCTTATAAACAGGAGCTTGAAGGATAAACTACTGGCAGTTTTGAGCAATTAAGTTCAGTTCCAAAGACAAAATAGTTCTTCAGAGGTGGAAATGTTTGGGCTGTTCCCTTTAGGAACATAGGACCTGCACTGAGAAAATGTGAAGACTCATCCATGTGTGTTGAACTGAATGAACATTGAGCTCTCAAAAAGGCTAGGCTTTTAGTGTCTGATACGGAGATCTTGCAGCAAGTTTGCTGCAGAAGAGTACCCAGCTGTATCCAGATGTGCTGTGCCAGGTAAATGCGTCTTGTGGAGACATCCTTCACTGAAGGGTGTGGGCTTTGGTGCCAAGACTGTTTTAGTGATCATCCTGCAAATGGAAATGAGGTGTGACATGGAGCCCAGGGTGAGAGATCCATTGAGATGCAGGTATACATGCAGACTTTTGTATTTTTATTAAATCGTAAGACTTTATTTGGAGGTGTTTTGTACATCTGAACTAGCCAGCTCATAGTAGCTAGGTGTGTTTTGGCTTGCTGAATAGATTCAGGCACTGAATCTAACCCAGTTTGACTCATAGCCTGTTCCTTCAGCTTGCTATTCTATTTAAAACAGAATGGATTCAGTGGCAGAAACCCTTTCCAGCCCATGAAGTTATTCTACATGTTTCTTTATGGATATTCCCAGTAGTGATCCTGTTTTCTGGGTATTCAAGGAGCAATAAAACCACACTGCAAAGTGTACACGCGTTCCACCACGGCTCAGTGATATGTAGCTACTAAAGGAGGAATCTGAGTGATCTTCTAATGCCTTACTCCTTTCATACCTCCTGTCTGTCACGGCTGAGCCCATGCAGCAAGGCTAAACAGTCTCTAATCTGAACTGTTTCCTAAAAATGAGAATTGTAAAATGATGAATTCTAGCTTAGAGAGTTCAAATTTAAGTTATTTGGATGACTATAAGAATGCCAGTTCTCTGACCTGGAAAAAAAGAATACTAATCCTTTTTTATAAGAAAATGTTTTAAGAATAGATCCTGCAAATTTTGTTTTAATATTAAAAAGGAATATGAAGAAAGTAGGTAGATATTGGGGTCCAAGCAGGTAAATGCAACTCCGTCGATTCTCTCTTTCTGAATTCTGTTTGGATGGGCAGTAATTTTGTTACAATACATGTGATGTGTAGATATTTGTCTTAAGTTTCCTGAAACAGACATTTTAAGGGATTTGTGAATCTCAGTCTTTCAACTGCAAATTGTGAGTGTAGACTCCTCGTTTGGGAGATAAAAACAAGGATTTGAGAAGATATGTTCTAGTAGAATCTGTGAAAGAGCATCAGAAATCTTCACTTCTTTAGCTTCAGGTTAATTTCCAGTGGCTCCTGATACAAAACTTGCTGCCTTGCACTTCTTATAGATTTCAAGTGCTTTCTTAGTTAATGAGGAATAATCTAAATGTCATTCTTGTGTATTTACACTGAAATCTGTTATTCATAAGCAATGCTATCACTTCAAGTTTAAAAATAAATCAGGATGCAAAACCGTTCTGCCATCTTGAGGGAAGGAAGGAGGGTTTTTTATAGGACAGCATTATTGTTGGCAGCATTATTCAGTATCCAGATGTGTATTGGTCATACAATAAAGGTGACAGATGATGTGAGTATTCATTGCCTGATAAAAATGCAGGTCTGTACCTGCCAGTGTCTCTCTGGAGATAAGGCAGCTGCAGTCCATAAGAATTACTCGGTTGGTGCAAAGGTCAAATCTGGTTGCAAGCTACTCGCCTATTATTTAGCAAATAAATTAGTTGCTACTCTTCTGGCTTTCTGTTTCTCCCCAAGAACCTGAATGGATACTGGTATCTATAAGTTCTTACCTAGAATTTCCTGGTTAGCTTAGAGAAACCCAAATTTAAGGTAAGGACAAATACAGTTATAAAGCAATATATAGTAGTGGGTGCCCCTATTTTGGGGGAAGAGACCAGAACAGGACAAATATGTTTTCTTCCACCCGCACCTCGCAATCTAGGCGGTTTTTTTGCTGACATCCCCAAAGATTTCACTGTTACATGGTTTTCTAGATCATGTAGATGTTACTAACATTAGGGAACACTGTGTCTGCCCTTAATAGTGGCAGTTTGAATCCTTGTCCCCCTCCTGGGGATCTCCTCTGGCTAAGGATTACTGAGCTGGTGCAGATATTTTCAGTCGGCTCCCTCTGCGTATATTTCTTTAGTTGTGAATTCTTGTACCTCTTATCTTTGGCAAGAGCAATATCTCTGTTTCGTGAGACTTCAACTTTTAGACCAACCTTTACATTCTTCTAGTTGCAATTTTTTTGAAATAAGCCGGATTTCGTAGTGAGTGATGTCCCTGCAGGAGATTGCAGGTCTTGCCTCTTATATTTTGAAGCTTCTTTTTTTAAGTTTTACTGCCTCAGAATCCTGAGGTCTCTCTTTTCTCTCCACAACCCTCTTGACTTCTTGATTGTTTTGTCTGAGGTGCACTTTATCGCTGGTAAGCCCCTTAGCCTGTATATATGTATGTTGTGTTGAACATGTTGAATGTGTGATTTGATATCTTCAGCTGCCTAAGATTTACAGAAAATGACGAGAATCTGTTTTAATGGGTCAAATGTGTTAAACCACAGAGGAATCCAGGGTATTTGTATTGCTCTTAACTCACAGAAGGAGACACTTTAAAAGTTTGGGGGACCTGCTATGACTTTTTAAGATTGTAACGTGTTTCTTGAGAACAAGGTTGGTCTGTTTGCTGCTTCTGTTTGGTTTCTCATGGAGATTTGCTGCCCTGCTCGGCATATGCCCAAACCCCACTACCCACTTAGTTTACAGACCTACTGCAGGCTTTACCTCTGTCGGGAGAGTCAAGAGACACTTCATTATGGTTACGACCATCAGTGCTCTTACAACGTACTTGTGGGTTTAATGTCCACTATTGCCCTGCAACCAAACCAGCTCCTAGCCAGCCTTTGGGTTCTGATATCCATGTGTAAAGGCAGAAGATCAGATGGAGCTACTGTTGGCCAGACCCTAAGAATACACTTCAAATAGTTTGTCCCTTCCTTATCCTATGCCCATAAGCATGCAGTGAAGATGGATATATGGCTGCTGTACCTGAAAGAACTCCAGTTTCTAGAAACTATCTCTCCATAGGATGCTGAAATGGCAAATGAGGCTGTTGCACGTTGATCCTTTCCGGTTATTGAGAAACAAGCAGTTAGAAGCAGAAGTTGTTTTAATTCTAAGTGTGTTTTTTGGCTCTGTTGTCCTATTGTTTTCTGCTGAGAACAAGAAGGCTAGATTGTTGGCTGCAAAGCGTTCTAAAATAAGTCTGCTGAATTATATAGATATAAAAGAATATTAAAATAGCAAAAATAAATATTGCAAAGCTTTGCCTAATCTCAGATATGTATACAAATAGGAGAGACTTATACATGTTTATTTTGCTAATATAAAAAAGTATGATGGGAAATTTCTATATGGAAAATATGGGAAAGAATATGGGAAATTATTTTCCATATGGAAAATAATTGGGAAATAAAACTTTGCATAATCAGCTGTGTATCTCTGAAGCTGTAGTCATTAAAACAATCCAGCTGGTGCTACTTTCATTACTGTAAAAGTAGCTGAGGAGCATGAAGATTTTGCTCTAATTTTAGTCCACCTCTCCCTAGTCAGAGGGATGTAATTCCTCATTCAGCTGCGGGTAAAACAGAGTCTGACTGACTTGTGTAGGGTCAATACGGCACAAGTTCTATGGAAGGGAAGACTCTGTCTTTCATCTCTGCTGTTCAGCACCCTTTATCTCATGGAAATCATGTCGTTTACCACCTTTCCAAACTAAAATGACCTGTGTTTCTTTTCTTATCACTGCAGTTGCTGCCATGAAATTGTACTGGTAAAAGTAAGGGAAAGCTTTAAAATGTTGCAATCTTGTAACTTACCACAGAGTTTAAGTAACTAGATGTGTTTTCACAAGAGAACTCTATTATGATTTTCTTTTGCTGATTTATTTGGAATTCTTTATCATTAGTGTCACACATACTAATAGATCTATAGTTTGACTCAAAGCCAAAGGAAATTATCACCCCACATAAATAGATTAGAAAGCGAGTGCCACAGGATTCAAGGCGGACTGTACGCTGTTCAGTCTGGCCCCTTCTTCCCCTCCCCGCTCTTTTCTATTTGGATCTGTAATGAAGTGGTAAGTAAATTGAACTTGTAGGAAGAAAATGTTAAGACAACTCCTGGAGTAATTGCTTTCAATGACCATGCTTGCAGTTGGTATGTTTTTCCCCCCATTCTTTTATTGTTTTCTCACAAAGTAAAGATTCTGGAGATAATTCCTGAAAGCTTTATACCTAACTTGCATTCACCTTTTATTTTTTCCATGAAGATTTGGCTCGGAACTGTCACTGTCCTGTACTACTTTAATGGTCTTGTCCTTGTGTCCATGCAAGTTTCAGTGGAAGGGAGAATACCGACTGCAGAGTCAGGAGTACTCTTTTAAGTAACAAACTGTGCTGACATATAGTGCTAATGCTTTTTTTTCTTTTCTGACTTGTTTCCAGGATGCTACAGTTATCTCCCACCTCATGGCACTGCTCAGTAGGTCTCGATATACACAAGAATACATATGTCAGATCTTCTCACATTGCTGCAAAGTAAGAAAGAGAATACATGTTCTTTATGCAACTTATTATGTTTCTGGCATGTAAGGAACTGCAAGATGATACTGCCTTTTGTGGCAGGAACATTAGGACAGTAATGATTGAACTGTTATTGCTCTGGATTTGCTGACAGATTTATTGGGGTTGATACATGTTTCTCTACAGTAAAACAAAATATGCAAATAAGAGCTTTTTTCCTAGGGTGTGTATATGTATTTATACCTTTTGACTACTGAACAAAGTCAACAGTCTAAGTGAATATCAATCTTCACTACTATCACTATAAATTTTGGAAGGCTTATTTTCTTTCTCTGGTAGTTTCAAGACAGTGTGAGTATCTCTTTGCAGAGGTCTTGCGTGTGCTTTAAAAACAGCTAAACTGTTAAACTCAGAGAATGTTTTCTAAGAGCTACTGTAGATGAAGAAAAATGCTCTTCTCCATTGAGCTCTGCCAGTTACAGGTTTATCCAGATATGTGTTCGTTCCTGCTATATAATGCAATGCCTTGATATGGGAAAACTGATTTAAAAACAGCAGTAACCCCACCCCAAACACACTGGGTTTTGTCTTTCCCTGCCCCGCTCCAAGTTTCCACACACCACTGTTTTTATACTATTGTTGTGGTTTTTGGTGGTACCCATGGCTTATACAGTAGCTGTATCAAAATAATTCAATTCAAATCAGACTTGTACAGCATCTTTCCCTTTTAGAAACAGTTTAAAACTAAAAATTCATAGATGGTATTTGTCTCCCAGATTAACAAATGAGCAAGTTCCAAACTTTATGAATTTGTAAGCATTTACCTCGAAAAATATCTATCTTATCACTTGTGTTGAGTCTTCTGGAACTCTGAATTATTCCTCTGTTAAAAATGTAATTTTCTCTGCCTTAACTGTTATTTATGTACGTTCATCCAATTGCCTTTCTTTTGTTAAGTGAAACTGAAGACTGAAAACTGTAGAGTTAGTGTGATATAAAAATATAACTCAGCTTAAACAATTTATAGAATTGTTTAAGTAAAACATAAAGACAAAATTCTATGCTGGACTGTGGAAATCACAGAATGATATGGGGTTGGAAGTGACCTCTGGAGATCATCTAGTCCAACCCCCTGAAATTCAGATCTATAGCTAATATTGGAAAAAGAATTTGGTATTTTAAGAAGAAAAACACACCAGGGAGGGATCTCATCTTTATGTGGCCCTGGAAAGTTTCCTTAATGGGCTGAGTAGCTTCAACAGGTGAAAAATCATGCTTACAAGAAAAATACCAGAGAACTGATTATAGGATGTCTCATAGATTTGAATTAGAACTGATTATAGAAGTCGGTTTATAGAATCAGGGGCTAGCTCTGTAGCAATATATAAACCCTGTTGGTTGTGTGAGAACTGCAGAGTAACTGCGGGTAATTAATCCAACATGAAAACAGCTATTGAAATCTTTTTCTGAGTTACTTCCTTGTAGCTCTGTTAACTCATGGTGACTTACATATCAAAAATATTATTTAAAAAAAAAGCAAATGCCCAGTAGCTTAACAAAAGTAGGGTAAGGAAGGTCTTATGAACTCACTGTCCTGTTTTCAGTGCCTCCTTTGCCCCACAAATCTCACTCGAACAAATTTTATGGTGAATGTTTTTAAAAATCCAAATTTCTGGAAAGAAAAAGTTAATTGTGTGAACAGATGGAAACGTGAATGCACAAGAAAAGCAGGGTGATGGGTATGAGTATTAGGAAATAGTTGCATTCACAGAATAAACATGAGCTGCATAACAAAGAAAAATATTTGAGGTTGAGTAAACAGTTGATCACAAATGTTAAACTGATCAAGAACTCATTTCTCTCTCGCCCAGGCAAATGCAGCTCTTCAGAAAAATCTAAAATGCCCCCTTCTTTCTTTTTTGTTTAGTTCT
>VXAK01011839.1:1086-32070 GCA_013399435.1 Arenaria interpres | reverse complement strand
CCACAAAAAAAAAAAAATAATAATTGCAACAGTGTGGTAAGGAAGTTACACATTACCCATGCTCAAGTTCATTGTGCTGCTCTCAAGTATCAGCTGATTTTATTCAGATCTCATTTCAATTATATATAGAAATGTTATTTCTTATCTAAAGTAATCAGCATAAAATGAGGTCCTGACAGAGAATGTGAATCATCATGTAATCATTTAGAAGTGATTTTGGTTGCCTCTACACTCAATAGAGAGAGACAGAGGCTTTTCTGGAAAGCAATTTATTCCAGAAGCGTTTACAGCTATGTCCACTTTATTGGTCAGTGTGGCACAATCTGTTAATTCATCTGCTGAGGATCTGAAAACCATTCTCCATGCACTCCGGAGATTTTACCGAGACTAATCAGGGTGATGTGGAATGAATTAGCAGATTGGTGCATTAAGTGCACTCTGAGAACATATTTTTTAATTTAGTTTCATTTGAAAGAAATTCGGAGTGCTCCTGTACCATTCTATGATGGGAATTAATCCAAAGTATGTGGGGATAATCAAGCAAATCACTCCAAAATCACACCTATTATCCAAACTAAAATGTTACTGTAAATGTATTGTATACAATAAATGTACTGTATACAATAAATGTAAGTATACAATAGATGGAATGAATACTCTTCTATAACTGATGACATTTCTCCAATGGCTATAGAAAGAGCACAGAAGGGAGCTTAGATAAACATGACTTAGAGATTGGTGAAGGTAGGTGCTATGAACTCTATTCCTAATTAATTTATCAGATGTTAACAGTTCATGAATTTTAAACAAGAATTTAATACAGTAAGTAGCTATACAAATGTGGTGGAAGATTTCAAACTACATCTGAAATTGAGTCTTTTTATACATATAGGTTAAGACTCATCTTACCTAATCTACACTACAGAATTTTTACATCTGCGGTAGTCATTCAAAGCCCCTCTTCTGGTCAAAAGGAGGAATAAGCACTCAAAGGCATAGTTATTCTGACCCATTTGGACTGTATAAGATTTAGGATAATCATGTCCTGAGAATAACTAGTTTATTGGTTTTGCTACAGAGGTACTCAAGAATTATTAGTTCAGAGGCAGATGTATATGTCTAAGGTAGATAAGAGAATCACCTGAACAGTTGTACAGACTATATTAGCAGGACATAATGCACCTCAACTACTCTTTGGCGAGTTGCAGTGAAACATAATACTAGAGCACAGTTCAGTAGGTGAGGACAAATTATCAATAAATATAGAAAACAAAAAAATATAAAACATTAAAAAAACAGAGGTTTACAAATATATAAATGCTCCAAGATAGTTTTTAATCTAACTAAAAATCTATTGTTCCCTCTGAAATATTAAATAAATTAATCTTGACAGTAATAGATGGCTAACTTTATGTAACAACTTTTTAAACTCAAATCAAGACACATTACTGATTTCTTGTTTAAATGAACAGAATATTAAATGCTATACAACTACATAGTCATAATAAAGATTTATATATTAATGATGATTTTTATACCTGCACTCCCAGTATCCTCTATACTAGTGTCAACACTAGTATAATGTTCCAATTTAGCCATGAGTTCTAATTCTAATTGTTGCAGATTATGGTCTTTGATAGCAGTTTCAACATCTTCAGTGAACTGAATTTGTTCTGCCAAGGAAAGAATCTTTGGAAAATAAAGTTCAAATTACATTTTATAAATACAGAAGAGATAAAGAAAGAAAGGTTTTCAATTAATTTATAATTGTTGATCATGTCTGATATTTAAAGTATTTTACAGTATCATTTTTAAACAAGGCCACACATTCGCTACGCTCTTAAGAACAAAAATAGCCATCTTAAAACCTGAAAAAATTTAGTGAAAACTTGCAATGTAATCTAATATGTCCCTTAGCTGTTCTACAGCAGGTGGTAGAAAAATTTTCAAAGTAACTTTTCCCATTAAATGATGCGTCAGATGGAAACTATCCCATTGTAGGCGCACTGAGCCCACACTCTACAGGCTCGGGAGCATCTCTGTCTGCCACTGATCTGCTAACACAGTATTTTGCATCCCAGTTTCTAACATTTCTGTTCTGATTACTCTAAGTTCAAAGGAAAAACCCGCCTGAGCTATGAAGGTTCAGTCAAAAGTTCCCAGTTTCTAACATTTCTGTTCTGATTACTCTAAGTTCAAGGGAAAAACCCTGTCTGAGCTATGAAGGTTCAGTCAAACTGAACCTGGGGGAGGGAGAGAGTAACCAGCAGTCCTGTAAGTGAGAGTCAGAGTGGATCACTGAGAAAAAGGAAGAGAATCATAGAATCACAGAATAGTTTGGGTTGGAAGCGACCTCTAAATGTCAACTAGTCCAACACCCCTACAATGAGCAAGGACATCTTCAACTAGATCAGGTTGCTCACAGCCCGATTCAGCCTGATCTTGAATGTGTTTCCAGGGATGGCACATCAATCGCCTCTCTGGGCAACCTGGGCCAGTGTTTCACTGCCCTCAGTGTAAAAAATGTCTTCCTTCTCTCTAGTCTAAATATACCCTCTCGTTTGTCCCCATCTTTCTTAGAAGCCCTTCTATAAGTACTGAAAGGCAACAGTAAGGTCCCCCTGGAGCCTTCTCCAGGCTGAACAACTCCAACTCTCTCAGCGTGTCCTCACAGGAGAGGTGCTCCATCCCTCTCACCATTTTTATGGCCCTCCTCTGGACTCACTCCAACAGGTCCATGTCTTTCCTGTGCTGAAGCCTCCAGAGCTGGACACAGAACTTCATGTGGGGCCTCACCAGAGCAGAGTAGAATCAGCTCCCTCAGCCTTCTGGCCACGCTTCTTTTGAGGCAGCCCAGGACATGGTTAGCCTTTTGGACTCTAAGTGCACATTACTGGCTCGTGTCCAGCTTTTCATCCACCAGTACTGCCAAGTCCTTCTCAGCAGGCCTGCTCTCAATCCCTTCATCCCCCCAGCCTGTATTGACACTAGGGGTTGCCCCAAACCAGGTACAGGATCCTGCACTTGGCCTCATTGAACCTCATGAGGTTTACACAGGTCTCCTTCTCAAGCTTGTCCAGGTCCCTCTGGTGCATTAATCACACCACTCAGTTTGGTGTCATCAGCAAACTTGCTGGGGGTGCACTCGATCCCACTGTTTCTGTCATTGATGAAGATACTAAACAGTACTAGAGCCAGTCTGGACCCCTGAGGAACAACACTTGTCATCAATTTCCAACTGGACAAAACTGTTCATGTTCATAACTATTTCTGTTTATACAGCTAAGCTTTAGAAACTGCATTTTAATGAGATTCAAAAATGGTTTTTTACGTTACTAAGTCTTAGCAGGCCTGCATGTAACATTCACTACCAACTAAAATCAAGATTTACATCAAATTTAATATACAGATGGGTGATAGATCACGTGCGATGTAAAGCACTTGAGTATTTCAAATGTTTACCAAAGAATTATAAGAACACATATTTTTAAGAATTTCTCTACACTATAAATGAATAAAACAGATTTGTTTGGAGTTATTTTCTTCCAAATCCCTATGTATACTTCTTTATGAGACTTCAAAAAAAACCTTATTTGGTAAATCTAAGACTACACAGTGGCATTACTGGATCAATTACTACCTGGGAAGGAAAGAGCGATGGATCAATTGAACCTTGTGATTTTTTTCCAGCATCAACACAGTCAACTAACATTTTTTTCAGGGTCTCCTTCATCTCCAAAGCCAAACCGTTTAGCCATACCTGACAAAGAGATGAAAAAAAGCTCAAAAGTTACATTACAAAATAATTTCTCAAAGATGCTTGAACTACACTTGGATGTGATTTTCTTACCTCCACATCATTTGACAGAAGAACTTTATTTCTAAGTGGCACAGTTTCTCCTTCTACAGACTTCATGGCAACTATGTATTTAAATTCTTCGTCAAAGCTCACACTATTAATGCCTATTAAGCAGAAAACAGCAATGAAGTTATAAATTGTTCAAGTCAAACATTAATTCCTTAATGACTAGCAGCAGAAAGAGAAAAAAAAAAAACCTGCAACAGATTACTTAGCTTTGAAGAGCCTTATTTCTAAATAAGTACATTTCACAAAGATTAATACGTTACCAGCAAAAAGTTTCTTAAGATGAGACTGGATAACCAGAGGATTCGTGGACTGTCCTAAAATTTCTAATAAGTCATCATCTCCAATGAAATAGAATCTTGGAAATGCTGAGCGCTTTTCCTATATAAAAACAAAATATAGCAGTTTTGTTTATTTAAATTCAAACTTGATGACTTTCTTTATGAAAAAAATATATTAATGTCAGCTGTACCTCCAAAAACTCATTCAAAGATCTCTGACATCTCTGAAGTTGGTCAAGTATGGTAATTAAGTTATTTCTTATTCCTGCCCGGGCATTCAGTGATGTTATCCTATTGTCACTCTTGATATCTGACATAATGGATCTTGACAGAAAAAGAATAAATAATTTATAAAATAAACATTACAATTTTAATCTGAATATGGTATACAAGTAGTTATGTAAATAAAAATTAACGAACAGGTAATTCATATACATATCTGATAAATAACTTTCAGTTTTCAGTACTAACAATGAAATATTTCAGAATTGACGCCAGTGTCTGTCCAATGTAATTTAATAACAACTTTTTCTTGCTAAAATTTCTCTACCCAAAACCAAGAAAACTCAATTCTTGACTTTTCTTTCCTTCTGGAAGTCATTTTAACTCAAATCAACACAGATAATGGTACATATCTTTCTACACTTATAAAATCTCCTCCCTTTTTATCTCCTTGACTTGTTTGGAAGAAATAAATCGTCTGTTTCTCCCGAAAGTCCATCTGTGTACTTTCTAAGTGAACAAAGAGGTTGTCTTCAACAAGAAATGATTCTCAAAAAAACACTTACATCACCTTTGCTTCTGTTGACAAGATTGATCTTGTGTTTGACTGCCTTGTTTGTGATCTTTGAACTTTCATGTGATTCTCTTCTTCACATGTACTCCATTAAATGAAACCTACATTATCAGCTCTATTCAGATCTATGTCACTGTCACACATCTATATCTAATGAATTTCTGTTGCTGACCTTCACCTCCATACACATTCCCATTGTTCCATATATTTTCACCATGAAGAAAGCTCTAGCCTACATGCGTCAAAGATACTACAAAAAGAAGTCGCATTTCATAATACTAACCTAAAGTCTTCATCAACTCTGTTAAAACGAGCCTGTTCTTTGGGCAGAGCTCCATGACCGAATATCGGTTCCAAATAGACCCACTTCCTTTGAATTTGGTTTAAATTCTGCAGATATTCATCCAACTCAGCCAGCTTTTTTTCCCAGATGGACACTTTATCTTCAAAACCTTTGTAATATGGAGAGTCCTTGAGGGACTGTAGAAGACAGCGATGATCTCCAACTTGGTTGACAATGTCCTTCCAGTCTTTAATAAGCCTGATAGTCTTGCCTTGGCTATCTTCATAATCTGTTAATGTAAATACAGCTCCAACTCCCCAGAGTTCAAGCTCACGTAACGATTCTCTGATTGTAACTTCACCTTGGGCCCGAGAATTCAAATCCTATGTAAAAGCAGAAATAGATTTAATTTGAAACTACAGAGCTTGCAATAAACTTTCCATTCAAAAAAATAACATAAATTCTATTTCTATAGTAACGAAAATATAAGGATGCATGCAGAACAAGCTATACCATAAAATAAAATATAGTACCTTTATTTGAAATTATTCGTACCTTAAGTTCCATTGCTTTTTCTATAATGGCATCTGTCACTTTTAGCAGATCTCCAAATAACAAACCCTCAAGTGTAGTGCCTCGGGGAAGACCCAGAAGACGGAAGAGATCTAGCCAGTGGTCTGGAGAAAGATGTTCTCCTCTTACATATTTTAAGAGTGGAATTATCATCTATAGGAAAAATGCATATGTGAATCCATCTAGTCTTTATCAAACTTATATTCTTAAACTGAAGTGCATTTTTTTGGTTCCTGGATTTAATGTTTAGGAGTATAACTCTGAGGAAAACTCACTGCTAAACATGTGTCTGTGTAAACTGTAATGACCCTCCTGTTCACTGCAAGGAACTAAAAGGTGCTCAAAAGTGTGCGAAATGTTCAAAACAGTATCAGATGATATTTTGTTGAATTGTAACTGATTTTATTATAAGAACTGAACAATGAGCTAAAGAATGAAGAATAACACCCAGTAATACCAAAACATTTTTTGTTTTATATCCCTTTTTGTAATTATCATCTTACTTTATATTTGTCCACTTCTTTTTGCAACTTTACGGTCATTACAGTATGTTCTTCCATCTTCCTCATCTTGTCATGCCAGTTAAACAAAAACTCTTCAAATAGGTATGTTTTACTCCTGTGTGACAATCAAACAGAAAAAGGTTATAGCACCACAGTACTACAACCACACTTATATGTCCATGAAAAATAAAGTAACAAAATCATACCTAAATGTAATCCAGTCTTCTTTAGCTTTTTCCTGAAAACCTTGATAAAACTCTTCATACAATGCCCAGACTTCTGCACAACTCTTAATATCTTGACATACAACTTTTGACAATGAGAAGTCAGGCACTTCCAATTTAAAATGATGGCATTCTTCACTGAATAAAAAGATCACCGTATTATATGTTACATTATTGAACTATACATTTATGGTTTAAGAGATGGTATCACATGAAAAGAATTATGCTTTTTTTAAGAAAAGCTATTGGCTTCACTGAAGAACATTGCTGCCAACTGCAATTTCCTTATAGTCTCCGTCTTGAATAGAAATAATAAAGTAATACAAGAGATAATTCTCTTACACTCTCCCATATTCATAATTATTTTCCATAAACTTTCATTTCTTTCTCATTTAGGAGAAAAAGTGAATTACTTTGCCCCAAAAACAAAGCTTGAAGGAAAATAATTCTTAATTGATTGTTTCTTCCTGCTAGGTAGAAAGAATATGCTATTTTTATTTACTATCATATTTAAGTGTCAAACTAAGAATTTAAATAGAAAACTTCATCCACTTAAGATTTGCAATGAGCTTACTACTTTACCCAGAGCAAAAAACCTTTCATTTTGCACAACAGTCTATCAGACAAGACACTTCCTTAAGGAACGGGAGAGGTGAGCTCTTGCTCATTTAAATTACAAAAGGATTGAAAGAATAACTCCCCCTTCTTGGACCAATATCCCAAATCTTCTCTAGTAAGAATTTCAGAAATCAGAACCAAGGCTTTAGTGTACAGACACCCTTACACAAAAACTTAAGAGACTTCTTGAATTTTTCATTCCAAAAAACTCTAGAAAAACTTAGCTTAAGAAATTCATGTTATGTAAAATCAACAAAAAGGACCCTGAAAAACTGCTGAAAAAAACATAATACAAATAAAATTAAATTCCTTATATTATCTGTTGTAATAAAAATTAGTTAACATTTTCTGAGATACTACTGCTAAAAAATATCCATACCTTAATAAGTAAGATGTACAGAGAAATAAACATACATACATGAGCTTTTCTTTCATGGTTTCAAGTTCATCAAATTCTTTTTTTTTTTCCTTTATGATCTGAGCACTTTTCTCAAGCACATCCTGATCACCTGTTTCAATGATATCATCACTTGGCTTTAGTTGATCCCAACGAGCTTTAAACTTTTCCAGGTCTTGAAGATATACATTAACACGTGAAATCACATTTCCTTTCATCATTTCTATCTGTAAAGCAAGAATTATAACGAAATTCCTTCAATGGTTTGTAGCTACAACTATGATCAAAATCAAAGTATCAACTTCAAAACTTCATCAAAACTTGGTAAGTACAACTTGATCAAAATCAAACTCAGAAAACTTCTTGTATAATACCGTAAGAGATAGTTCATCTTCAACAGAAGTTTCATCTAGCTATTGTTTAAACAGTTTAAGTATTCTTCCTTTAAAGGCTCTCCCTCAATTCAATAACACTGGTGTTAACACTTAACTGAGAACATTTATGGATTTAATCTAAGAAAAAAAAATATTTCTCCAGACTTATTCAGAATAATTTCAACATTTTAAGGTAAAAAAAAAAAGTCTTTCATGGTTACCTGTTCTGTAATCATAAGCTGGTGGCTTTCCATCATTAATTCAAATTTATCCCATGTAGCTCTTAGGTTACTGATAGTGTCCAAACCTACACCAGCCACAGTTCGCAAAAGTTTGTTTTTATCTTCAGCCTCTTGAAAGAGGAGAAAAACCTAAATTCAAATGGATTAAAAATACGTGTGTATGTAAAAATCCAGCAAACCTTGCTTATCCAAACTAGAAGTAATACATGAGAATCATTAACTGCTATATGCTTACATACAGCTGCTTTTTTAATATTGTTTATAGAATAACATTAAAACACGGGAAAAAATAGTATCTGAGGAATTTAGAGAAATTCTAAATCTTGATCCTGAGATGAGATATACAGAAGTGAATGTTTACAGAGAAACAGATAACTGCCTCTTTGTATATTGCACAGATCCACTCAATCAGATTTGAGAACAGCAGCAGAACAACAGAATTCAGTAAATATGCACATTTGTGTGCTGAATCTGACTGGGATGGAATTAATTTTCTTCATAGCAGCTCATGTGGTGCTATGTTTCAGATCTGTGACCAAAACAATACTGACAGGACACTATTGTTTCACCTATTGCTGAGCAGTGTCTGCACAGCATCAAGGCTTTCTTTGTTTCTCATTCTGTGCCCCCGCCCCAGTGAATAGATTGGGGGTGCACAAGAGGTTGGGAGGGAACACAGCCAGGCAGAGATACTCCATGCCACAAAATGTCATGCTCAGCAACAAAATGGGGTGGAGTGGGGTGTACGTAGGTTAGACATATTACTATATTCCAGTCAGGTGTCCAAAAAGCTTTTAACATAACCCCTCACCAAAGTCATTTAAGGAAATCTGGTAACCTTAACATAAGAACTAAGGTCCTTTCAGAGGTAATTAATTGGGGTAAAAGATAAAAAATTGAGATGGGGGAAATGGTTAGTTCCTGCAATAGAAAAAAGTCACCCATGGAGTTCTGCAGGTACCTGTGCTGGAGTCTCAAGGTGTTCATAGAGTAGTTGGAAAAGGAAGCTAACCTTTGAGATTATAAAGTTTACTGATGATACTATGTTATTCCAGGCATTAAAAAAGCTCATCTGTGAAGAACCGCAGAATGAATTTAGAAGAAATGGTGACTGACAATACCAGTGACAAAAAAAAAAAAATCAAGTAGATAATAATGAAGTAACATATATGTAAAAAAAAGCAAATTTCACATGTACAAGATGAGTTCTGAGTTAATGACTGCATGTCAGGATTGATATCAGTCAGTATATAAAAAATGGCACCTTAATCTAAGCAGTAGAAAGTAAATAAAATTTTAGGAGTCACAAAGGTAAAAAAGAGAAAGATAATACTGTTATTTCATCATAGAAATCCATTCATATCTTAAAAACTGCAATATTGTGTTGGTCCTGCAGAAAAACATCATTGTGAAAATAGAAAAGACTTAACAAAGGGCAATAAGAATGATCAAAGTTATAGGTAGGTTTATGCATAAGAAAAGATTACGTAAACTAAAATTCTTCTATCTAGAAAACAGATGGCTGATACAAGACAGACTTTATAGCGGCCTTCCAATATTTGAAGGGAGCCTATAGGAGAGCCAGAGGGGGACTCTTTGTCAGGAAGTGTAGTGACAGGACAAGGGACAATGGTTTTAAATTGGAAGAGGAGAGATTTAGATTAGACGCTAGAAAGAACCCTTTACAGTGAGGGTGGTGAGACACTGGAACAGGTTGCCCAGGGAAGCTGTGGATGCCCCATCCCTGGAAGTGTTCAAGGCCAGGCTGGATGGGGCTTTGAGCAACCTGCTGTAGTGGGAGGTGTCACTGCCCACAGCAGGGGGGTTGGAACTAGATGATCTTTAAGGTCCCTTCCAACCCAAACCATCCTATGATTCTATGATTCTATGTGTCATGAAAAGAGAGAATAAGAACTTCCCCATATCTCTTCCAATATAAGACTTAAATGGTATTAAGTTAAGAGACGGCAGGTAAAAAGAAAGTAAAAAGGGGGGGATCCTCCAGGTAATAATTGATCTACACTTTACCGGAGGGTATTCTGGATGTCAAAAGTGTATTTGCTTTCAAGAGAAGAGGAAAGGTTGTGCAAGAGAAATCCACTGATTGTTACTATATGCTCAGGAACCACATAAAACAAAAAGGTTGTGGTTGGAGGCTAGAACTGTGGGAAAGCACCCACATGCTACACTGATTTTATATTTTCCCCTAGGCAGCAACTTTATTCTACTGCTGGAGACAAAATACTGTGCTACATGGACCAATGCCCTGACCCTATATGGCCACTGCATGTTCTAAATAAATATAAGTTTCCATACAAGAAAGCAATTACATTTTTTGATAGCTGTTGTTCTGGATATGATGAAATTGTATCTTACCCCTTCTTTTCGTTCATGTAGGTTTAAATATTTTAAATTGTCTTCTGCTATTTCCTCTACAGTCTGGGGTCTGATCACTAATGTTTCCATGGCATCAGTGAGAAATGAAGAAATATCAGATAGGTGAGCTATATAAAGGTTGAAAACAAAGTTATAATGGAGACAATATTTGTAGTAATAAATATCCAAATCACACAAATGTGCTGTGATACAACATTGCCATAAGATATGATATTGTATGCAAAGCATATGCTTAAAAAAATTGCAGACCCCAATCATATATGCTGCTTCAACAAAAATTGCATGTTTGTCTTTACACATAGTTTTTTTAATGTAATCCACTGTGGCCAGTGTATGACTTCGACCATAAGTATCAGACTCCCTACTGAGAATTAAACACAAATACCTACAGCATTTAATTATACACTTTTAAAATCTGTATAGGTCTTTTTTGGGTAAATGAAGAAAAACAAATGTTAAAAATGCTTTTAAGGTTTTAGAGGGTTTGTTTTGTTTTTAAAGAAACTAACTAGCTAAAGCCACCTTGCTTTAAATATTAAAAAGATTCACAAATAAAAGCCTGATTAACCTATAATGTTGTATTTTCCTACCAAGGTAGATCTTTTTGGTATTGAGAAAAGAGCTATACAACTCCAGGAAATAACACATCTTCCAGGAAACAATTCATCTTTCAAGCTATGGAAATAATTCACTTTCTGCACAACCCCCATCCTGTGTGAAATACTTTGCACTCTTTAACGCTCTGTGTTTTGACAGTCTAATTGACAAGTAACTCTGTGGAATAAGACTAGATTATTTAAAACTCCTCATGATGTATTTTAATTTGTGAAAGAAAAATCTAGTATTTTTTAATTAAAACCTTTCATGATACCTCCTTCAGTTATCCTCAAATATCTAAGAAATTTTCCACCCTCAAATGACAATGAAATTTTCCTCCAGACAAAGGAAACAAACAAAACGATGTTCATATGTATTCTTTTCCATCTGGAACAGAATCGGTCAAAACAAGTGAATGGGAAAGATCAAGGAGTTTTAGGTTAAGTCCATAGTGAAAAATTAGTAACAGACTGCTTTCTCTGCACCACAATTTCTGCAGCTCACTGTGACCAAGAGTACAATATTTCTTTAAAAGAGTATATACATTAACACAAAGGTCCACAAGTAGAACAGAAACAAAAAATACTATTCATTAAAGTTATTTACCTTGAATAGATTTTCTCAAAGAAATGACAAGAACATCATACAACTTCTGGATAAAATCATCAATTACAGTTTTCACAGGGTTGCAATTAACAGTTAAACAATCTATCCTGATGGTGCTTCAAGATAAAAGATTTAAAAATTAGCAAATATTCAGTAGTATATTTATATGTCAATATCTCTATAATGATTTATGCACGTCTACTGTTTACCTTGATTTTGTAGTCTAATAAGAAAAAATTTCCCTCATATTTCTACAAATAAAAGACATAGCTTAATAGGAAAATTATTCATATTATTGAAATATTTATAACCATTATACATCTATATGCATTTTTAAGGGGACTACGGTGTAATGCTCTGCTCCAAATAGTAAGAAAATTGCTTGACTTTATATAAATAATGTCACTAAATTCAAAAGAACTACTTCTATACTCAGCAATATATTTTAATTATTTGTACAGTTATGTCTTTAAATCTGTAATTTCCATGAGAATTTACTAACCCAGGCTTCAATATTCCTAAGAACATACACCACAGTGAGTCATTTCAAGTCCTCATATCTAGTATCTCACAGTGACCATAAGTAGATGCCTAAAGAACACTAAGAAAAACGGCTACCTTATTTGGTACCTTCCTCAACACCAATTATTTTCAACTCATGGCACTTCACAGCCACATGTGGTTTCTGGCGATAAGACACATCAGCCAATTTGTCTTCTATTCACCCCAGTCTGCCCTTGAACTGATGAAAATCCTTACTACTCAGAATATCACTTAGCCAGTAAGTTCTACCAGTCCATTCTCCTACATGAAATGTCACCTCTTTTTACTTGTACCGAACACGATTCCCACCAGTTTCATTTAAGAACTCTAACCCTGCAATACACTAAATTCCAAGTGAATATAAGTATGAATAAAAGCCTACGCTAGCATATTTTAATCTATAAATTATAAGAAGTAATTAAGTGTTTCAATATAGGATTTAGGAAAAAGAAATATAGGAATTATTTCATGTATAAGCATTTACTAAGTCTGTTCCTAACTGTCACACACACTCCACATGTACAGGACAACTAAATGAATTGTTAAAATATCACCATGTTTTGTAGTATTTCAGATTCAGCCCTGAATTCTAAGGGGGTTTCCCATCATATCAAAGGAAGACACTAAAAGTTTTTAGAGAAGTCTGTGTAAAAAAAAGGGAAGAAGTATCTAAAAAATTACAGCAATATTTTAAAAACACTTGAAATTCTATCTGTATCTCCACATAAAAAGAATACTTCTACTTTATTATTACCTTTAAAGTATCTGATAGAATACTTTAGTCAAACAAAAGAATAGTTACACTATACCTTGGAAGACGTTCCGCTTCTTTCCCTCTCATTTTTAATGCTTTGAAGTTTTTTTCCCAGTCCTGTTTGCTAGAAAGATGTGTCTCCACCAGAGCTTCCATATCTACTTGGCCAATTACGATCCATTCCTTTTCAACATTATTTTTGATTTTGGGGAAAAGAAATATTTTCCAGATTAAAAAATTCAGTTTCTCAATGATATTAAAATACTTTAATAACGTTTTCAAGCTACATTCTCTTTAACCTCTGTGCTCCTTCAACTACCTACAGATTCTCTTAGTGCAAAAATCAGGAGGTACAAAATGGTTTGCCATATTTAAGGGTAATCAAAACAGATTTTGAACAAGAGCAAAAAGACAGCTATAATACCAAGGTTTCAATGGGAACTGTACATATTCTTCAGGCTAGGTTGGCTTAACATGGATGGACTTATTATGCTCTTGCTTATATGCCTTGTAGAAAAGGACAATAATGCACAAATGTCATTGCCCAGTTACTTCTACAATGTCTGAAGCCTAAAATGATACAAATCTAAAAGGAAAAGCAAGCATGAGTCAGTCAAACATTCAAAATACCTTGAATTGATTAGAAGCTTCTGCCAGCCTTCTAAACAAATCCTCTGCTTTACTGAAAGCAGTCAGAAATCCATTTGCATTTCTTTCGGTCATAGCAGTGAATATAGACTCTTCTTCCGCTTCACTTACTCCCCTAAACTGATTTGGAATGGAGATGAATCTCTTCATTTCTCTGTAATACCTAGCTCGTACTTCTTCAAAAGGAGGTCTGAATTGCAACCGGCCTTGCCTAAAAAGTGAAACAAATCATACAAAAACTAATATTTGTATGTAATCTCAGCCAGAATATTTTCTTAATAGAAAAAAAATAATATCTTACTTGAATGTTAGATCAATAGTTATTTCTGGTAAATTCTCATTGAGTGCTTCTAAGCCCATTTGATACTGATGCTCCAGAGCTTTGTAAAGTTGATGATTCCAGTGTTGTCTCCAAGCTTTCATATCGCATGACTTGAAACCCTAAAATTTAACAGTGTTTATTTTTATTTTTATTCCTCAAACCATAATTATAAGCTGAAACTGAGCACAGTACAACGCCTGCAGACTGGGACCTTAGTAAAATTCAAAAAAGTATTACACCACTGGAACAGGCTCCCCAGGGAAACGGTTGTGGCATCAAGCTTGTGAGAGTTCAAGAAGCATTTGGATGATGTTCTTAGTCATATGGTTTAGTTTCAAGTTGTCCACAAGGAGCAGGGAGGTGGACTCTACAATCCTTGTGGGTCCCTGCCAACTCAAGACAGTCTATGATTCTATGACTAGTTTGAATATTAAGAAGATCTAGAGTTATTACATTTATTTCAAAATAATATAACAAAAAAATTCTATCCAAATCAAACAGCTCAGCGTAACAACTTCACTGAGGTTCATCGCCCATTGGTTTACAATGAGGTTCTTCAAGGTTACTACAAAATGCACAGGACTCTGCTAGAAATAAGACACAGAGCTGGCTGAATGAGAGATCTAAACCTGTATCACACCTTTCATTTTGTTATGCCATGTAAGCTACCTTTTAAACAGTATTTCAGAAAGGTCTTGTGTGTTTCCGCAGATCAACATTAACTGACAAGTAGATATAAGAATTTATCTTAAAGAACTCAGATTTTCATTGGAATATGCTACATTGCACTGCAAGAATGTATAAAGCCATATCATACACTTAAGTCTGTAAATGGCCACTTGTAAGCCACCCAGGGATTTTCAAAAGGGCAACACAAGTTAAAAAAGAAATTAAAAACTTCTTCCAGCTTAACAGGTTCTCTTCTTATTTAATTTGATAGATATTTTCAGGCAGGGCTTTGGAGGCAGTCCAAGGTTGCTGCAGGAAACTACCCAGTTAATGTCTGCCCTTCAATTCAAGGCTGCCCAGAGGAACTCTTCCAACAGAAAAATTCAGGAGATTAAGAAAACCTGAAATTGTCTCAAGCAAGCCTTAAGACAATTATAAATAGGGTTTTTAAAGAAAATATGTAAAATCCTGATGACAGCAGCAGTAAGACTATACCATCTTGTAATTCTGGATGGTGAAAACAGGATATACCTGGTTAAATTTTATCATTTCTACAGTGTTCACAGAAGCAGCTTCATAGTACTCGGGACTGGTGAGGCCCCAACTTGACCACAGGGCCTTTCCAACCTACATGATTCTATTCTAAAATCTGACAGTTGATAAGTGAACAAATAATAATGTGGTTTTTTCGTTATTTCAGGCAGAAGTGTATTTTAATTCTAAATTTTATACTTTTGTTCTATTCTGCCTCAGGATCACTCATATCTATACCCATTTCTATATTTTTCCTTGTGTTAATGGCTCAGACATAACTGATCTACGTGACCTATGGTTTTCCCATTTTTCCACCCAACCCCTCTCATCTGACTAAATGTTGTTCTCCCTTTACTAGTATGAGATAAAAAAGATTATCCTCATCTTTGTCTGAGATTTTCATCTCACACCTGGCAGTAACTAGTATACAGTCAGTTTTCCGGAGCTAGCTAATAACTCCTTAATCAAAATTAATTCCATCGTGCTATGATTGAGTCTTAAATCTTGAGTACTGTTGAAAAGTCCAATGTTCACAGTTTGCAATATGATAATGAAACCCTGCCTGTGACTCAAGGCTGGCAAAACCAGTTCGGAGCTCCTGGAGTCCATCTTTCCAACGCTGCTGCTGCCGAAGTAGATCAATATTCATGAGCGATATAACCTGTTAAAAGAGTGTTAAAGGATAATAAACTTATTAATCATCACACAAATTAAAGGAAGGGTAAAGTAAGCTATAAGAGATGTGATTTCAATTTCACCTGGAAAATATACCTTTTCAATGAAGTTTGTGTGCCACTTTCTTAGTTTTCTGTTTTCAGTGGAAAGCCGTTCAGCAGCAGCTTGGAGTTTTTGGATATAAGCTTCCAATTCTCTAGGATTATCCCATGTTATTTGAGCTTTTCCTCCAGGACCAGATTTTGAATGCTTTGAAAAACATACAAACTTTGTGAGATTTAATGACAAATACAGTCTACCAGCGAGCATACAGGAAGTGATAATATGAGAAAGACAGTTTTACTCCTAGTGAAAAAGAGGGGACCTCCCTCCACTACTGCACTAGAGACATAATAATCTGGCAAATCACAGACATATGAGCATATCATTATAGCTACATCAACACACTGGGGAAGGACTAATGCCAGACTCCACTGGAATCCACTGATGTTGAGACTCCTGCCCCACACACATAAGCAGACACTTTAAGCTAAGAGGATACCTTAAACTCCTTTCCTCTTTGTCCCGCACAGACCAAAAACCAAAATGTCACACTAGTAATTGCTATCCAACTTCACCTGTTCATCACAAAATATTTTTTTAAATTACACTGTAAAATTCCACTGATCCTTAAGCAGCTTTGGGGAGTTCCATTTCTGTGGGCTTTTTATCAAGATTCGGGGGGGTTTATGCATTTTGCTAAGTTTAGAGTAGAAAATCAGAACATAAAAGCACCTGAAGTTCCACAACTAGATCTACTCCTAAAAGGTGTAGGGCAGAAATCACGTCAATTAAGACAATATGTTGTGCCTTTGAACACTTCTGCACCGTCATTGTTTTAGGGTCTGTGCACTAAAGGAATCTGTGGCATAATCTGCAGCCAGCCCAAAGAAAATTTAAGATACATTTTGGGAACTTTTTCCAGGAAACTTCTGAACCTACAATTTGGTCTGGTCTCCCCACTGTTTTGTGCGAAATAATCCCAACCCCAATATCCCTCCTATTATCAGCCCGATTCTTGTATTCTGTCTTGCAAAACGGTTCCTCAGGGGTGAGTATCCAACTATTTCTGTAATTCTTGCTCTGGAGGCGTTACTCTTTTGTGCAATACAGAGTTTATGGCCACATTATAATTCTCCAGCCATTCTCACATTGGAAAAGTGTTGAAAGAAGGTGAAGTTCTTCAAACTGATAAAAACTAGTAAACTGAAATTCATGATATACAACATGCTTCTCCAGACATAAAATAGAAATACGGTGTTAGAGAACTGTAGATTGTAGTGTAATTTTTAAGTTTGATTTGTCCCTTCAAAGCAGAAAAATGAAAATAAATAAATAATTTCCCCCAAATCGGTCCAAATTCCTTAAAAAAATCTAAAACTTCTTTATGTACAGTGAACATTCTAGTAATTATTAAAAAAAAAAATAGTCTTAGAGCAACTATATTATGGCTGAACACCAAGCCACTGTAACAAACCGCATGCATAAGTCAATAATCATTCTTTTGTTCTTAATCTAGAACAGAAACTACCTACTTTCAACCTGCCCAAAACATGAATTAGAAATACAGAAGAGAATTATAAAATACACAGGGAGTTATTAGCAGTCAAAACCGTGAAATACTAATTTATCTCCAGAATAAAGCATATCCCATTTTTACTAACATAGACAAAAATAATATTATTTAGAACCGTTAAAACAGGAGTTGTATTCCCAACTATTAAGGAATTTACCTCATTGTATTTCATACGTAAATTCAAACAGCAAAAATAATTCCTGAGAGAACATATTACACTAATATCCAGAGTAAAAAGGAGTAAGCAGTTGTTTAAATGAAACATCCCAAAAAAGGCCCACTGATTTCAATAAATGTTAATTAAATGGACGGTGTTGCTTCTATGGGAAGGCTGCAGTTAAGAAGTCCAGCAATAAACACAGAAAAAGCAGCACAGAACATGCACAGATATCACTGAAATTTAAAATACAGAGAGAGGAATTCTTTCACCTTAATTATCTGTTCAAATGCTAGAGCAGACTGTAACATCATTGGCTTCTGACTCTGAATCATTTGTTGATCAATAGAATTATAAAAATGCGCCACCTGAAAAAATGGAGAGATTAAATTTACAAGAATAGATAAAAATATTCATATGGCAATAAATGTAATGCAGGATATTTCTGAAAGTATTGCCCAACCAATACCATTAAGAAATGAGAATTAACTATAACAGTAAAATGTTTACAAAAATAAGGTACATATGCAATGCTAATGTGATCCTATCTTCTTCTAGTGACAAATGCTATTAGCAAAGATGACTGCTTACACATCTGAGGTGATTATACTTCATCTTAAGTGAAATAAGTTCAGTCTCATATTTATTATAAGTGGAACAGTTCCACTATTTTATGCAAATGTAGACATCTAGTGCCATTTCAGAAGCCTTCAAGTATCCATGACATCCACCAGGATATCACACAAAACCTAAAATAGATCTATTTACTTCCACATTGACAGCTGGAGTAAGAGGGATAACCTACAATTTGGTTTAGTTATCCACACATAGACATCTCATGCCTTTTGAGATGAGTAAGGTTTCTACCCATGTCAGTGATGCAGAAGCATGGGTATCTTGGAGGTTTTTTGTGTCATCTCTGCCTTAGCTGTGCAGGTATCTCAGATACCAACGACACCTCACATGAAACTGAATTGACCCTGTGTAACTACATAAGAACTTTAACCAATATGTATATTTTAATTCTTGCATCTTACTGTAACGGAACAAAACTTGACGTGGTCTTTAAACAGAAATATAAGCCCAATAAAAACTTATGTGGCACTGCATCCAGCCAAAAAATAACCCCCCAAAAAACCAAACACGTTTCCATTAAAATACTTATTAAAATATTGTCATTTGAAAATTAGCAATGGTGAGGACAAGCTGGTCCATTTTATGAAATTCACCTTCAGTTATAATTATCAGAAAGTGAGACTAAAACCAGAAGATCAATAAATTACTTTTCATATTTTTGTATATTCATGCAGTAACTTCACATAGCTTTAATACTATAATTTATTTGGTTTCAAAAGAAAACACATTTGGAAATTCTAAAGCATCTATTTTTTTCTCTTTTAAGGACTTAGCTAATTTGTTCAAGAAACAAGTCACTTTCATACAGACAAACACAGCAAACAGCTCAACCACAGAGTCAGAAAAGATAATAGTCTAGAAAAGTTCTAGTACTAAAGCTGGGAAGTCAGAACAAGAAGTTACTATGACATTTAATCTTATACCTGTTTGAGGATGACCGCCTGCTTACAGAACTTCTGTGCAGTGTTTGCAACATGCTGTATTTTAGCTGGTATAGTAAAACCAAGTGCTGATAGCTGACGGACTTCTCTTAGGAGAGTTACCAAACGATCTGAATAAAGTATGTTTAATGTTCCAAAAACGTGATCCAACTCCATTACTGGACTATTAGCTTGGATGCTAAACCAAAATCAGATTAAACATACTATTGAATATAATTTGAAATTGATCCTTTCTTGGGTGCATTTTATAATAATATAATAAACAATTCTTAAAAATTTGATGTCATTCTATTATTCTTCTACACTTATTAACATTTTAATTTACTCAGAAATTATTCTAGCAACCTTTTTTTTCATTCAAAGCCATTGAAGACATGAAGAAATGAATAATGCCTATTGGTTTTGCTCAAAAAGGTTTTCTGGCTTGTTACAGTACTTAACATGTACCCCACAGATAGGCAGTATTTCTCAAATATACTGGACTCATCCTACTCTCTCCTGCCAGCACTTTACAGGCCCCTGCCTTCAGCACTGCAAAGGGGGAGAAATTGTCTGAGGAACCATTTCAAGAACCAGGACTTGAATCAGTGGAATGTTTTGGTATATATAATCAGATGCTAATAAGAACATCAGCCTATCTTTAGATTTTACTCCATTTTTTTTCCTACTGTCATAATGCTTCTACCACAATCCTTCTAGGCTTCTTTCATAAAAACTCCGCTTTACTCATTTCTTCATTTTTTCCTCATCTTTTTTCAGTTTGTATACCCATGGCATTCCCCTTTGCAGTGTGCTACCTCTTTTCCTTTTAATTAATCTCTTCCTGTCTTTTAAAATTTCACACTAGCAAAATTTTATGTTACAAATAAATTGATGGCTGTTATGTATTGGAGGGCTGCACCTGTTTATTTGTCATATTTGAGTGTTTTTCATAAAAGAAAAGTCTACACAGAAGTATCAACTCCTGTATCCTCTGAAACTGTGGACAAGCACTTTTTTCAAAGAAAGTTTGCAACACTCAGAGGTGCAGAAAGAAGCTATGTGGCCAACCAATTAAAAAAAATATTAAAATATATTTTAATATCCCATAAAGTAATTTCACTATTTTAGGGAACACAATTCATGAGGATTAAATTTACTTTCTTACCTTTCTACCATCTGCTCTATTTACATTGCAGAATTTCTTGTGAACATCAATTCATTGTTACTCTACATGTCATCTGTATATCACAGCTGATCTCACCTGGTTTCTATACATTATCGCTATATAGATTACAATGGACAGCAAGCCTGACAGGATGATGAAATGATAATAAACTCTTCCACTTTGTTTCTCCACTTCATTCTCAATTCTGTACATTTTTTTATTTCCTTCGTCAAGTTCTACTGAATTAACTCACACTACAGATTTCAGCATAAACATTATTTAAACAAGAATGTATTTACCAAAGTCCTGACTTGGGATTTGATAACTCTGACTGGATGTTCCTAGACCAATCATCAAATTGCTCTTGTTCAAATGCTTTTAATTGTTCCAGAAAAGAATCTGCACTTTGATGAAAAGTTTGAAATCCAGATAAGTCAGACAGAAGAGCCTCTCCCAGTTTGATAGCATCATCCACCTTAAACACAATCACAAAGAAAGGAAGCTTAATTTCCCAGCATTCAATCAGAAAAGAAAAATCACCACAATAAAAATCAGTATTATAAAACATCCAAGCTGGATTAAAAAAATTATTAGGAAAAAAAAAAAAAAAGTGAATATTGAATTGTGTCCCAGATGTTCAAATTCCCATTATGGTAAATTGGGTCTGAATAAGTTGTCCACTGCAGATGTACACCACTACTAAGATATTATTCTATTAGAATAGAATCATTTAGGTTGGAGAAGACCCTTAAGATCATCATAGATTCATAGAACTGTCTAGGTTGGAAGGGACCTTTCAGATTATCTAGTCCAACCATCAACTGAACACTGACAAAACCATCACTAAACCATGTCCCTCAGCACTACGTCTATGGGTCTTTTAAATACCTCCAGGGACAGTTACTCAACCACTTCCCTGGTCAGCCTCTTACAATGTTTGATACCCCTTTCAGTTACAAAATTTTTCCTAATATCCAATCTAAACCTTCCCTGGCGCCGCTTTAGGCCATTTCTTTTTCTTCTATCTCCTGTTACCTGGAAGAAGAGACCGACCCCAACCTCGCTACAACCTCCTTTCAGGTAGTTGTAGAGAGTGATAAGGTCTCTCCCCTCAGCCTCCTTTCCTCCAGGCTAAACAATCCCAGCTCCCTCAGCCACTCCTCACAAGATTTGTTCTCTAGAATCACATAGGTTTAAAACTCATTTTGTTGTAAAAGAACACAGAATTGTTTGACGTTTACTTTTACTACAGTCTCTGTAGTAAATTCCCTGGCAGGCAGTACTCAAAAAAGTATTACCAAGAAATCCCTTTGATTTTAAGAGGACACTACACAGGTTAATAATAACAAGTTAGAATTAGGATGTCAGGATCTGGCTATCTCTAAATCTTAAATAAAATTTTAAAATGCAAACTGAAGGGTAAAATTTAACAAAACACCTCCTCTCAGAATTTTGGTCTTTTTTTTAATTAAAAAAAAATTAAGTCAAAAAGCAGGCAGTTCAGTGTATTACAATCAGACTGTCTTCTGGGTCAGTTAATAAAATTCAACTTAGCAAGCAGCACCACTAATAAGGAATCCTGATGCTATAACTCTTGGCAAGCTCACAATTCTTCTATGGGGAATTCCTCATAGAAATCTCAAATACCATGTTTTACATTCTACTATAATACTATGTCTAAACAGCAATGGAATCTGTCACCTTCAGCTCCAGCTGCCGTACCCATACAATATTATTGACAACTTCAGAAAGGTTTTTGCCTGACAGTGGTCCAGAAACATCACCAGGAACACCGTGGCATCGAGTTTCAAATTCGGTCTGATGGTCTAAAACAAGCAAAAGATTGATGTTAAACCAGAAACCTAATAGAACAAGCTTAAAATTATTACTGTAATTATAAGAACATACTAGGGATGCTGATATAATTTTTAAAGTAAATAAAGAATTCTAGTAAAAAACTAACCCAAATAAATATTTTTAAACACATTTTTACCTTTGACATAATCTTGAAGTCTTGCTAGCAATGTTTCCCTTTCAAAAAGCAGTTCTTTGCTTATATTTGGATGCTTTATCAGTTCCTTATACTTCTGAAATGTTTGAAGAAGCTGGAATATGAAGTTAAAAAAAGTTACCTCCTTCTCCTGAAAAAAAATTTAAACATATTCTGACACTACTCGTTAGTGCTGTTCATAAGGACTGTCTTTGGCACTAAGTACTTACTCCTTCGCTCTAAACCGACTACTTAATAATTCAGTAACTTTATCTTTAGGAAAAATTTCAGTCTACAAAAATACCCATACCTGCTGAGGGCTGTCCTGAACCTCTGAAATAAATTTCTTCAATTTACTTGCTATTTTTTGTTCCGCTGGTGCAATAATTCTTTCATACTGACAGACTGCTGCTTTCCATAATGGCTAGAGACAATGAGTTCATATGTTAGTTTAGGACTATTCATATACATGATAACAAGTTACAGAAAGAATGTGAATAAATTAAAAATAAGCATTATACCTCTGTGTACGGATTATAGTGTACAGGATTTAGGCCAGCAAAGGGTTCAAACACCTGAGCACGACGTAAAGCATTTTGTTCTCCAGCTGGCAAAAACAAGGATAGTTTTTCATGCAGCGTTCTAACAGTTAGCACCTATAACAGAAAAAAAAACTCTTATATGTCCAACGTATTTTCACATAAAACTTACACTTAGAAGCAAAAAGCACAAGCAGTATATCACATCCTTTTTACATGAATCTTTTGAAAGGCTCAGGCACACATGGATTATGGAATGCTATCTGAGTCTGAAAAGGCTATAAAAGAGTATAGGCTATAAAATTCCTTTTTTTAACTTAAAATAATGTTGTTTAATTCTGTGTCTAATGAAATAAACATGCATAATTGAAATCTCTACCTCATCAAGACGTTTGCCAAGTTTGGCTAACATTTCAGGGAAATACTTCTCATTTTTCCATGGATGTAGAGTATAACGTTGCCATAGCTGTCCAGTTAGGTACTCACAAGCTGACACCCACTGCTCACAAATTAAGATGCCAGCCTTTAGATTTTCTTTAACACTGTAGAAAGCATCCTCCCACAGATTCAAAGCCGCTAATTTTCTCTGAACATATCTACCTAGCGAGCCACCTAGAACACAAAAAAGCATACAAAAGCAATACATTAAGTTTGTTCCAAATAATTCCTTTAAACTCTAAACCAAGTTCCAAAGGCATTTTTAAAAAACTAGTATGATGTCTTAATTTCAAACCACACAAATGTATCAATAACTTAAAGTTTTCTTTCAGAGTTTAAAAATTTCTTAAACGTCTCGAAGTTAAACAGAGGTTGGTCCAACATCAGAAGCTGATGGATTTGGATTCTGGAATCCATACACAAGCATCTGTCTGTATCAGCAGCTGTTCCCAGCCAGCCTTCCCCCCCATGCATATACACATCTGGCTGCAGAAGACAAACTCAGCTTCTGATCCCTGTCCCAGAACATGGGATTGCTATTGTGAGAAAGAGAGAAGCAACCTTTCTCCATGTCCTGCTCTCACCTCCACAGAGACAGAACGAACTTTCAAATGTGGTTTTTACATAAATACATTTTCTCCTCTGGGAAAAAGACAGAGAGTCAAACAGAAACAAGACAAAACCAACGCACAAGATTAAAGATATCCAGCTCCATCTCGCTATCACAGATGATAACTCCACCTTGCTGTCACAGTTGATTCTGTGATTCTATTAGTTGTCATCTTCCCAGGCGTGTGTGAAGGCATCTACCAGAACTGGCTGAATTATTCGATACTATAAGGCAGTATTAATAGATGATAATTAACAGAAGAAAGCACTTAGTGCTGTAGGCTATCTCCAGTGCCTTTAGGAAAAAGGTGGTCTCTGCTCAAGCATTCATTTTACCTTTTCTCAACTGTTCATTTAATAAAGGCCATATAAAAGTTTACCTATTACATCCAAGAGATTTTGCATGCGTGGCTGTGGATAAGGATCATGTTCTGTTTGTCTCCACACACCATCAACAGTGTCCCTGGTAGTCTCCACCAAATCCACAACTTCAAATAACGAAAGACTATCCAAGTTGTAATAATCCTAGAAAAACATATCCTTAATACAAATACTTTGCAACTAGTATTGTAGAAACATTTACACTTTTCTGAAGCTGGCAATTTTTGTAGTTTCCCGGGGTTTATTGCTTAACAGAGTATGTCATAATCCTATCAAAACCCAAGCATTTGTGTAAGTTTATTCATGTGAAGATTGCATTAATATCTGAAGTGCTATTCAAGCAAGTGCTTTACAGGTACCCAAAACTTTGCATGATAGAGTTCATTATTATCCTCCATGTTTTCACTTTTTCATTTGATAATTTCATTAGTCAATCTCTAGTTCACAAACTGTAGCATATTGATTTATTTCTACAGCAGCTCTTAGGATTCAATGGTCAAATCTGATCCCAATTAAATGTTGGTTTTCCTCTGCACCACTGTCACTAGAAACTACATAAATGTCATTTAAAGTAAGATTTTGCCTAAGGAAAACATCACTAGTTATATATTCATATATTTGAAAGACTGTATATATACTGATATATATTTCAGAAGAAGAATGTTTTTACTAAGTCTACAAATATATCACTGCTCACACAAAAGAAAACATACTTTTGCAATGTCCTCAAAAAGGTCTTTAAAATGAGAAGCTCTCTCTTTACTACACCATTTACTTCCATGATGAGCACATTCTATCCAGAACTGAAATTCATCTGTTGGTGTAAGTATAGCTGCAAATAAGATCAGAAAATGCTTCAGTATGAATTACATGAATGGTCACAAAATATTTTCACTCAGAACTTACTTTCTAAAGCAAATTTTGACTATATGATTATATAATTACCCTTCAACTTCTAACTCTGAGTAGGTGTACTAACAAGTTCATACCGAGAGACCAAAGCTGATCATCACTAATTCCAATCTACCCACCATAACCTGTCACATTTCACACTCTGCAGTCACTGGGATAATGAAGACTGAAAACTCAACCTATAAATCAATTATTTACCCCGAATTTAAAATTAATTATAAAAGACATAACTGCAAAACAAACCTTGCACATCATCTTCACTGAATTTTGTTCCTGTGTAATTAGGATCTGATCTTCTGAGAACAGTACTCAAGCCAGCTTCAAGTTCACTTAAAAGTTTCTGGAGTTTGGGATCAAATGTTTTGCTCCATCTCTCATCCTGCAATGAAAATTTAAAAAATGTTACTCACATGATAGAAAAATTACTATTTTCCTCCCATTAATCTTAAAAAAAAAATTCAGATTAATAATATAAGCCACCACATTGGTGGGACACTGTAATAACTTATTTTTCGTAAAGTTATGGAAAACCATCTTATTCTTTTCACTTAATCAAACCATGATACTGTGCAACTTTTTTAATCACAAATTTAAAAGTCTATTATTGGATTTATAAAAGCACTCTAAAAATGTGTTCAAAATTCTTTATTAATTAATTCACCGAATCACGGAATTGTCAGAGTTGGAAGGGACCTCTAGAGATCATCTGGTTCAACTCCCCTGCTAAAGCAGGATTGCCCAGAGCACATTACTCAGGACTGCATCCAGGCGGGTCTTGAAGATCTCCAGAGAAGGGGACTCCATGACCTCCCTGGGCAGCCTGTTCCAGTGCTCTGTCACCCTCACCGTAAAGAAGTTTTTTCTCATATTTGAATGGAACTTCCTATGTTCCAGCTTGAGCCCATTGCCCCTCGTCCTATCGCTGGAAACCACTGAAAAGAGTCCTGCTCCAACATCCTTCAACTCACCCTTTAGATACTTATACATAAGGTCTCCCCTCAGTCTTCGCTTGTCCAGGCTAAAGAGTCCCAGCTCCTTGAGCCTTTCCTCATAAAGGAGGTGCTCTAATCCCTTAATCATCTTTGTTGCCCTACACTGGACTCTCTCCAGTAGTTCCCTCTTGAACTGGGGAGCCCAGAACTGGATGCAGTATTCCAGTTGTGGCCTCACCAGTGTAGAGTAGAGAGGGAGAATGACCTCCCTCGACCTGCTGGCCACACTCTTCCCTATGCAGCCCAGGATTCCATTGGCCCTCTTGGCAACAAGGGCACATTGCTGGCGCATGGAAAGTGTGCTATCTACCAGGACTCCCAGATCCTTCTCCTCAGTAGTGCTTCCCAGAAGATCCACCCCTAACCCGTATTGGTGCCTGGGGTTCTTCCTCCCCAGGTGCAGAGCCCTACATTTGTCCTTGTTGAACCTCATTACACTCTTCTCTGCCCAGCTCTCCAGCCTGTTCAGGTCACGCTGGATGGCGGCACAGCCCTCTGGAGTGTCAATTCTCTTAAGTTAAATAAATTTGGAATCTATTTCTATAGTAGAATCTGCAGATCGCTAAAATCAAATATTAGAAGTTACTGTGTTTTTCAAAATTATTTTATTAATGTGGTGACATGTAAGAAATTAAAAATATTTAAATACTGAAATTCTGCTTGCTAGCTTTTGAAATACAGCCATAGTTATGGTTTTTGACAAAAAATCCACAAAGGAAATACGTTCTTTAATGAAACAGAAGGAAAACCCTAAGAACATTTTAAAAAAGCAAAACTGTGAAAAATGCAGCTGTACAAATTAGTCTGGAGTCTAGCACACCTATCTGCCACATATTACAGAAAGCATAGTTTGCATGATACTGACCTATGCATTTCAGATAAAATATAACAATATCTAAAACAGGAAATGTACAGAAGACCAGCATTACTAGTGGAAAGGAGGTAAGTAGCTACTTACAAACTTACAAACTACCATTCATTATTTCAGCTCTTAAAATATTTTATTTTTAAAACATAAAGTATTTATGTCAGAAGAGTTAACATGCTACGGAATTTCAATGTTTCAGTATAAATCTACAGAACATTTAAATCAGCAAATTGCTCACCTTCAGCAATACTGGTGCAAAAACTTGTCGTACTGCTTGATAAAGGGTGTTTATTGGTGAATCTAGCATAGATGATACAAGAATATTACTATGAAGATTATCTTCTGTAATTACATCAGGTCGCAGCTTAAAGAACACCAACACATTATCTTTTGACTCAGTAGCTTCAATCTATAAAAACAAAGGAGACAGGATTTGTTTAGAAAACTGTCATTGACTGCATACTATACTAAATTACGTACAGCATTTACACAAATGATTTCCATTAAGAAAAAAATTATATAATACCATATTAATCCCTATGGGCTCTGATAACATTCTGGTAGTGTCTGATTTGAGCAGAAAATCAAAACCAGTATTATACTCATTCCTGAGTTGAGAGGAATGTGAAATATATATCCTGACATCAAATACCTAATGCTTTTTTCACCCTAAAATATCTGTAAATATCATAGTTACTTATGTTATTTTGATCTTGAAAACTCCACTTACCACTTTCTGGAGGCAAACCAGAATCTCCATCTTGCTCCTAAAGAAGCCTAAGCATGAAGCCTATCTTTTGGATTTGGGGGAGTTTTTTGCATTTTTACACTACATAACTTTGGGAATACATTTCTAAATATTCAGTATTGTCCTCCTGAGTCTGGAGATACATAGCTCTACTGCAATTCATAGATTTCTCAAGGACAGAGAAAGACATGCTCCTTCATCAGTAAAATCTTGAAATTATATCATGACTCTTGTTCCCTTTAAAGTCCAATTTATGGGTAAAGTTCCAAAAGTTGCCATAAGATCAATTATTGGAAACTATATGTGGTTGAGGAGAATTCATAAAACAGGAGAATATTATTAAACGCTTGATGAAACAACAGCAAAAAGAAACCCTAGCTGAAATCCCACATTCTGTGCAATTGTAAACATCTGTGAACTTTTTTCTGCTACAAGAAAGACAGTAAAAACAGCTTTTAATTTTACTGGACAGTATCAACTTTACTTTCTTATCAGGTCCTTAGCTCAACACCTACAGACATGATTTCACTGAGACTGGGGTGTACACTGTAGCTCCTATGGGTACCTGATCTTCCACAGCTGCTGACTGTGGCTTTGCACATCAGATAGCGGTTCAGCAGCACACCCCAAAAACCAGTACATGTAAATGTTCACTCTTGTACAAACACAGCATGCACTAGACTCCATAGACTACACGGACCAGGAGGTATGTAAGTCACTAGTCCACACATCAGTTCGCATGTTAATGACCCATTACACTAGCCGTCAGTGCACAAAAACCCATCACTGACCTAACAGACACCAGGTCGCTGGTCCCACAGCAGAACGATGGGACACATGTTAAGCCTCGGGCTCTGCTTGTACACTGTATGTGACATGCACCACACCATCTCCTGATCTCGTGGTGACATTCACTGCTCATCACATCCCACAGCGTGATGATACCTTGGATGAGACACTCACTGAACACAAACACTCAGAGCAGGATATTTCACACACTGAACCTCAGATTTGCTCACAGCTGGATGCATTACTCTGCAAAATGCATGATTTGGACAAACACCCACTTTGGGACTTGCCAAGTATCAGGCCATGTGCCACATTTCAGGCCACCTTTCCTGAATGGACACTAGCAATCCAACCCTTCCAGTCACTTCCATGTACCCTTGCCCAGGAACAACATAGACACAAGACTCCACATGGCATTTGCAGCTGTTCTCCAGGCTGCATTGCATTCACACAGTGACAATACACAGCACGCTAAAACTACACAGAATCATAGAATGGTTAGAGTTGGAAGGGACCTTAAAGATCATCAAGTTCCAACCCCCCTGCCGTGGGCAGCGACACCTCCCACTACAGCAGGTTGCTCAAAGCCCCATCCAGCCTGGCCTTGAACACTTCAGAGATGGGGCATCCACAGCTTCCCTGGGCCCCCTGTGCCAGTGTCTCACCACCTTCACAGTGAAGAATTTCTTTCTAGTATTTAATCTGAATATCTCCTCTTTCAATTTAAAACCATACCTCTCGTTCTATCACTACATTCCCGGATAAAGAGTCCCTCACCGTGTCAGCATGGGCACATTCCACTAATGAACGTATCACTCAGCTGACTATACAGCCTTCACAGACTGTACTTCATCCAGCTCTGGAGCCCTCAGCACAGGAAAGACATGGACCTGTTGGAGGCAGTCCAGAAGAGGCCCACAAAAATGATCAGAGGGATGGAACACCTCTCCTGTGAGGACAGGCTGAGAGAATTGGGGTCATTCAACCTGGAGAAGGCTCAAAGATGTTATTGTGGTCTTTTGGGACTCAGAGGCACCTTATAAGAATGACAGGGACAAACTTTTTAGCAGGAACTGTTGCAACAGGACAAAGGGTAGTAGTTTTAAACTAAAAGAGGGAAGATTTACACTAGACATAAGGAAGAAATTATTTACAATGAGGGCAGTAAGACACTGGTACAGGTTGCCCAGAAAGGTGGTGGATGCATGATCCCTGGAAATATTCAGGGTTAGGTTGGACGGGGCTCTGAGCAACCTGATCTAGCTGATAATGTCCCTGCTCATTGCAAGGGGGTTGGCCTAGGTGACCTTTAAAAGTCCCTTCCAACCCAAACTACTCTATGATTCTGTGATTTTATGACTCTTGGGCCAGGAATTTATGCAGAAGACGCTGAGACCAGCACAGATACTTGCAGCAGGATGTCTCCCAAATCAGATACCACACTTTTATAACTACTAAATCTCGGTCGGACCCCAGGCTCTGCATCCCCACTCGCACACGGGGCCGCAATGGACACGCCGGATCCACGGGTGCCTGCTCACGCTCCTCTGACACCCCCCTACCTTGTTGGATGCGGTGAGGTGGGTGCCCGAGCGCTGCACGACCAGCAGGAACTCGTTGCCGTCGTCCAGGAACCTGGCCAGCTCCGGGCGGGCATGGAGCCCCAGGGCAGCGGGGCCCGCAGCGGGATCCACCCCGAAGTAGTTGGCAGCCGTGGCTGAAATAAAGCGCTTCCTCTTGTCTCCCTCCCCGGCCATGCCGGCGGGACGCGGCGCCGCCAGGCGGGATCACGGCGGGGGTGGAAGCGGAGCCCCGCGAAGGCACACGGGGGGCTGACGGGAGACGACCCCAGGGGCGGGCGGCGGGAGGGACGGCGGCTCACTCCGGGGCACAGGGCGAGGCCCGCGGCCTGCCGGCGTCCCCGCGTTGCCAGGACCCGTCGCTATGGTGACTGAAAATGGCGGCCCCGGGGCGCTCGCGAGAGCGGTCCGGGCTGGAGACGGGCGAAGCGCAGCGCCGCCGGGGAGGAGGTGGGCGGCGATCGACGCGCTCGGCAATCGGCAGGCGGAGCCAGGCCAGCAGCGCTCCCTCCCCCGCCCGGTGGCCTGGCGGCACGCGCCCCCTACAGGCCGCGGCGGTCCGGCGGCTGCTCGGGGCTCAGTCAGCCGTCCCGGTCGGAGCCAAGCATCCCTCCGCGTTACGGTGTCACGGAGGCAGCGGTATTTGGGGTGCTTCACCCACGCCTCCCCGTGCGGTAACGAACCAGCGGTTCCCGGCATAGCGCTGCCTTCCGTACCGCAAGGCGCAGGAGAGCGGCTGAC
>VXAK01011837.1:25409-39205 GCA_013399435.1 Arenaria interpres | reverse complement strand
TTATTATTATTATTATTTTCTCCCCAGAGCCACTGCTCATTTTTCCTGACTACTAATTAAGTAACCATTAGTTTTTTGCCATTTGTCGTATTTAAAACAGAAAACTGGGTCTTCAGAATCTGATTTGTTTGTTTGTTTGTTTTTGTTTTGTTTTGTTTTGTTTTTTTCCCAGGTAAAGATGCACTTTATATTAGAGAAGAGCTAGATACATTAACAGATAGAAACATTGTTAAAATTAAATAATCTGTCCTGGATTTTGCGAAACCTGAATTAGAAAATGTTGCATGTAGCACCTATAATTAAAAGAAAGAATATTTTTAGAGAGGATGGGTGGAGAGAAAAAGCTGGGGGAAAAGCTGTGCAGAGAGCAAGCCAAATATGTATTTATGGATAATATTTCTTTTAAAAGCACCTAAAATACTTAGTAACATTTGCTGGAACATCTGGTGAAGTGTGTGGCATTGTTTTGCCAAAATATTTACTGTTAGAAAAGAAAACTAAACTTCTGTGCATTTCAGGGGCCGGAATATAATTCCGTGACGGGAGTATAATATATTGTTATATAAAAATATTGTTAACTGGCTTCTCTCCTGGAGATTAATATCTCCAATTAAGATTACAGGAGTTGGAGGGCTGCCTGTGTCACCGAATCCAGCTCCTGCACATATTTTAGGTGGCAAATTGTTCAATTTTCCTCCTAAGCTTGTCACGCTTGGGCTGTTTGTCCTCCCCGTTCAACTGGGAGGGTAACGGTGCTCCTGATGGGGAGAAACTGGTTTCTACTTTTCAGCTGCAACTTGTTAACGACCGATTTTCCTCCCAGCTTGTTCTTCTGCCAGGAAGGATTAAGCTGTTTGTGGGAGGGATGAGGAACAGCTGGTGCTTTTTCTTTGGAACCGGCGGGTGATGGTCTAGGCTGGAGGAGATAAACCTGAGTCGGAGGGATGCTGGCGTTACTTCAGTGGAGGAGGAGGTTTGAAGGCACCGGATTAGTAAGTCCAATGTGCTGGGAGACCACTGGTCTAAATGGTGGAGGTTCACTGAGGTGGGACAGCGGTGACCCCTCAACAGCTGGGTCACTGTGGTTGCTGGTTCCTGTGATCTCTGAAGGAATTCCGCCGTGCGATGAAGGTTCAGGCTTAATTTGGGGGTATTTGGGTTATTCGTGGCTGGTGTTGGTCAGCGAGTGACTGGTGTGGTGTCTAATTAAGAGGCAGAATAATCTGGGAAATTTTTACATCTTGGAAGCATGGCAAACTAGTTAGATGAAAACAAAAGAAATTTAGAAAAAAAAATGGGAGGGAAAATAAAAGCAGTTGAATTGATTAATGTTTGGGGTTTTTATGGGTGTGCATTTTTTTTAAAAGGAAAATAGAGCGAGGAAAAGTCAGTGTGAAAAGGCAAAAGCAGTTCCTGGTGAGGCACAGGCTTGTGAAAGAAATTTGAAAGGGAATCACAGAATGCTATGGGGTTGGAAGGGACCTCTGGAGATCATCTAGTCCAACCCCCTTGCAAGAGCAGGTCCACTTAGAGAAGGTTGCGCATGGACATGTCCGGGCAAGTTTTGAATGTCTCCAGAGAAGGAGACTCCACCACCTCTCTGGGCAGCCTCTTCCAGGGCTCTGCCACCCTCACAGGAAAGAAGTTCCTCCTCATGTTTAGGTGGAACTTCCTATGTTCAAGTTTGTGCCCGTTACCTCTTGTCCTGTCACTGGGCACCACTGAAAAAAGACTGGCCCCATCCTCCTGACACCCTCCCTTTAAGTATTTATAAGGATTGATCAGGAAGAGAGGACAGACCATGGGATCAAGTCAAGGGAATAAAGATGATTAAGGCGAGCAGCCTGGAGAAAAAGGCTGTAAATGTGTTTTAATGGATACAGGGGTTTTTTGAGTCCCACCGTCAGGAGAAAATGGAGAGTTTTGGGAAAGAGGGTAAAATATAAATAAGAGTGAAGTCTATATTTAGCAAATCAGCATAAAAGTGATTGAGCTTAATGTTATGAAAGGAAGGAGATGGAACAGATGTCAGAGGGGAAAAAAAAACTCTTAAAGGAGGCAGAAGAAGATCCAGAAAAGGAAGGATACACGAGAACAGGTGATTAGATGTTACATATTTCTGAAATCTTGGCTAAACTCCGAAAGGAAGCACTGAGAAGTGTGAAATGTGGGATGGGAGCTAAGCCAAACCCACTTAATGTTTTTGTAATAATTAGATATTTTTTTTTTCCTTGGGTTTGGTTTGGAGCAATTGCTAAAGCAAAAGTTGTAACTTTTAAATGCTCAAATAAGGAAAATTAAGTGATATATTTTTTCGGTTTTTTTGGTAGTACCTGCTTTTCTCTGTATTTTATTTTGCCATTTTTTAAAATCCTGCTGATTTTTGTTAACTGCACAGTAAGGGAGTGTAGGAGGAGATCCACGTTAGGTGACTGGAGATGGGGGAGCCTCCTATTTGGTGCTGTTCCTCAGAGGTGAACATTATTACCCGTGCGCTGTGGCAAAACAAACATGTTAAGCAAAAAAAATCAGTTAAAATTATTTTTAAAGATACAGGGAAGCTTCAGCTAAAATAAGTATGAATATTTGGAATTCATTAAAAACTAAAAATTGTCCATAAATATTTATGAGGGGGAATGGTGCTAGTGAGGGAGCAAAGCCATCTCAGTAGGCTTCGTGTCAATCAAAACACTCAGATTTGTTCAAAATGATTTAAATTCATAAAAAAGGTGGATCATTCAGAATAAATCTTATGTTTGAAGCGAGTTGAGGGCAGGAAAAAAAGCATCAACGTTTGGTAGTGGGCTTTTTCCTTTTTTTTATGATTTCTAGTGGTTAACACTAAATGTTGTAGCATCACTTCTGTGAAGACGTGCGATGGCGGTGGATGGTGTGAGCTTCTTCAGCAAGCAGAGCATTGGCTTGATGCTTTCTTGAATGGAGAGAAATGGGGAAAAAAATGGCTGGAAACGGAAGACAGCGACTTACAAACTGATCAAACTGGTTTGTTCTATAGTGTCATGGTTGGTAAAAAAAAAACAGAGTTTTTTCGGTGAGAATAGGCATAAAAGGGAATTCAAGGGTATGAATCAGGAACAGGTGGCCCAGAGAAGCTGTGGCTGCCCCATCCCTGGAGGGGTTCAAGGCCGGGCTGGATGGGGCTTTGAGCAACCTGGTCTGGTGGGAGGTGTCCCTGCCCATGGCAGGAGTTTGGACCTGGATGATCTTTGAGGTCCCTTCCAACCCAAACCATTCCATGATTCTATGAAGGTGAGACCTTTCACAGTGCCTGGAATAGGTGCTCAAAGGATGCCCCACGGGGTTGTGCTCTGCCCAGTGGCACTGGGACATTGAAAGGGGGTGCAGTTTGGGGAGCTGGATTTTGATCTGGGCTACTTATTTGTCTTGAAGTCCATTTCTATCCTGTATGTTTCCCCAAAGTCAACCTTTCTGAGCATTAGGTCAGGGCACGAAGGTGGCACGATTTCCCAGCCACAGCAGGGCCTAAGGCTTCTGTTGAGCTCTTGGATGCTCCTGAAGTTCTGCAGCTTTTTCAAGAACCTGAAAACCCATCAGAGTATTTGGAGGTAGCTGATCACACAAATCACTTCATAAACATAGATCTTGGTGCTTAGAGACTGTATAGCTGTAGATCTCATGGTGCTTAGAGTTTAGTGGTGGTTTTTGTCAGTCTTAGGTTGATGATTGGACTCAATGATCTGAAAGGTCTCTTCCAACCTAGACAGTTCTATGATTCTGTCTTGTTTTCTCTGCTGAAAAAAAAAAAAACAAACCAGTAAAAAGCATTGTCACAACTTCCACAAACCTTTAAATTCTTATTTATGTGGATTTGTATGACTTGACCCTTAGTGTCACACGTCCTCCTGTGTGTTTGCTGTGGCTTAACAGCACAGGTTTTACTGACATAAACTACAGAACTGAAAATCAAATTACACTGAGTTTTTTAGAGAGGAAAAACCCCTGGTGTTGAGCTCTTACCCCTTGGACCTTGGAATGGTTGAGGATTTGGAATTTTGGAGGAGATGAGCTCATGGCAACGAGCAGGAGACCGAAGAGTTTGGCTGATGAGAGATGCTCTGAGAGAGTTCTCCAGCCAGGGAAGATTATGTCTTCTGTTGTTGTTGGTTGTTTTCTTTTTTTTCCTGTTCTTTTTAAGAGAGGCAAAATCTGCTTGGACAGTTATTAGCCGAGGTGTACCTGGTCTGTTGAGGGCAGCAGTACCGGCAGAGAGTGTGTTTTGAAAAGAGCAACTAAACAAATGCTGGGTACGGGCAGGGATGGGAAACGTCGCAAATCACAGCTGTGTTAACTCAAAGGAGGAGACCGATTTCTTGATGAGCTGGCTTTTGTCCTAAACTTTTCTCTGTTCCAGTTGAATAAAACGATGATCCTCGTAGTCCTAACGACCATGGCTTTCTGGAAATGTAAAATTACCAGATCTCATTAATGCTGGGCTATATCATTCATCAAAGCACTTCTTATGCCTCATGCTGGCTCCTTTTCTCTCCCCCTCTTAATCTTTCTCTCATTATAACGATGTGTCTGCCCTTTGGACCTATCTGCTTCCAAGGAGTTGACACCTGCAGAGATATTATTTGGTGAAGACTTGTTAACTATTTAATCATTGAAACGCTGAGCCTCTGGGTAGGAGAAACACAATCTGGTGGAAGCTGCTTTGCAGAACAAGCCCTGGCTGTAAATACCCTGGTGACAAAGACGGGGCAGATGATTGCACGCTAAGAAAAAGAATTTATTTGTGTACCTCTGCAGCGCTTTCTTCTGATAAACTATTAGTCCCGTTGTCAACAGATCCCTACAAATGGAGTTAATGGCATCAGCTTTTCCCTTGCAAAGATTTTCTGTCTCTTTGGGAGACTCCCTCCCAACCTAATGTGTTTTTTTTTTCCCCTGTGCCATGTGTTACCCGGATAACTCGAGAATAAAGATTTCAAAATAAGCCCAAATGCCATGAAATTAGACCTCACTGGGGACAGATGCCTTTGACGTGGACGTGGCAACTAGTTCTCCAGATGATGCTAATAGTTCTGTAGCACCTTTTATCTAAAGAACTAAAGCACTTTGCAAACACTCGTGTTACAGAAGTGCTGCACTGATCAGGTATTTTAGCCAAATAAATACTGTTTATAAAGGAATTTTCAAAAGAGCTTTCAGAAATACCTGTCACTGTTTCAGCATCTTTATTCAGTGACTGAAGCTCTTATCTCTCTCAGTAGGGGATGCCAATTTACTGAGGTACTTTTCAGTTAAAAATCCAAGTTCCATAAGGCAGATTAGCAGTTGGAAAATGCAAGTCTCTTTGGAGGAATAAAAATAAAAAAAGGAGTTTGAAAGTTGTTTTAAAGTCGATTCTGTAATAAATGAGCCAATTTAGAAGATGTATCAGGTGCCACAAATAAAAAAGAGTCATTGGAAATTGCTAGATCTGTGTTGTTCTGAGGCCCCCCACCCATCATGGTAACTCAACTGCTTACCATCTTCATCCTTTCTACTCTGCATCCATCTGTTCTTGCCTTAAATTATGTTTCCTTTGTACGCTCCAGGGGGATCACGCCTGTGTTTGTCATTACGCAGTGACGAGCACGCTAATGTTCTGATCAACATCTAGAGTCCTAGATATTGATACCACCGTTTTTAATTACTTAATTAAAAAGCATTACTTCTCATTTAGTACTTGCCAAGCTCCTGACAATATTTTGATAGCTGATATTTATAGCTGAGGTGTCATAATAGTTGTCAAAGAATATCAGCTTGGAGAGAAGTAGCAAAGTTGTTCAAGAATGAGATTGAATGGAGACTATATAGTATTTCCATTAATCATCTCTAAATACAAGAAGACAGGATTGGGGCGGCTACTTGAGTTGTCCATGCCTCTTCCAGTCGTTGCGGTCAATGAACCCCACAAGTAGAGGAACACATTTATCAAGACTTGGTTTTTCTTCGTCCTCCTACTGAGAAACAGTCCAGAACTTCACTGCTTTGACATTTAGAGATGTTACTTTGATATCCCATCTGAATTTTGTCATTTTACTGTCTCTAAATAATTTCTGCATCCATTGGGTTGCCCCTGGTCCTTCTGTGATTGATGGATATGCTGGAATTTGTCTTCTAAAATTTCAAGCCATGCAGTCCCTTGTGGCAAAAATTACTAGTACCTGAATACATTGAAATATGCAGTATCAAATTATATTCCATTCCTCCAATGGTCAAGGTGTTGAGTTTTGGTTTCTCCTGTGTGTTTGTAATAAATTCCATCTCTGGTTTCATCAGGAACTGGGTTTTGCGCATTAATTTTTGTGCAGTTGTGATTATAAAATAAGTAGGAGTAGTTCCTAAACTTGTCCTTAAGGATTTTTATTAGGAACTTTTTTGCAATCCAGAAGTTCTTTCCGCATAAGTAATTATTTTTTTTCTCCTTTAGTTTATTAACCAACACACTGTCACGTTACCAGTTTCCACCTTCTCCATCTTGGTGGTTTCCTTTATCGCCGTATACTTTTATTATAGCTATTAGGTCCATTCAATGGATTTTTTAAGAAACTTGGTCTGAGTTTATGTATTAAGAAACTTGTCCACGGAATTATTTCAGATTTTGGATCCTCTGGACTTCACATTTTTCACATTCCTTCACAATCTTTCACATTTTTAATCCCTTGGGTACAGTGTGTTCATACAGCTAGTCGGGAGAGAGATGCTGCTCCATCAGCTGACTGCAGACAATCGAAATAGGTAAAAATTAGCTATAGCCATGATGTCCCCAGCGTCCTGGGTACCACATGGACCTCCTGTTGTCTTGATTCAATATGACTGTGCTCAGCTATTCTCTCATAGTTATTTAGGTTGAGGGAGCTTCTAAAGGTCTTTGGTCCTGCACCCTTCTCAACATAGGGTCGATGTTCAGGTTAGATCAGGTTGCTCTGACCTTGTCCAGCTGTGTTTTTTAAGATCTCCAAGGATGGAGATTCCAGTGCTTCACCACTCTGAGATCTCTCCATCCCAAAATTCATTCAGAATTTCCCTTGCCTCAACCTGTGACTTTGCCTCTTACCCTTTCGTCTGAGAAGTCATATATAAGGGCAGCACCAACTTGAAGTTGTTCTCTTCCTAGTGAAATTCTATGCAACCTGAAGGAGGAGGAGCATGATGTTCCTCAAAATCCATGATAAATTATTAAACAAAACCTAGGAATGGATTTAAGGAATCACCAGGGAAAGCTTTACTGGGTGGGTGGATGGTTTGTGCTGGTGTAACCTACCAGGTTCTCTGATTACGAGTTTTAGCCTGGCTTCCTGAAGAATCAAAGCTTCTATAGAACTACTCAATGATTAATAAGAGTACTTAATCAATTTTCTATTCACTTTTCTGTCTTTGTAAGAAATAAAGTGGCTACTGATAAAAATTTGCTGTGGGTGTTAAGATTTACAAAGTGGGAAATGGCTACACCATTACACGAAGGATCTGGCACCTTTGGGAACTGGTGTCTGTTCTGACGTGGAAGGACTGAGAGTAAACCTCTCCTTCAGAGTTTCTGCTTTCGGGAAGAAGACTTAAGCGGTGATACTGATCCTATGCCTAGACTGGAGTCTTTAAATTATGGTGAAAAATTGGAAAGAGGAAAGCTCATTGCGGTTAAAAAATACAGAAAATAAAGTCTCCAGGGGAAAAAAAACAAAAGAAAGAAAACAAGATGAAGTACCTTCAAAGGTGGAAAATGCTGAGTACTGAAGGATTGTTTCTTTCTTTGGTGCACAAAGAAGAAAAAACAGTAGCTCGAAGTTCAAGTGAGATATATTTAAACTAGATGCAGTTTTTAAACACGAACTGATGTAGCGCTGCAACAGCGTAGTAAGGGGAGGGACAGGCTCTCTGGCTGCATCATCTCGAGATGCTACCTAGCCATCTTTTGAGTAAAACTGGATGGATTCTTACCTATGAGAGGCCAGTCTAAATGATCTAATGATCCCTTCCAGCCCTAAGCTCCGTGAATACATGCAGCTTCACGAGTTTCCATTGGGAAGTGTTTGGGATTTTTGTTTTGGAGGGGTTCAGCAGTTATTTGAAAGGATTTTTCTGTGGTCTGCTGCATTTTTTTTTTTTCTCCTGCTATGCTGCAGCTCGGGCTGATGAGACAAAAATTAAAAGCAATTAGGAATGTCAGCAGTGCTCATTCTTCTTATTAGAAGATTTGACAGTTCTCTGCAGTTACAACACGTCCCTGAGCGTACCAGTGTAGCTGCGCTGAATGTGAGGAAGATGAGGAGTCTAGCTGGACGTGATTCTCATGGATGGTGTTCTTGCACTCCTTAAGACAAGTTCACCGTTAAATTTCTGAGTATTGAGCTGCTTTTGCTGCTCCTGGGTGACCTTTGTGAACTCCAACCAAGTCCAAAATGGCCTTTAGCTTTGCCTTTGGTTTCTGCATGGTTTGCTTGTCATCTCTCGCTCTGCAGAACAAGGGGTGGACCAGGAGACACCAGTGGGTGTGAAAACCGTGGCGCACAACCTGCTGAGCACCAGGGGACCACTGCAGGAGTTTTGGATGCTGGTGGCTTCCTAGCCACCGCTCACCGTCTCAGGTGGAGCCCTCCCGTTTCCCATGAGGGCAATCTGCTCTCATAGTTCTCAGCTTGATTCCTCTTGGCAGCCCAACTGGATGTGGTTGACAGATTATGTCTGAGAAGGGCTTCAGTAATTGCTCGTTCTGTTCGGTGACTGTGTCAGTGACAGATGGTCACACTGAATGTTTAAAATGTTCGGGACCCCTGGATGATCCCTAAGCTTATGAACGACAAACTTTGCCAACATTTCTGTTGTCTATTAGCAGAAGAATTTAAAATGTTTCCTTGAATTACTATTTTTTTCCCCAAAGCCTTAGGCATGTTTTGCTGGGTTTGTACTCTCCTGAAATGTTCTCTTTTTTTTTTATTTTAATTTTTTTTTTTTTTCTTATTAAAGAAAGTCTCAAGATGTTAGTACAGACTGGCATAAGTAAGTGCCAACTGCTCTTGCAGACTTGTTAACAAATTTATTTTTGCCTGAGAATGGCACATATGGCCCAGAGCGGAAATATTAGGGTCTGTAGTCTTTGTGAGGGCTGGCAGATACTGTCTTTGAAGAAGTAGCATTTGGGGCAGTCATAAATTTCATTTTTATTTTTGTTATTGGAAGGACTTCTCAATTATTTCTTTTTTTTTTTTTTTCAAACTGATGGTCTTCAATCATTTAACAGTCCTGTGACAGCTTCGGAGTTGCAAAAAAAAAACACCAAAAGAGGCAGTGGGAAAGTCGCCAATTTATTTATGGCATCCTTTTATTGTTGTTTAGTAGCTGCAAACGACGTAAGTCAGCGGATGTGACCCGTCTGAATTTCATGGACCACAAATTGCCTTGCAAACCTTGGTTGAGGATGGGTTGGCCGACCCGCAGGGCCTGAGCTTGATAGTTTTTCTACTCAGTTTTTACAAGACTTGTAAAACCAACTTGGGAGGAAGACCTATTTGACCTTACACACTTATGTCTAATTTTTTCCTGCTTTGAAGCATTTGACATCATTGTCGTTTCAAGGCAGCTTTTCCATCCCACAGATTCTGAAAGCAAAATAGCGTGTTTCGCTTTCTACAAATTCCTTCCTCCCCGTCTCGTTCTGATGAGATAAGTGATGTGGTTTTGTGGCACGTTTCTGTCCGTGCACAACTGGATTCTTGTACCGTTCCTACATGATGTATATTTGTAAAAAGCTTCTGATGATCTTTCAAAACACGTCCAGGTTCTGGCATAGCATCTGCTACAAAAGGGGGAGCGTCTGTGAATGAGTATGGACCAGGATGGACACATCCTGGAACCTGATGAACTTCAATAAAGGCAAGTGTAGGGTGCTGCACCCGGGGAGGGATAACCCCCTGCACCAGGACAGGTTGGGGGCTGACCTGCTGGAGAGCAGCTCTGAGGAGAAAGACCTGGGAGTCCTGGTGAACAACAGGATGCCCAGGAGCCAGCAATGTGCCCTTGTGGCCAAGAAGGCCAATGGCATCCTGGGGTGCATCAGGAAGAGTGTGACAAGAAGGTGGAGGGAGGTCATCCTGCCCCTCTGCTCTGCCCTGGGGAGGCCCCATCTGGGACACTATGTCCATTTCTGGACTCCCCAGTTCAAGAAGGACAGGGAAGTACTGGAAAGAGTCCAGTGGAGGTCTGCAAAGCTGATGAGGGGCCTGGAGCATCTCTCTGCTGAGGGACGGATGATGGACTTGGGTCTTTTTAGTCTGGAAAAGAGAAGACTGAGGGGGGGATCTGATCAACACCTATAATTGCTTAAAGGGTGGGTGTCAGGAGGAAGAGGCCCATCTTTTTTCAGTGGAGCCCAGGGATAGGACAAGAGGAAATGGGCACAAACTTGAATATAAGAAGTTCCACCAAAACATGAGGAGGACCTTCTTTCCTCTGAGGGTGGCAGAGCCCTGGAAGAGGCTGCCCAGAGAGGTGGTGGAGTCTCCTTCTCTGGGGACATTCAAAACCCCCCTGGACACGTTCCTGTGGGACCTGCTCTGGGTGGACCTGCTCTTGCAAGGGGGTTGGACTAGATGATCTCCAGAGGTCCCTTCCAACCCCATGTGATTCTGTGATCTTTTTTTGCTGCTATCTCAGTTGTGGTTTTTTTTCTTGCTCTTCTTTTTTTTTTTGCCTTTTGCTGAGGGTTGTAATAATCTGCAGCAAGTTGATCACATCGGCTCAGAATTGTGTATTCAGCCCGCGTATGCGGCAAACTGGCTTTAAAATGAGTTTCTTGCTGTTCCAAGCCATTCTGATGGATGTCTGGATAATTGTCCTATCTGCATATGCGAAAAGAAGAAGGAAATGATTACATCCCCGGCCTTATTTAAGGGAGCGAAGGTTGCTCTGAAGATCTAGAGGGAGGAGATTGACGCAGCAAGGATACGTTTAAATCAAATCAGTAAATTAATCAACACCTTGTTATGGTTGCGTGGTGTGCTAGATTTAATTAGGGGAAAAAATGAAACTGATGTGTGTGTATATATATATTTGGAGAAATAATTCAATATGGCTGGACGGCGTGATTGCCTGAGATACAGGAGGGAAACAGGCCAGAAGTTGGGGAAGTTTGCCACCGTCTGTACCATCAGTCAGTAGGAGATGCAGGTAGATTCAAAGCCTGAGACGTCTCTGACCCAGAGCACATCAGCAGCTTCTCCTCCGTGTGCACATTTTGAGATTTTGCTGGTTTGAAGAGACCTGTGGCTCCTTTTCTCTGTTTCTCACTTAATTTCATCGATGAGTTCCTCAGTGTTGCTCCTCCTGATCCTCGGCTTGGAATTTTCAGTCCCTGCATTTTCTTCATTTAGTGGGCAGACATTGGAGCAGGTGGAAATAAACTTTGGTGCTTCTCTCCATTGCTTTGTTGATTTTCCTTTGAAGATATATTTATGAAATTAAGGATTTAGATTTCAAAGTGGCTCCTGAACAAGTGCCTCAGTCCAGAACTGGATCCTTAAATCAGCAACAATTGCATCACCTGAAGGAGATCTTGCTGACGCCAGCCCAGAATTAAACACACTGAAATGTTTCCCCGGTTGGGAGATAGAGGATCTTTTTGTGTTTTCCTGGTGTTTCGCAGGTTTTTTTGATCAGAACAGTGAAAAGTCCGAGAGCTCTCCCCTGTTAGGGGATAAAGTGTGCCGTTGAGGTGCTCCTCAGTAGACCAGCACGTCGGCGTGGCAAAGCACGGACGGGCAGAGACAACCTTGTTTAGCTCATGGGCAGATCTGGAGAACTGGAAAGACTATTTTCATCTCTTCCTCCGAGATTCGTAGATGTGCTGGGATTAGCAGAGATGATACTCGCCTTCAGGGAAAGAGGTGATGTATAAATATACTCATATTGTGCAGGTGTTGAATGCGATGCATGCGTGATACGTGCCGGGAGGGATCTGTTATTGTGGTACCGATGTAGGAAAGCCAAACCAGACACGATGAAGCTCACCAGGAACCATCTGAACGTGCCAACTTCAGCAACAGTCATTGGCATGATGGCAGAAATTCGCAGCAGCTGTTGGCCTTTTTCCATGGTATCCGTGTTCAGCATCTTTGTATTGGAGGAGCCTTGAAAGCTCTCTGAACGCCGCTGGGAAACCCTCTGTGGTTTGACTGCCTCAAGTGCTTGTGATGCTCTTTTCTTCTCCAGATTATTTGTTCTACTGGTTTGGATAGTCAGTCCTGGGATTGATGGCTCTGCAATAAAGTCAGGCTTCCAGCAAAGACTGCTGTGTTCCAGCATGCTGCTCTTTGTTTTCAAAGATAATTGGAGGGATTAATTACTTTTCAAAGTTACTTTTTCTCCCCCCTTTCTATTGAAATGGACTAAATAGAGCCCAGGAGAAGGAAAGAACGTAGTCATCTGGTTTACCCAGCAGGACATCAACATGGTCAAAGACTGCCAAGCTCAACCAACGTTGGGAAAGTCCAGTAACACCAGACCAAAGCTAAAAGTCAAGTGCTTCAGATGTGTAGCAACCACCGTGGCTGCCGCTTGCATCTTGGTGGCAAAGTAGTTTGATGGAGTAAATATTCCGTGTGGGAAGGTCACGTTCAGTGAGTCAAGGGCAGCGTAAGGCTTTTAACCATCTTCTTTTCTCTTGAGTGTAACGTGGAGCTATCAGCTGGGATGGAGGAGATGCTCTTTTCACAGCAGTACTGGGTTTTACTGCAAGATTTGTTGTTACCCAACTTATTCAATTTTAAACCCAGAAGTACTTTGTTGTTTGAGCTTTTTGCGGTGGTGGTGTATTTTGGGGAATGGTTTCTTTCTGTCAGCAGTTGCCCACTCCCATCTGAGCAACCGAATTGTCCTCCTCTTGTCGTTGTATTTGGAGTCTGCAATTCCGTGAGAGATCACGTTGTGCAAAATTAGTAGAAGTTCTGTCAAATGTTGTTCTCAAATGATGTTAGTCTTTAATTGGCAGTCTGTTACCTGATGTCTTTCACTGGCCTCCAGGACTCTGCTATCTCATTATCTTAGTTTTGGGAAATGTTTTAATGACTCTCATTCCTTATAGCAGTGGCCACCTTAGAGATGATGAAATGACCTACAGAAGCTGGATGACCTGAGGAACCGGAGTAAAAGAAAGGGGGTGGAATTCAGTAGCACTAAACACAGGGTCATGCACCTGGGGATTGATAACAGAAATCTCAGCTCTAAACCGGGAGCTGATCAATGGGAAATGATGGAGGATAAAAATTGGTACCAGTTGATTGGGGAATGACTGTGAGCTCCCAAAGCGATACTGCTGGGAAAAAGACAAATACGACCCAGACGCGGGGTATTTCCAGCAGAGACTGGAAAGTATTAACGTCACTGTACAAGTCCCTGATTAGAAGTCATCGGAAATATTGGGTGCAGCCTCTGCTTATTTTGAGGGTGGAAAAGCCCATTTCACGCTGGAGTGAAGTAGTCTGAACGGTGAAACAATTGCCTGGGACAGATATCGGGCACCTTGCGAGGGTGATGAAGAGCTGCTGGCTGAAACACGGTGTTGCTACAGATAGGAATAACCTGGCTGAAAAGAAATCTAATCTGGCAATTGGAAAAAGGTTTCTAACAAATGGAGAAGTGAGGTCTGAACAGTGAAGGCAAGAAACCTGGTCTGAGCTTGAGACAGGAGTGAGCGGGGAGATGCAGGAGGTTGTATTCGGAGGAGCTGAAGGATGAGTTTAATGACCCTGGAAATCCTTTCCTGGTTTTTTTGG
>VXAK01011837.1:0-14070 GCA_013399435.1 Arenaria interpres | reverse complement strand
GCTCACGTCGAGCTTCTCATCCACGAATCCATCAATTATGTCTGTTTCCTTATAAAAAGAACTTAAACGTGCACGCCAATACGTTGAGTCACCGCTGTGAATCAGAGTAGTCAAAACAGGACTTGATGTTGTGTGTGGCTTTGTTAAAGTGGGTGCCCTTATAAGATGATGGAGTCCTAATGTACAAAAATAGGAAAAATCAGGAAGCTTCCACTACATCCCCCCCCACTTACTCCTCTGTTATAGCACAGACCAATTACTCTTTTCTACTGAGCTCTGTTTTCTAATAACCTGCTTTGCTTAATTTGGGCAGCACCAGGGGAGGTTCAGATTGGATATTAGGAAAAATGTTTACACTGAAAGGGTTCTTAAGCCTTGGAACGGGCTGCCCAGGGAAGTGGTTGAGGCACCATCCCTGGAGGTATTTGAAAGATGGGTTGACATAGTGCTTGGTGACGGTTTAGTGATGGTTTTTATCAGAGTTCAGTTGATGGTTGGACTAGATTATTTCAAAGGTCCCTTCCAGTTTAGACAATTCCATGATTCTAACTTTCATTCTAAATGAAAACTTGTATTTCCATACCATGAGGATGGCAGACAGGCAATGGCCATGCTGTTGATTTCCACATAATCACCAACTTTTTCGCAGCACCGTAACATCTAAACTGGTTCCTTTTCTCCTCTAGGTTTTGCTGTGGTGCTCAGGGTGGAGGGGGTGGCCCTGATTTGTGAGCTTCTGTTGATTGCTCCATTGTTGTGGCTTCAAATCCTGTTTCTTTCTTCTTTTTATGGTTGCATAGATCAACGCAAAGTGGCTGGGCCAGGAAAGGCGCTTTGATCACAGGGAGGTGCCGAAGAATTGTGTTTTGCTGAAAATTTAGCAACTGAGGAGAGATTAATGAAGTTTTACTGTGCTGAGACAGGGGCAGGGAGGGGAGGAGAGCAATCAGAGGGTTTGCTGACAGTCCTCATGGTTTGAGGGTTCTTGGACTTTCTGTTCAGGGTAAATGAATATTTCTGGGGTGTTTTGGAAAGGGCTTTACTCATTAGCCAAGTATCTTTGTGTCTGGAAATTCTCTCTGCCTGATAGGATTTAAAGGGTATCTGGGACGAGGATGAAATGCATTAATACAGCTGCGAAACAATTAGCTAATGTGTTATGGTGCTCTGACGGTGTAAGAAATCTCACCTTTTAAAAGTACTTTTATTAAAGACAGAGAGAGCTTTCCTTACGTTGTTGTGCAATAAAATAATAATTAAATAAAAGAAATTACTTTATTACTTACTATGATTTTAAAAGGTTTAAGGAGCCTCTTACCAGATGCTGAGCTGCCTCCTCTCTGATGTCTCCACATCCTTCGTAGAAATATTCCATATAAATCTTGGACCTTTATGGAGAAAATTGTTTTAATTTAAAAAAAACCAAACCAAAAAACCACTTCCAACAAACCCACAATAATCCAGGAAAAAGCAGTATCCGCACTGTTATCATCTCTGGGGTTTTTGTGTGGATTTGTTTGGTTGTTTGTATTTTTTTTGTAAATGTATTGGTAGAGAAGTTATCTTGATAGGTGAGGAAATCAATGAATGTGTCTCAGTGTGATCTTTTTTTATCAAACGGGCTCAAGCTTTTTCTCTAGCCACGGCAGCTCTTGGTTATATAGGTGGTAACCAGCGTTTCATTAATTGCAAAATTATGGATCAGGAGACTCCTTGCAGAGTGTTCAGGGGTTTTGTCTTTAAATGAGGAGCCCTGATTTGCGTGACGGCGTGTATCTAACTTAAGGTTTGCCTTCGGTACTGTCTCAGTACACAAAATAGTTATAGGAATAGGTATATACCGAGAAGAGGTTTAATTAATTCTCAAAGCACCCCAAGAAGTGCTCTGAGTAATCCTAACCCTTCGCATTTCTATCCCATGTTCATTACATGCTCCACGTGGAGTAAATTAGCAAAGGCCAGGTGTACCTCAAATTGTGGTAGGCAACTTGGAACTTGAGCTGCTTCAGGGCAGAAGAAACCCCCATTTTTCTGGGGAGAGCCCTTCTGGAGAAGAAATCTTGCCGTTGTTCTTCTGAGACCTCCTCTATATATAGGACTTCAGCGGTAAACCTGGGCTACCCGTGGCAAATAGTTAATATTTTAAAATGCTGGGCCGAATGGGAAACTTGAAACACTCTTAATGTTTGTTCAGACTTGAAACGCGTGCAGAGGTTCTAGCTTCCTTGGTAATCTAATGCTTTCTCATATTGAAGTGTGACATTTTAGGCTCCATTTCAGAAACGTTCATCTGCGTTACTAATGGCCCCGTCTCTGCCTCCCACTCGCGGCGGTGTTCAGGTGGGCACACTTCATTGCTAGCACAGCGTGAGGATATCATTAACTCTGTGACAAATCTCGCTTCACCTCAAAGTTTTTCTTTTTCCTTTTTTTGTTTTTTCCCACTCATAATTTATTAGTAGACAGATTAAATAGCAAGCTCTCAAGAAGGAGCTGTTATAACAATAAGATTTTCTGACAGCTGTAAAAGTGTGAGATTTTTATTTTTTTTTTTACTAATGCCTGTGAAATGTGACCATTTTAGTTCTTGCCTTGCACTAAAAATAAAAAACCAACAAAAACCACTAACTTTGCCACCCGAATGGCAGATATCCGCAGTGTGGCATTGCTGAAGGAACGATGTAGAATCATAGAATGGTTTGGGTTGGGAGGGACCTTAAAGATGATCAAGTTCCAACCCCCCTGCCATGGGCAGGGACACCTCCCACCAGACCAGGTTGCTCCAAGCCCCCTCCAACCTGGCCTTGAACCCCTCCAGGGATGGGGCAGCCACAGCTTTTCTGGCCAACCTGGGCCAGGCTCTCACCACCCTCACAGCAAAGAAGTTTTTCCTGAGATCTCATCTAAATCTCCCCTCATTCAGTTTATAAACCATTATCCCTCATCCTATGGCTCCCCTCCCTGATCAAGAGTCACTCCCCATCTCTCCTGGAGCCCCTTGAGGGACTGGAAGGGGCTCTAAGGTCTCCCCGGAGCCTTCTCTTTTCCAGGCTGAACAACCCCAAGAATGATCTCCCCTTCCTAGTCCCTTCTTTTTTTAGGAATCAGTGAGGATGAAGGGATATTCATCCTGTTGGTTCCCCAGCACAGGGCACCATCTGCAGTGGAGGTACCGTGTTGGCCAGTCAGTGTAAATGCACATTTCACACCTTGCTGTAGCCAGGGAGAGTCCCCACTAGAGATTTGCACTTGAATATCCAAGCAAAGGCATCATAAGCTCTCACTTGCTCCAGGCTGGGCTTTTCTCCAAAACTGCTGTGCTGTAAACTGTGGTTAAGTGGCAGCGTTTGCTTGTCTTTGCTGTGGCCGTGTGTGAAGGGATCCGTGCTGGTGTCAGGCGGTGACAACTTGGTTCAGGGTCCCTGGAGATAACGAGAGGGGTGAAGGTACGGCACAGGCTGCTGGGATCAGCAAGAGCTGTTATTGGTATGTACAGGGCATCACCAGAAATAAGGCTTATATCTGAGTCTATTTTTCAAGGTAAAATATTTGAATACAAACAAAATTACTTTTCCTCGTCGCTTACACCTACATGCAGAGCATTCATTATTATTAATTGAAAGCTAAGAGCGGAGAAGATGTAAAGGCAGATTTTTTTTTTTCCTTCTCAGTGCCGGTGTTCTGTTCTCCTCAAATCTCTCATAATATGGCCAAGCAGATAAGACAGATTGTTTTCTTCCTTGCTGTGGAGTTCATCCCAGTCAATAATATTGATTAGTGCAGGGTGACTTGATGTAACAAGAATAACACCCCTTTCTTAATTTGAGTCTGTATTTCCTGGTTCGTGCCTCAGTAGTTCATGCTCGGATGAATTCTTCAATAAGTCAGTTAAGACACAGACCCCACTGGAAATTGCAGGGTCTGACATTAATAAGAGAANTTGTGCAAGTGAACTTTGTAAAATACGAAATGAAGTTCCTGAACATTTTTTTTTTTTAACAGCTACGGCTTTCTAGTTAAAATTGATAAAGTTTTATAAACTCATTTCTCAACTGCTTCTTTGAGTCCTTACGTTACTGTTGGATTTATCAAGAAGCTTCGTCAGCTTGTGGAAGTATCGTGACTGCAGATAATCCAGAGTTTGCATGGATTTCCCACTCCTCAGGGAATTTAATATTGTCCCTTTTCCCTGGGAATCTACATCAGTGCTGTGAATTCTTGGAGAAAACACTCCTGACCCGGAGGGACCGTTTCAGGGTATGGAAGACCTGGCGTCGGTGGCCTGCTTGGTCCTTGCATGTTGCTGTGAGGTTGCGAACAGGGGGCTCAATTAAATCAACAGTTGAAGAGCTTTTCTTTTTGTAGACTGGCTGCAGGTAATGGCCTAAAGCGGATAAACATCACTTTGAAAACAAGTTCAGAGTCACTTACTCATTGGTTGTGTTCCTTCTCTTGCACTTTCTACTTTGGAGACATTCTTCTTCTCGGTTGGAGGCAGGCAGATGTCAGGGTCAAAAAATCCAATAATGATCTGCTGGTGGTGTTTTGATTTCAAGTACTTTGTCATTTTCCTGCCTATAAAGCGATCACAATAATGTGATTAGGTTCTGTATTTATTATTATTCAATCATTAAGGAGAGTTCACATGCAAAATGAGAAGGACTTGATAACATTTGGGATATAAAGACTTCGCTCCAGTTCGTATTTGTAGTTATTTGAGGTTTTTAGCCCCAAAACACACTTGATAGGGTTACTTGTCAGATGATACCACCAAGATGATGGTCTGTGCTTTGTGATGAGGGAGCATGACCCAAAATACAGGGGATTACGTGCCCAATTGCTGCTAATTTCAGAATGAGATTTTTTTCTGATGCTGTCATTTCCTTATGTGTGGGGCATCTGGCTTGTTCTCCTAAAAATGTTTTCTTCTGGAAGGTGGACTTTGTTGCTATCAGGAAATGCAAGGGTTTCAACAAATTGAGATTTGTCCTCCCACCTTTCTTTTCTCTCAATATCCTAATTTAAAGTATTTTGGTGTTAGGAGCTGTCTGTGGAAGTGTCTTTGGTTCAGATGTAGCGACAGGTAGGTAGGTGTCTTCATGCCACTTCGAAGTCTTTCAGTCTGGGCCTGAGATGTATCAATAATTCTCTCTGAGCTTGTATTTTACTGCTGGGGAATGTGCCAAACTCAACAAGTTTATTTTTCACGTAGCCGAGAGCCTGTTTGTGTGCAACTAGAACTCGAGCAGCAGAGACTTCTGTTGGGAAATCACAGGATTCTGTGTAGGATGTGGACTCCTGAGAGACCCAGTAGTGTTAAATGTAATAAATAAGTTAAGATGTCATGTCACTGGCAATCAAAACCAAGCTACCTTCCAAGGGATTGAATAATGGCATCATCGGCCTGAGGTGCAGGATCCTTCCATACAGCGATACGGGAGCAGCAAAATCCAGTGAAATGTGGCTCTTAAAACCCTTTCCAAGCACAATGTGCTTCAAAATGCACCTCATCCACATGGCCAAGACCTTGGGTGTTTATTGCACAAGGTGAAGGCCCTTGTGCTTTTGAGAAAGGATGATTTAAGTGTGTGCCCGTGTGCAAATTAAGAGCTGTTTGTTTGGTTTTGGGCTGTTCCAAAAGCTGCTGAAGTCACTGAAGCTTCAGGCTGGAGGTCCCCGTGTGTCCATGGGGTGACACTCTGAAGAGCCGTGAGGCTCAAGGCTTTTAACGGTATCTGGGATCTCTGGGCTGTGTGATGGGTATGGCATTAGCACCTCCAGTCCCAGTAGATTCCAGTACATCCCAGTACTCCCAGAGCATCTCTCTTATGAGGAGAGGCTGAGGGACTTGGGGCTTTTTAGTCTAGAGAAAAGAAGGCTGAGGGGGAATCTGCTGATTACTTATAAATACTTAAAGGGTGGGTGTCAACAGGATGGGGCTGGTGTTTTTTCAGTGTTGCCCAGTGACAGGACAAGAGGAAGTGGGCACAAACTTGAACATAAGAAGTTCCACCTAAACATGAGGAGGAACTTCTTTCCTTTGACGGTGGCAGAGCCCTGGAGGAGGCTGCCCAGGGAGGTGGTGGAGTCTCCTTCTCTGGAGACATTCAAAACCCAACTGGACACGTTTCTGTGTAACTTGCTGTAGGTAGACCTGCTTTGGCAGAGGGGTTGGACTAGATGATCTCCAGAGGTCCCTTCCAACCCCATGTGATTCTGTGATACGTTAGACTTTAGCCCAACTGGGACGTTCATCCCATGTGGCTGGGAAACTCTTCTGCAATTGAAACTGGGTCCCGTGCAGTAGGAGACCTGCACTTATCAGTTTTTCTGCAATCCTGTCACTAACAAGGAGGAACCTGAAGTGATGTGTAAATCCTATCTCTGTTTTTCCTGTTCCTTTAGGAGTATGTTCTCTGAGCAGAAAGAGGGTAGAAAAAGCATATCTTTATGTTAATTACTGATCTTTCACCAGGAACGAAGCATTTACAGACAGACCTAAATGTTTAATTATCATTGCCATCAAAATTCATGGGCTGTTCAGATCGGTTAGACAACTTGTTTCGTGTTATTTTCCAGGAGGCCCAGATGATAACTTAATTGAAGGTGGCGGATCCAAGTTTGTCTGCAAACCAGGAGCCAGAAACATTACCATCATCTTTCATCCCCTCCTCAGGTAAGGAAGGCTTTTCTACGTATTTCTACAGATGCAAATAATAAGTAGAATTAACCTACTTGGTGGAGACATTGCCACTTCTGAGAGAACATCCCACAGCAGTGGGCTTGCTGTAAAGTTGTTGTTGTGCACACGTGTTAAAAATTATCACTAGTTGAGCTTGTTGCCAATGCTTTTTAATCTTTTTCGCAATTAACTCGCACGCCGAGTGGGGCTGTTTGCCTGGGTGACCCCTTTTCATCGAACGGTGTAATTTATTATTGACCCAAGCTGGGGAAAGTTGAGTTGCCGCCGGTCACACACATTGTTTATCGCTGACTGTCCCTTTTGCTTATTAAAAAATCAGAACTCTATGAGCCGCCAGGTAAGTTAATTCTTTGATAAAGCAAGAATGGTCCATGGACTGAAAATTAAACGCCTGATCTAACGTGCCATGCCAATTACTAAAATTTTCACAGCTCATCAAGAACTGTGGGAACTTTGAACCAGAGCAAGTCTATAATAAGCCTCTTCTCACCAAGTCACTCACCTCTGATACTTTCATTTTGCCTTTTTTTACTTTGCAGTCTAATGGTTCATCGTCTTAGTTTTGCCGGAATCAAATAATAAGATGTTTTTCTCGGTTCATGTCAATCTTCCCCCTCTGCTTTTTCCTTGGAGGGTTTTCCTTTGTCATCAGACATGTCCTTCCCTACATGATGCGAGCACCTTTACAGAGCATTTTCCTCCAGCCTCTGTTTGTATTACAGCTGATCATGAGTCACTTAAGCAGCAGGGCATGTTTTTCCCATGCTAAAACCAAGCAATAATAAATAATAAATTACTACGTTACATAGTAATAAAAAATAATTGGAATCTGATCACCAGATGAAGGACTATTCAGACTGCCATCTTGGTAGCCGAGAACTGTGGCCATTTGTGACTTCTCAGGACTTAAAAATGCAGAGGGAAAGTGCGTAAATTCCTCTAAATGTGAATTTCTGATGTCATGACACTGACTATTGGAATGATCTTGGGAACAGCTTGTGAGGACATAGTAAAATTTATTATGATTTTTCAGATCTTTCCTTGAACGAAGGGTTGTGTATGTTGTACACTATTCAGTTATTTCTAGATGCCCATAATGAAGTGTCTAATTTCATAAGCATATTTTTTTTCTCAAACTCTCTCTCTTTTAAAATGAAAGAAATGTATTATAAATAAATTTGCTAGGGCATGATTAATAGTTTTCAGCCATGAGAAAAGGTGGACACTGGTCAAGATGCGGTAGGTTGCTCAAGACATGACCACTATGACATGGACTTCAGTATGTTCATCTTCAATGAATTTACAAGTTTCTTTCAAGCGCACAAGGGGGTGGTGACGCTCTTATTTGTATTGATGAGATACTTCAGTTTGATTTAGAAACTGGGGAAAATGCTTCTTTCTTTCTCTTCGCCTTCCTGCTTAATTTTTCCCCTTTTTTATTGCCATCCGAGTCAAACGTGAGTGCTCTGCTTTAAATAGCACTTCTCACAAACACTTCACTTTCATTACCAGCTTGCAAGATAGGCAGGAGAAATAATTTGCTTCATAAAAAATAATTGCATCAGGATTAAGGTATCTGTGTACAATATATTTTCCGTGCCAACCATCTGCAGCATCTTAATGTCCTTGCGTTGAGTAGCTCATCAATAGCTGCATGAACAGAAAGAAAATATTCTGTGACCCAACTTACCCTTTCCTTACTGGAGAACGGGGTGAGTCTGGGTGTAGGTGAAGACTGTAGAACCTTTTCTTAACTGTGATTTCACTTTCTTGAAAGATCAGTGAGTAAATGTGCGAGTCCTTGCTGTCTTAGATGTAACTCATGGTGCTCAGCTTCGGCATACGTGTGATGCGTGTTAGAATCAGAGAATTGTCTAGGTTGGAAGGGACCTTTAAGATCATCTAGTCCAACCATCAACCAACACATTTTGGAGCACAAGTCTTGTGAGGAGCAGCTGAGGGAGCTGGGGGTGTTCAACCTGGAGAAAAGGAGGCTGAGGGGAGACTTTCTTGGTCTCTACAACTCCCTGAAAGGAGGGTGTAGCCGGGGGGGGTTGGTCTCTTCTCCCAAGGAACAGGCGATGGGTCAATAGGAAATGGCCTCAAGTTGCTCCAGGGGAGGTTCAGATTGGATATTAGGAAAAACATTTTCATGGAAGGGGTTGTCAATCATTGGAAGAGGCTGCCCAGGGCAGTGGTGGAGTCACCATCCCTGGAGGTCTTTAAAAGCCGGGCAGACGTGGTGCTGAGGGACATGGGTTAGTGATGTTTTTTGTCAGTGTTGGGTTGGTGGTTGGATTCGATGATCTGAAAAGTGCCTTCCAACCCAGACCATTCTATGATGCGTGGGATGCAGCGTGTCTGGGATGACCATAGGACTGGGTTTCTTTGGCTGATAATAATAATCCTTTACGGGGAATTATTTCTGATGGAATACCAATGACCTGTCCTACCAGCAAACTGGCTTTACCCATTGACTCCGGTGTAAACTGGCTACACGATGCTGGCCGCGGCTGCAAAATGCTGACTGTGGTGGATTTGCTAAAATATTGATGTTTGCAATAATTTCTAACACATCATCTTAAATGAGCAGTCCTTGTTGGTTAGATCTCTGTCACCCCTTTTCTAGACGTGATTGTATTAAGTGTCAAGCTCCGAGCAGGTAATTGCTGCAGAGGTGTGAAGTTTTCACTTGCTTTATTTTCCATCTGTTGTCGAGGTTCTTTATGGCCGGTCTCAATCATCTTTCATCGATGTCGCTTGTACAGGCTTAAAATGAATCTGGTTTGCATTCAGAATGATCAATATTTTATTTAGAAGGGTATGGTTGTGGGGTTTTGTGTTTTTTTTTCATCAAATTCGCGTTGACGGAGTTTTAGCACTGTATGGGCCAGCTGATTTTATTAGGAGGCTGAGTGCTTCCAAAAGTATTAAACTAACTCAATCACTGAGAAACCAGGTGCTGGCGTGAGGATTTTAAGCCTGAGCGTCGCATTGAGTGACGGCTTTTAGCTGCAATTCAGCACAGTGATTTTAGGTGGGAAGTTGTAACCAGAGCATTCATATTCATCAGTCTGAATTTCTCTCTCTTTCTTTTGTACTACTGATATGAAAAGCGTCACTGTCCATCACATCAGAGAGTGGCACAATCACAGCGTTAGGTTTACTGGTTATAATAGCCTTTTTTTGTTGGGTTGTTTGAATTTACAAACTGAGACTAAGCTTGGCTCCAGATCCTTTCGAAGAACGCAGAGTCCGCAGGTTTTCTAGGGGGCTGTAAATTAACCCCCGTATTTCCAGTAACAAAACTTTATTTAGAGAAACTCTTGACTTAAAACCATGGAGAGTGCAAGGGCGAATACATACGAATGCTTTTCGTAGTCTTCCTGCCCTAGAATTCATTTAGAGCAAGGAGCCAGATGGAAGTTGTGGCTGCCCCATCCCTGGAGGGGTTCAAGGCCAGGTTGGATGGGGCTTGGAGCAACCTGGTCTGGTGGGAGATGTCCCTGCCCAGGGCAGGGGGGTTGGGACTGGATGATCTTTAAGGTCTCTTCCAACCCAAACTATGATTCTATGATTCTGTGTTGCGCCGTTTGGGATGCGGGTCCCTCATTTCCACCAGGACAATTGAGACGCACCGAGCCCCAGATTAATTACCAGGACTTAATGACACCACCACACACGGAATAAATGAACAGCGGATTTTTGGAAGGCAAGTGGGTATTCTAGCGGAGATGATTCCTGGGAATAGATTTGACTAACTCCATGTGAAAACTAATTGCACTGACAAATTGAGGAGGAATACGCATCTGATTATTTCCTTAATTACATATTGCGGGAGGTGTCAAAAGTATAAAAGTTACCAAAAAGAGTCCAGTTGCTGTCTTCATCCTCTGCTGTTAACCGGCATCTGCCTGGATCGGGAAAGCTCTGGTGTTACTGGGCTGCGGATTAACGTCTCCCGTTGGAGGAAGGGAACGTGCGGGACCAATACGGATACCCTTTACGTTGTGGAATATTGAACAGCCTGAGTGATGTCTGTTGTAACATTTGTTTGGTGGGGATTTTTTTTGTGTGTGTGCGTTGGGTTGTTGTTGTTGTTTATTTGTTTCAGCTGGCATTTGAAAGGCACTTGGCTCTTCAGGGTAATAATCATTTTACATATGCTTTATGGAGTATGTTTATTACCAGACAATTGAAGAACAGATGTCTGCAGTCTTGAGGCTTAAAGGGGGAGGGACAGGAGGGACCGATGGCGTTTGGAATCGTGAAGGCATCGCTGATGCTAACTCGGTTGAGCGTTGTTTGGATATCGGGTATGAAGGCCGCGAGGGTATCCATTTATTAATATCAGCCACGACTCATTAAGATCAAGCAACAATTAAAAGGGTTGTAGGATGGAGGAGAAAGCAGAGTGTTCATTGATTTGGAAGAAACAGTCGCTTCTAAGCAAGGCTCTGTCCTTGTGAGGAAGAGGACCAGGGAGGCTGAGTTGACTTGGCACCCGTGGCCTCTGCCGATGGGGCAGTGTCTGTCCCGGGGGAGCTGCACCACCTCAGCGATGCTCTAATCACTGCCTTTGATCCCAAAGCCTGGAGAGTAAGGAATTGAAAAACAAAGCGTTGATTTATTAGAATAAAAAAAAAAACAAAATAAAACAAAAAAAAAACCAAAACCAAAAACCAAGGAAGAAAGAAAGGCAAAATTACTGATTTGACTCTGATGTTGGTTGAGATGCAAAGACTAAAGAGCTAGATGGTCCAAGGAACTGCAGCGTTTGCCAGTTCTTGGTATTTCAGATTGGTCGGAGTTGGGGGGGGCGGGAAAGAGCAGGTAATAATTTGACATTTTAATTTAATAATTAAGCGATTATGTTAATTTATTCTGGTCTCCATCATTTAAAGCGGTACTTTTTTGCTTGATAGCATTTTGGGAATTTCCTGTTTCTTCCAGTTATGTTAATGCTAATAAAAGAGTGATTGCTCTTTTAATAAATAAAATAAATGCTTTGGGGAATAATCAAGGAGGAGAGTAATTTGCTTTTGCTGCCTGTTGATACCAGCGTGTTCCTCACCAACTGGTGGCAATCAGCCCTGACCTGCTGAAGGTCAAATTTCTGACTCCCCTGGTCCTTGTGAGGAAGGTGCACAACGTACAGAATATCTACATACACGGGGGTGCCTATGGATTAGAGGGACGTTTTAGCTCGCCATGCTTTGGGAATAATCGTGTCAAGCTTCTATTTAATTCAGGATATGTCAAGATAAAAGGTACCGTACGTAGCATTTGAATCCTCTTTCTTTTTTTTGAACGTGGGGAGGGGATGGCAGAGTTGTCATCGGTTCCTGTGGGGCATCTGAGTCCTTTGGTCTCCACGAGCATCAACTGCTGCTGCTGCAGCTGAGCAGGGTCCACAACTACACAACCAGAACGGGTACGAAACTCTGTGTGTAACTGAAAACCCCTCTCTACCTCGCCGATAATCCTTTTATTAGTATATGTATACAGCTGTAATAATAAACACCTCACTTGACTTTAATATATATGCTGTAATATCTCATTGTGTACTGTAAAATTAATATTTGAGAATATGGGGAATGCGTTATTTGGGAAGCAAAAGGAATGTGAAAATGAGATTAGTTTATTAGTTACATTTAGTCTGTTTAGACTAAGTTAAATGGTACCAAGTATGTCAAGAAAAACGTGGTATTTTACTAGTCGAAGGGGTATATATTATTATTAAAGTAGGTGGAAAATGACAATCTTGAAGCAAAGATAGTGCTAAATAATGAGAGCTTTTTGAAATCAAACCTAAAATACTTCATTTTAGAGAAATTGATAAACCAACTCAGGCTGGGAGAGGGAACTTGTAATATCAACTGCTTAAAGTTTGCATTTCAGATTGAATAATATTGAGAGGATAAGGAGTTAAGTAACAAAAAAAAAGGTGTGAGATACTGTTACGGACACAGGAAAACACTTGCAAACTTCTAAAATCAGCGACCCCTTAGAAATCTAACCATCCAGATTTCCTGAATTCTGCTTTTTAGGCTTGACATTCAGGCGTGCCTTCAAAGAGAGGGAGAAAATAGCACTTAGTTAACGTAAATCGTGCTTTTGCGAGGTAGGTGATGTCTCCCTCCAGAGAGGGAGGCTGGGAGGCGCTGCTCTCCCGCAGGCTCAATGCCGTGGCCGGAAAAATGGGGCTCAAATCTCAGGGAGAATCTCGACTCCCGCTTCTCATTCCGGTGCCGGGAGCCACCGCGATGCTTCCTATTCCCATCTTTATTTTGGAACGGTTAATAGTCGTTCTCAAGTGTGATGGATGCTCGATGCGACTTGTCATACACTTGCTGTTTACTTCAGTTGACCTGAACCAATTGCCTGGCACCAAAATAGGTTGGGGATGGACCTGCTGGAAAGCACTTCTGAGGAGAAGGATCTGGGGGTCCTGGTGGACAGTAAACTATCCATGAGCCAGCAATGTGCCCTTGTGGCCAAGAGGGCCAGTGGAATGGAATCCTGGATTGCGTAGGGAAGAGTGTGGCCAGCAGGTCAAGGGAGGTCATTCTCCCCCTCTGCTCTGCACTGGTGAGGCCACAACTGGAATCCTGCGTCCAGTTCTGGGCTCCCCAGTTCAAGAGGGACAGGAAACTGCTGGAGAGAGTCCAGCGTAGGGCAACAAAGATGATGGAGGGATTGGAGCATCTCCNAGGCTGCCCAGGGAGGGTGTGGAGTCCCCTTCTCTGGAGATCTTCAAGCCCCGCCTGGATGCTCCTGAGGGATGTGCTCTGGGCAACCCTGCTTTGGCAGGGGGGTTGGACTAGATGATTTCTAGAGGTCCCTTCCAACTCCAACAATTCTGTGATTCCATGAATCAGAATCTTAAGGGAGCTATTTGACACCCACCTACTGCATTATTTTTCTCCCTCCCCCCCCATTTAATGAGTGTTTAGAAGACATTTAGCTGACGAGTCCCTCGCTGTTGACATTTAGTACTTTATATCTGTCAACAGCAGGAATGAACGTTTCTTGCCGGCGAATCCCAACTCTTTTTCTCTCTGACAAGCTCTCATAAAGTCTGCGGCACTGAATTCTAAAGGCACGTTTTGGGAGAAGCTCCTTGTTGTGACACCGCGAAGGAGGGGTTTTACTTCTGAGCGAGGCCGTCGCAGAAACGGGGCAGGGGAAAGGGATGGGGAACAGCTTCACATTTTGTGCTTTATTTTTCATTTTTCCCCAATGCTTTATGAGACCTGACAGTCTTGCTGCGTGTGTCTGATTAAAGATGACAGTTTATAAAAACCTTAAGGTAAGGCTGTTCATTTTCGATGACAGAAAATAAAGCAATCCTCCTTCCCCCCCCC
>VXAK01011833.1:0-18062 GCA_013399435.1 Arenaria interpres | reverse complement strand
AAAAAAAAAGAGGGTGGGGCTGTAAGATTGGCAGTAAGGTAAGGAACAGGAATCTAAAACTCTTGGCTAGACTAAGCCAAAAGCAGAAAGCATTCATTATTCAGAACTCTACTTGGCAAAAACTCACTAGCTAACCAGCCTAACCTGTGTTTAATCATGATCCCAGACCAGCTGTAGCACATGCCCAAAGGGCAAATCAAAGAGGTCATATAGGGATTTAGGGTCAATGGCCACAAATCTGAAGGTAATCAGCCTCAGTTCTGGATGACATAACACAGCTGAAATATGGAATTTTGCCTGATCTCTAACTCCCCAGACAGCAATGATTGTTTTGGCACAGCTTGTCAGAGCAAATGTGCATAAGTGTCCCTCTCTTTGTTTAGACTGGATTAAGGTAATTGTAAGTATAATTGGGGTCCTGCTCACCATCTGGAGTTACACTCATCTCATCCCCTACATAGCACAATCCTTTCCTATCACCACAGACAACATAACTCGCAGAGCAAGAGACAAAACTGGGACAACTTTTTCTTTCCATCAGGTAAGATTTTTTTCTCTCAAATACTGACAATTCTGGATTTACAGAAAATCGTGCAAGTCCCATCCACTGCTGGCAGAATCCTTCACTGCAATGGATCCCAAAGCCAACACCTCAGTATGCTGTTTCAGCCCAACTGCAGATAGGGACTTGCTCTGCTGTTCATACTCTAGTCATGTAGTCATATTTTTCTTCCCAATATGCTCAAACTTAATGCTCAAACTTAAGCTACTGAAACCATTACTGCTGTACAGCAGTGACAGTGCCTCCAAACCAAGTTCCACCTCTTCTCACAGAAACGTTTTAAATAGGCTTAAAAAAGGAAAAAAAGTAATGATATTGGATCAATTCCTAAAAAACACAAAAACAATCACTTAAAAATACGAGCCATGTAGCAGCTGTATGGGTGATGTTCCCAAAGAAAAAGTTTACAGATAGTTCTCAGTTTGTGGGGAATGCGAGGAAAAAAAAATTCTCCAAATAACAGGCACACCAAAAAGGCCACTTGCTGCAAAATGAAACTACAACCTGCTGTGCAGCCCATCCCACACTGCACCCTTACAAATGCAGAGAACACACAGGCAGATAGGCTCTGCTTGCATGAATGTGAAAGCAACCTTAATTATGTACATTCTTCCCTCAGCTAATCTATTCATCCTGGTCTCAAACAAGGCAAGTAGCTATTGGGACCTGTCTGAAAGCAGCTCCCCATAAAACAAACCTTTTGTTTGTTTTTCCACTCAAGCCTCTGATACAACTGTCCTTCCAGCCAATATGGATCATACAAGGCAATCAAAATACTTTCAGAGCTCAAAAATACATGCCACATTTCTCCAAAAGATTACATAAAATCTGTTTGCAAAAGCTACAATTTTAAACTGAAATCTTAAAGTATCAACCAGTTTGTATTCCTATATATTTATATAATTTGCTTTAACGTGGGATTTCTGTGAATTTTCTGAACGCGAAACTTTTTATTACTCAAAGTAAGCAGTGCGTTAGAGCCCAGCCAGTTCACTGCACAATGACAACCTACCCATCCATCAATCCTTTTAAACATGCATTCCTCTTTCCAAAATTCTTAGAGGATCCCTTGCCACAGCTGGTTTCAGATGAACCAGGATCTCAGGATTCCATGAGATGCCTGACGAGGCTGCAGGGCAGCAGTAACACCTTCATGCTCAGAGTTGGAGTTGCAGCTTGCTACAAGGTTAGCCTCCATGTATGTGTACACAGGGTGATACTCAGTACACTAGCTGTTGCCAAGCAGCTTGGGAGCCCCTGGCTCATTTGGTGAAAATCTATCCTAAAAAAAAATCCTAATCAATTTTTTCAAGAGAAAGGAGCAACTACTGCAAATATTTATTCATCTAGTTCTACAAACATACACCCCAAAGCTTTTGAAAGCTGCCATGTCATATCAGTTACTCCTCTTGCACCCTCAGAGTGTCAGAATTGTAAAATTCCTTGCAGCTTCGTTTGCGTTGTGTATGAGTACTGTCTCTAAAAGCCAAAAATACATAAGCTTGGAGACCTATGGAAGAAACCTACCTTTCTCAAGAAGCAACTCAAAAAAATTATCACAGATTTTACCTATCATCATTAAACTTCTTATAGATTTAACAAAACACCAATTTTAATACATTCATATGGTTTTCCATTTTCTATTCTCTTCACTTAGTTTAGACAGAAAAGTTGCCTTCCCAGAAAAACTTTTGCTTTTATTAAGGAAATCACTAATCCAAAAATCTTATAAAATGTTTACGGAATTCCGAAAACAAACTCCATTGGACTTCCTGATTTTTCTTTGAAGTGACTTTACTTGGCAAGTATCTACTTATACCTTAGTAACCAGACTGGCCTCTCCATGTTCACTTTATAAAGTTCTTTTCTCCAATTCTATACACTTTGAAAATTTTAAAGTTTCCATTCCCATTTGTCCTCCTTTTAATGATGGTTACTTGCAGGGCTGTAAGCTATGACTATACGAGGGGCTCCTTTCTTGAGTTTACACAACAAAAAATGGAACTTGAATCTTTATTTGGAAGACTGTTTGAAGGGAGTTTTTAAGGGAAAATAGCTAACATTCATACAGTCCATGTAATGATTACTTCAAAAATGTCAGTCAAGCTACAGATCTGACAGGAACAAGGTAAACGGTGTTTTCATTTAAAAAGAAAAAAACCAACAACAGTGTTTTCATTCATTAAAAAAAAAACACCCAACCATTAAATACTTCCATAGGGAGATTTTTAAGCTTTTCTAATGAGCTTTAAAGAAAAAAGTACTCTTAATTGTTGTGATAACTATTATAATACTATTAGATTTACAATAAAATACAGTATCGGTAATATATTTTAGACACATGTGCTGGGACAGCTAGGATACTCCAGCAAGCTCACAGGAGTCTTCCAAGCGTTCATCCTCAAACTGAAGAACTTCAGTTTTTAGAGTAAGGTGTCTCTAAGGCCTGCTCTAGCTATGCTCCTTACACGATGCAAAGGAGAAGGAGTGTCAGTAGCAAGACAGGTTCCCAACTGCCTTTTCACTGGAAATAGAGGATAGCAAATAATCCTGCTTCTTGCTGAAGATATCCCTGACGCACTAATTTACATATATCTAAACATGCCAGGGCTGTTTTTTACAATGCCTTTTCTGTGTTACAATTTTATTTTTTTTTTAAGTCCAGGAAGAGATCTGTAATAAGTTTATTACAGAATTTCAGATATGTACACTCAAATTCCACATTCAAGACCTTGACTGGATTGAAATTCTGTTTGCATCCTCTCTTACAAACAGAGATAATTTTATTCTGCAGAGACAGATTCCATTCAGTATCTTTAGTAAGACAGACAATATATTTAAGAAAAAATACTATAAAGACTTGAATAAAGACCTGTAAATAGAATAGATCAATTTATGACCTCCATATGGCGACACATTACAGCAAAGCTACAGACTCAGTACTCAGCAGCACATCAATTATCAATTATCTTTTCTTTTATTTCACTATCATGGATGATATAAAATCTCTGCTCCTGTCTGCCCCTACCCACCACCCTCGCAGCATAAGCGGAGAAATAGCAAACTCACAGCAAGTTATTTTTGTATTCAGGATCTTCCTCTCTTACTTCTCCCTGCAGAAAATAAAACTTGGAACTGTCTTCCTATCAACTATGAATAATTCTCAATTCATTGAAAAAAACATGCTCCTAAATGCACCAGATGGGCAGCTTAAGACTTGATACTCTCCTGAATTCTCATTCTCCGACTCTCCAAGTTCTGGCACACAGCATACTAAAGCTAGTTTGCCAAATAAGCAGATGATTCTAAAACACTGAAGAAAACATATTTGATTTAAATGTGCATCTGTTAACTAAACTCTTTAAAATTACTTAAAATAGTTTTATAGGCAGATATGGCTAGAGGCAGGGTCTGCGTGTATGTTTGTTTTCTTGGTTTTAGTCTGTGTGTTTTTCCATGAAGATTCCCTGCAATACAGACTGACAAACTGACGTGTTTAAATTTGCTGTAACATCACAGTGAAAGAGAACCACTCCTTAATATTTCACAGACTATTGAAGATACCCTTATTTCCAAAACCCCATGTTTCTTTTGGTCTTGGTAGTTATTTATAGTCTATTTAATAATATAGAACTTACAAATTCAATCTTTTTGCTTCACCACCTGCAAGCAGGAAAAAATAGACCATCCCACTGTTTCCCGCTACACTAACTCCACAAGCAATTTCAAGCCCATTTCCCAGGCTTCCAAGAAAGCCTGATTTCCCTGGCAGTCACGTCATCATGCGCTTCAGCCTTCCAAATAACTTAATTCTAGGAGTCTGTAAAGCCAACTTTTCCATGTATTTATATGCACCATCATACACTGTACATCAATGCTTTCCCCTTCTTCAAAGAAGAGGTAAAAGTATTTCCTTGATAGCCTTCCATGTTGTCCTAGATGCAGGCTAAGGCTGGCATCCCCAGAGTCACAAGGAAATGACTGTCCCTGAAAGGTTAATAAACCCCAGAAGAGACAGATTTAGGGGTGAAGGGTGTTGTTATGGATATTTTTTTTCCTGTACATGTCAATATGTAAATTACTTAGCAATACAGGATTTAAAAATTTATAGTTTTCCCTTAGCGTCATAAATAAAACACTTGTTTTTCTACATAGGTCCTATATTCTGTATGCTTCAACCTCTCTTTAGGGTGTAATGAAGCAGGACTGAGAAAAAAGGGTATCTCTTGATGCTTCCTACAACACAGGATGCAATTTCTGGTATAAGAACACAGTTTATTTATTGTGCCATTTGTTCAAGTTTCAATTCATCTTTGTGACTAGGATAGTATCAAGCTTCGGGTAAAAGCTTCAAAGCTGAAGCATAGCTAGAAAGAAGCAATGGAATACCTCTGATATTAAAGGTTCACAATAGCCCTGGGAATCAAGTTAAAATGGCATAAAAGGACAACTGACGCACTCACTACTTCCAAAAACCTACAGAATTTATTGCCTACTGCCAAGACTAAAGGCAGAGTTAAAACTAACTCTTCTCCATGCTTGCTGCACATATAGCAACAGTTTGATATTTTATGCCATGGATCTATGCCATGACCACTTCAGCAGCCATAAATAAGATATTCCAAACCAAACACTTGTACAAAGACTTCTATATGCTCCAGAACACACAACCATTAGAGGCTTGTACTCCCTAACTCAGCACATGCCTTGAAATGTACATTACTCCATGCAGAGACTAGATATATTGACACAGGAGGAGTCAGATGAAGACTACTAAATAAAAACCCCACCCTGCCTGGCTCAAGGAGACCTAATAACAGAAGGTGCTAGACATTGGGAGCATACAGGGAAACATGCATGACTCCTGGCTTTCTGTAGTTTACTAAATCTTCCCTAGGCTTCTGCCTTTCATCACTGTTGAAGACAGGACACTAGACTAATGTGAATCCTTGTTCTGACTCAATATTATTAAATATTCTTAAGTGTCTGTACTTGCACATCTGTGGTGTCTCTACTACACAGTTTTATATATTGTACATATGAAATTAAGACACACTTAATCTGAAATAAAAAAAAGGCAAGACAATTTATGAGCTAGTAAAACACCATAAAGATTCTCCTTGGGCTAATACTTTACATGTAATGGATCTGCTACCTTAAAGAATTTCTGCAATTTTGATCTTTCATCTAAACATCAAATATTTTGCTCACATACATACAGTTCTAGTTGGAAAGCTGGATGCTCTCCTGTGCAACAGATGTCTGTGAGCCAAACTGTGCAATTCATGAAGTAACTTGAACACATTTTAGAACTCGTTCATTGTTCATTTTGTATCAGCTCTTCAGAGAATTAAGTATGTCTCTTTGGTCAATACACTGATTATGCCACAAACTGCTCAACTATCTTACAGGAAAATCCTATCATATTCATGTACGCCGGTATTTGAAAATTAGCAACCTTTAAAACTAAATGAATATTTGATCTAGAGGCATCTGCACTCCATGACTTAACTCCACTCACATCAGAAGAAAACTCTTATGGTATATCAATACTACAAGAAAAATACAAGAAACTATCACCTTTGTTTGCCACAACGAAAGGAATCTGAAAATAAACTCCATTTTAGAATTTTGCATCTCTCATCACCTGGCACTATGATTGGTAATTAATCCCCAGTAATTTAATTAATTTTTTTTAATAAATTAAGAGAAAGCAATCCCTGTGTTTCCCACAAAGCCCCCTGCTTCCACATTCTACACTGTATTCTTTCAATATCTAACAAAGAAAAAGAAAGAATCGGAGATTTTTATCAGTTTTGCTAGTCTTGAAAAATCTCTCCTATTTGGCTCTATTATAGACACACATCAGAACAGTTCTGGGCAGTGGGAAAGCGAGCAGTAAATTCTTACCAAGAGAAAACAAGACACAAGGGAAGAGAATAGGCTTGCGGCTGTCAAGAGAAAAATGTTCCATGATTGCAACAGTGAACAGGGAAACAGAAAGGGAAAGGCACTTAAGCCAACAAAACGAAGTCTCAAATAATACCAAATTTATTCCATAAGAAACAGGACTGTTTCTTACCTCACCCAACAGGGACAAACCAGGACCATGATTTGTTTTGAGTTTTATAAAGCTTTCACGAATAGTGGGAGACAAAGGCTGAGTATTGGGGCTGGTTTTGTTTAACACCTTTATCAATGACCTGGACAAGGGGATTGAGTGCACACTCATTAAGTTTGCAGACAACACCAAGCTGGGCAGGAGTGTTGATCTGCTTGAGAGTAGGAAGGTTCTACAGAGGAATCTGGACAGGATGGATGGATGGATGGCACGAGGCCAATGGTACAAGGTTCAACAAGGCCTGTTGCGTCCTGTACTTGGGTCACAGCAACCCCACGTGGCACTACAGTCTTGGGGAAGAGTGGCTGGAGAGCTGCCAGGAAGAAAAGGACCCAAGGGTGTTGGTCAACAGCTGAATGAATATGAGCCAGCAGTGTGCCCAGGTGGCCAAGAAGGCCAACAGCATCCTGGCCTGTATCAGAAATACAAATATACTCTGCGGCCAGCAGGACTGGGGAAATGATTGTTGCCCTGTACACAGCACTGGTCAGGCCACACCTCAAATCTGGTGTTCAGTTTTGGGTCTCTCACTACAAGAAAGACCCTGAGGTGCTGGAACTCATCCAAAGAAGGTCAACGAAGCTGGTGAAGGGTCTAGAGCACAAGTCTTATGAGGAATAGATGGGGGAACTGGGTTTGTTTAGTCTGGAGAAAAGGAGGCTGAGGGGAGACTTTATTGCTCTCTACAACTACCTGAAAGGGGGTTGTAGTGAGGTGAGGGTTGGTCTCTTCTCCCAGGTAAAAAGTGACAGGAAATGGCCTCAAGTTGCACGAGGGGAGGTTTAGATTGGATAATAGGAAAAAAATTCTTCACTGAAAGGGTTATCAAGCATTGGGACAGGCTGCCCAGGGTAGTGGATGAGTCTCTGTCCTGGAGGTATTTAAAAGACATTTAGATGTAGTGCTGAGGGTTATGGTTTACTGGTGGACTTGGCAGTGTTAAGTTTGCAGTTTGACTTGATGATCTTAGTGGTCTTTTCCAACCTAAACAATTCTACGATTCTAAGATGTCCCAAGTAAACAAGCATGTGACCTCAGGACTATTTTTGTTGTGCAACACTAGGCAGAGAAGCTATCCAAACCGTGATAAGATTGAGAACAGGCACATGATAACAGTTTAAATAAGCTTGTGCCCTGTCATTTCTTTGAAAGGTGTTAAAAATAAAACAAAACACCACCTAGAAAACAGAGCTTCATATTTTACTGGGATAGTGTATCGTTCAGCTATTGCCTCCTTAAATTCTTTATATGCCTCAGAGGAACAAGTGCTCTTTCAGCAGCTCTCTGAAGGCTTGGCTAAAGGTTACACTATTTTGTACAGACAACTAACTCTCTAGCTGGTAAGTGACCAGCTGCCTATTTACGTATATAAGCTAAGGAATTTGCCAGCACTAGAATTCAAATGCCCGTTTGCTGCTTTTAAGTCTTCTGCATATGAACTTGTGGTGGAAACAGTCAATCCTTTCAACAGTTCAGTCTAGGACAAAAAGATGATTCTTTCTGGTTTGTGTCAGTATGAACGTTTAAGGCCAGTGTTCTTTAAGAAAGACTATTAATCCACTTGTACCAGGAACAGAACAGTGATAATCAGGTCAATTTATCACAGTAAATGCTACGTTCATTAGGCAGAAATAATAAAGTAACAGTTTAAGTACAGATTGGTCTACAATGGACAATCAAGGAGAATGTCAACTCCTCAACAACTGGAATATTTTCTTAATAAATCAGAACTTAACTTTGTGGAGTCATAATTAGCTAGCAGTCCAAATAAAACAATGAATTTAATATGATAAAATCTTTGGCATGCAACTCTTATTTTCAAATATAATTTCAAGGAGCGGTCCTCTAACTTCACTTTGAATTAATAAGACAAGACTATTATACCCTTGTCAATTAGCATGATTGAAATCTTTTTTCGCTCAAATAAGCCACACAAATAGGTCCGATGACAATGTAAGTTATTTCAACTTCCTCACAGTTGCACAGATCTGCCAACTTGCCAAAGTAGCACCATTAATAAAACCCCATGCATATAATACTTGGCTCACAACATTTTATAATTTATAAAAGGCTGACTCACACAGAATGATAGACTTCTAACAAGTCAGACAAGTGAACCAGTCATTGTCCATAGTCATTTTTCCCCGTGTGGCAGAGGTTACCATCCCCAGAGCAGAACAGCAAAGCAGCCAAGTCTTACTACAATTTTCAGACAGCTCATTAAAATAAACTGAAAACAAGTTTCATATGAAACAAAATATAACAATATAATCTAGCAAAATTTTACAAATTCTTGTGCAAAGTCTTCAGTATAGTGAAACATGAGGAAAGACGCTACAATTAATTCAAGCATGTACATTTTGAGAGAATACAAAACATTTCTCAGTATCGGTTTTCAGTAAGTGCAAATTTGAGAGATATAATTAAATATCACAACCAGACCATAAAAGTGCACCTTTTTGTTAAGCAGCTGTTTAGAGTTATAATTTAAAATTTACTAGCTGTGTAGGCTCTAGAAATTATACTTTCACTAGTGTCTTTGTACAGTCAACGGTGATTTGCCCTTTATCTACCCCAATATAATAAGTGAAGTGACTTACCATTCTTGCTGACATCCAGTTCCCTGAGATTAATGAGATTTGCAATGGATGCTGGCAATGTGGTTAGATCATTGTCTGGCAAACTCAGCTTGTGCAGAGACTGACAGTTAAAAAGTTGCTATTGAAACAGAGAAAAAAAGTGAATGAGACTTTCTCTTAGTTTCCTCTACATAGCTTTTGTTTTTAATCCCTTTAAACTTCTGACCTTACAGCTTGAAGGCCAGACTCTTTAGAGTTTTTGAACATAAAAACTTTATTTAACTAGTTTTATTCAAAATTGACTAAGTTTACAATGCTTAGGAAAGCAAAAAACTGCAAATGATCACAAGCCAGCTGCTATGCTTAACACTTCCTACAAATTCCTTCCCATATCTCAGAAACTGCGACTTGTAGTTACACATCATCTTGCAAACATCGCAAAATGTTTTCCTCAATAGACATGCCATGTGATACCCCAGAGGTAATTACAGTTTCTTAAAAAAAAAAAAAAAAGATGTATTTTTTTAAAGTCAAATAGTTCTGGAACACAGGATTTGGGTAGATATTGATCTTCTTTAAGAGTTTAAATTTTATTCCACTGTATCTTACAATATTTTTTTTTCTCTTCCATGCTTCCTACATCAGGTACACAAGAATTCAACAAAATTATGACAAAAACTAGCAAAATGTTTGATCTAAGCATATAGAAAACTGTATACATGCATTATAATCCATATCAAATATTAGCTCAGAGCCAGATCTCTTCCTATATGCAAGGTACCTTGAGATTCTTCCCCAAAAGCTTTAGAAATTGACAAAACATACAGTAATATTATTATTCCATACAGTAATATTAATGTAATGGAAGCAAAGTCTTCAAATGGTATGTAGGAACTTTACAGATAGCACAGAATATATATCTGTAAGAAAGTGGACAGTTCAAGGAATGAGCTTTAACTTGCCTATGGATGTTTCTAATTCCTCAGAAACAAGCATCTGTTATAACTAGTTGATATCATTAAGGCTTTGAAGAGTTACAAGTTATTTAGGATATTATATGCAAAGTAGGGCCATTCCTTTATTTCAGTACTTCAAGCAAGTACAGCTACTTAAAACTCACCCCTGGAAACAATAATCTGGACCCTTGGAATCAATAGAAATTCCCTGGATTAGTCAGGGGAAAGCAAATGCAGCATAAGGAACTTCAAGATCCCTAGTGAGGAAAGGCTGAAAGTCTCTTTAGTCTGGAGAAGACTGAGGGGGAATCTGATCAATGCCTATAAATACTTAAAGGGTGGGTGTCAAGAGGATGGGGCCAGTCTTTTTTCAGTGGTGCTCAGTGACAGGACAAGAAGAAATGGACACAAACTTGAACATAAGAAGTTCCATGAGGAACTCCATGAGGAGGAACTTCTTCCCTGTGAGGGTGGCAGAGCACTGGAACAGGCTGCTCAGGGAGGTGGTGGAGTCTCCTTCTCTGGAGACATTCAAAACTCGCCTGGGTGTGTTCCTGTGCAACCTGCTCTAGGGGGACCTGCTTTAGGGAGGGGATTGGACTAGATGATCTCCAAAGGTCTCTTCCAACCCCATGTCATTCTGTAAAGGAAAATGGGGGAGGGGGGAGAGGAGGGAGAAGGAATTTTGTATGGCATTGACTTTGTAGTTGTTCCTTTTGTTGTTGTTCCTTTTTTAATGTCTGCATATTCAGTGATTAAGTAGATCATCATTATTGTTAGTAAACGCTAGCATAGGACTAACTGGTCATACAATTAAGAACTATTTTACTGCAGAATTCCAATTTCTTCCAAACAGCAAAGTGAGAGGGAAAACTAAAGTTGCTAGTTTGAGCTTTTCAGCTCAAATGCACACCACTGACACTTGGGAAAAACAGAGTACCTTCTGAGATATGATTTAGCACACAAAATGAAAGCATTTCAAATGCCCAGTCACTTTAGAAACTGAAACTACACACCAGCGCTTTGTGTAAAGCGAAGTCCTTCTCTACTACCATCTTTCTTTCCACCACAGTTTGCTTATGCTGCAGCCTCAGCCAGTCAACTAAACTGAGGAGCTATGCTGTAAGAAACAATTTTTGAAGTATGCTGGAGTTCTGAAAATATTGGGAGTATCTAAAAAACCAAAATGACACGCACTGACAGGCCATTTCAGTGATCAGGTTGACAAGATAGTCCCAAACCATTTGAGTTGTGGCATACAAAGGGCAGCAAATGGTAAAACAGGCATAAGAACACACCACCAGTGGCAAAGACTAAAGGGGAAGAGTGGGAATCTCTTAACCAGGCTTCTTACTGAAGCTGGAGACATCCTAATAAGTACCGCACCCTCTGTCGGGGATGGCTTAATTAGAAGCCTTTTTCATAGTTGAAAGACTAAATAACAGCTTGGGTTAGGGGAAAGGCATACACAGCTTGAAACTCTGGCTTCAAATCAGCTAGGATTATTTAAAACATTACAGGCCTTCCCTTACAGATCTTCTATGGATAGTTTTAAGATTGCAATTTCTATCAAATGATTAAATAAAACACTTTTACTATGTCTTTACTACTCCCTGCTCTCTCTGCTTCTTTCCTTTACAGTATTTGAATTTATATATGTGGTTTTTTTCTTTTCAAAATTGAAAGGGTAGCAAAAAATAATGACCAAAGTTACTAAAAAGCTGAAAAGAATGCTTAGCTTCTCAAAAATGAGCCTATATGGATGACCCATTATAACATACAAACACATTAACATGAAGCTAGTGTAGGCTATTACAGGTCCATGCCGTTCAGCACAGAAAAGCAGAAAGGAACAGAACAACTATGTTCAAGCAGTCTTTCTTGAACAAGCATCTTGTTCAAGCAGTGGATTTCATATAGGAACCAATGAATTAAATCAAATGGCATGTGGAAAAGGAAGACAAAGTACGCTAACAGCTTATTCTGGTCTAAAATGCCAACATGCATTCATTTGATCACTACAGTACAGTTTGTCATACACTCGATTTTTTAGAGAATTATGAGTTTGGGAGGAAAGTGTTTGCTTAGTTCTTATGATTTAGGAAATGTGATATTTTATGCAAGAAGAGTGCAGAAGATTTCCTTTCTTTTTGGCCAAAAGAGGTATTTTATTCTGTTTAAGCACTGAAATTTTATTCTTTTCCAATTAAAGAATGAGAGACAGGAATGAATTCCTGAAATATGAAAAAAATTCAAAGGCTGATACAAAAATCCTTAAAAACAAGCCACTAAAATCTAAAGTGACTAAGCCTAGAGTAAAGAAACATCTGCTTGGGAAGAATACAGCAGTGGAAGTTCTAAACTATGACAGACTTCAGTAAAATGTCTAGTTCTAACTTCTATGTTGTTAGCTCTATTCAACATAAAAAAACCCCCAGATTTTCATGGGTGGCTTCTCAGGACCATTTAAGGTTGGATTTTCAAAACCACCCAGCTGGTTTAAGTCAACTTTATTGGAATCCAGGGCTTCTGGTAACTGTCCAGTTACTATGCTGAAATTGATTCATTTCCTTATTTCACTTATCTTTCAGGAAATCCAAACCAGCAAAACCTGAAGGGGTTATAGCAAACTTTCCAAATATCTAACAAAGCTTTCTACAGTTGATCTGCATGACAGTGAAGATTTCTACACAATTGCGACAAAACAATTTTAAAGATTAATTCTTTTATCTAATTAGTAAGTTTTTAATTCCACCAAGAGAGGAAACAACTCTATTGCAGTGATCACTTTGTACTACTCAAAGTCTCACTAGCACAAATTTTCATTCTTTTCTCTAGTACGTTATTAATTCAGCATGTAGTCTTGTGTTCTGATTTCAGAATAAATCAACAAATATTACCTTCCATAATAAAGATGTAATCAAAGTGGCATTCCAGATCTCTAGTTTTTGAACTAAAGCAATTCAAGAGACTTCAGAAAGTCTCTTCAGTGACAATCCAAGAGGAAAGCAGGGCTTCATACGAACAGACACTTTGGATTGTAGCTATTTTTTGTGGGCACAGAGATCTGAACAAGACATTAATCTCACCTCTTCTAACCTTCATGTCTTATCAGAGATCCAAAATAATGCCACAATTTGTTGAATGCAGTTAGTCGGTTTGAGCAGACACTGCCACAGAAATAAATTGGCTTGCTGCTTCTTCTATGTACCTCAAGGATCATTTGCTTAAGCAGTTTCATCCCAATTCATGCAGCAAACTTGTCAAGCTGGAACACATAAACATTGCTTCTACCAGGGCTGCTTATTCTGAGACCAACATTTACATAAAAATATTTAGCAAACTGCACTCTAAAAGCTGAAGCAGAAAGCTAGACACTATGTCAGCTCCTAAAATGATGGTGAAGTAATAGAGTTAATAAACAGAACTAAAAGGAAAACCACCCCACATACCTTTGGAAGCTCTTCAATCTGATTAGCATCTAAATAGAGTTCTTCCAAGGTCTTTTCAAAAGTAAAAATCTCCTTAGGCACCTGTTCCAGGCTGCAGTGAGAATAATCAAGCGTAGTGACTGTTTCCTCCTCTCCACGCAGACAGCGGCATGGCACCAGCCGCACAAACAAATTTCGCTTTGTTGTCATTTTCAGGCACTGTAAAACAGAAATTGGTCAATTTAAAAGCCAAGACAACTTCAAAAATACTTACACCAGCACCTTCTCAATCTTCCCCTGGCTGCTAAATACTTAAAAAATAAAGAAGTGTAACATAACTGCATATATATGTGTGTGTGTATGCACATATTAGAGAGAGAGAATTTATTTATTTTCTTTTAAACACAACAGATCTGTAGCAGCATTAAATGTGTTCAAAACACCTACAGACCCTAGATGTCAAAATTTAGCCCATAACTTGTCACCTGCTAACAGAGCCCTACATTCCAGAGAAGCAAAGAATTTTGAAGCAGCAGTTCTGAAACGTCAATTGTGTTTTTACAACACAGCATAACCCTACCTTTACAAAGGTTACTGGGATGATATTTTTGCTTCACATAATAAAATCCACCCTCTATAACAAAATCCACCAGAGCATTAAAATGTAGCTATAGGAAAGTTAATTTTTTTTCTTTTGGTGATAAGATGAAATAATGTACCTTAATCTGATATCCCTCATTTAAAGACAAAATACAACAAAAAGAGCCAGCGTGGTTTCTACCAACTGTTCTGTCTAAAGTTTAAAATGAAATGTCTCTAAGTGCATAGATAAAGAAGTGACTCCTTTTTGCAACTCCATGCAGTTTGGAAAAATTCAATACGTCTTGCTATGCACATTGGAACTAAGGAAACTTCACTTTGCCAGGGAAATGTATGTTTCTTCCTTTAAACTGGATCATGGCTACAACACTGCTACAGGAGAGTCCCCTCTCCTCTCCAAGGCTTCTAGGATCTTCCTGTTCAGCAGCAGACAGCAAACCTAAATGGTGCAAACTGGCTAGCTGACTACTGATAGCATATATCAGCCATGTTCTGCCTCTTTTCTCCTCAGCAAGAGCACAAGTTTAGGTCTCTTTCCTCTAATTAGCAGCCAATTTTCACTTAATTCAGAAACAATCATCTTCAAAATGTCACCTCAAGTTTCAAATTTGGCTGAAATCAGATGACAGGCTCAAAAATTTTTCAGGAAGGACCAGTAAGTGTAGACAGACAACAGGATCATGTAAGCTTCATTTCCTCAGGAAACTCATCTAAAAATACATACTGTTCTGAAACAGCATTCAATATTTATTTTCTCAATCAAACTGTCAAGAATCTGAATTAAAATATGCTTTTTTAAATTTCCATTTTTTTCAAAATTGCAGAAATTATATTTCAACTTCTAGATTGGTGACAGGAAACTTTCTTCTCCAAGTGCCAAAAAAAGTCTTTCAGATATATTTAGCAGACTGCACTTCAACTTTCAAATAGTATGTTAGTAATACAGGGAGAAAATAAAATACCATGACCACTGCGCTATATGAAGTCACAGGCTTCAAGATCCCTCTTACTGAGACAAGAAAAGAAGTCGTGCACTTGGATTTTCTTCTGTGGGTACACAGCTTGCCAAGTACTTCACAGTATATTTAATTTATATGACAACAGGTCGAGGGGCTGCTGTACTTCAGTGCTTTCACTAAACAGAAATATAACTTACACTCAGGCTTGACAAACTCAAATTTTACACCCAGCCATTAAAGGGATGGAAGAAAACTCTTAATTAGAAAGTGTGATGTCAAGACTTCCTTTTTTAAGCAATGCTTCAAGGTGGCTAAGATTTTGTTACAATGTTGATTATCTATCAACTACTTAATACTTCCCATAAAACTCCTGCCATGTTATTTAAACAAGTGATCTAAAAATAAAACTATGTAACTGTATTGCAATCCAAAGAGCATAGAGATTGCAAATTCCACACTGGGATTTCCACAGAATGGGAAAGTCAGCAAAAGAGACAGCGGAACCTCCTCCAGCTTCTGCCACAGGAACAGGTTCCAGCATGACATCCTCAAGCCGCCCCCAGTCACTCGAGGATGCCACTGGAGCTGATGCGCTCACAGGGTCAGAGCTACCCAAGCCTTCTCCAAGCCTCAGAGACTGCTGTGAAGGCATAAGAGGAATTCCACAACTAACATTTACAAACGGAAAAGACTTTAACAAAAATAAACATAGTCTCATTTCGTTATTACTTCACAGATCTGCAGAGCTGTGGAAAAACGCTCCACTTCAGAAAGAAGAACCAACAGCAGACTCCTCAAACAGGAGTATAAGCAGGAGAAGAAACACCTTGGAAACAACAAGGACTGGAAGCAGAGGCTGTACCTGTGAGTGGACTACCAGAAGTCTGGAATGATACACCTGTATCATACTAGCTGCAGCCATCAACAAGTTCACTTCATCCAGTCATTTCAACTTCTGAGAATTATGTTTTGGTTTCCAGAATACAAAAAAGTTCATTACATAGTTCACGTCAAAGTAAGATACCTTTTTCATTCAAATCTCTCAAAAAGAGCGTATATTACACTGTTTGCCCTCTCTTTTTCAGTGGCTGTTCTCTTCCTAGCTAGTCACACTTGCCCAGGTCTTAAAAGTTTCTGAAGCAACAAAACTCATACGACCTAACATCAGAAAACACACATATGTAGTTTTCCTAACTTATGCCTTTATTTTGTAATAGAGATCTTGAGCTTTTGGGGTGGTTGTGGAGGGAAGGGGGTTTTTCTGTGGTTTTGTTTGTTTGTTTTTAAAAGATCACATTCATCCTCAGCACTGTGAACACAGAGCAGTAAATAAATGCCTGGACAACTTCACAGTGTTGGGTCTTATCTACAGTCAGTTATGTCAATTAAAGTACCTAAACTCACAGCTCACATCTCAAGCCAAAATAGTCAAACCCATTTAAGCATTAAATAAACAACTCTCCTCCAGAACCACTATAATACCTAGTTTAAATTGATAAGTTTGGTAGTTATAAACTGTCAGATTTCTGATTTTTTTTTCCTCTATGAATCATTTGTAGCATTTATGTCACACTTTTTCTAGCTTATTTGAGGACCACATCTAAGGATCAGAAACACCGTAATACCTGTACTAAACTCAAAAGTACATAAGTGGTTTAAACTACACAGATATGTGGATTTCAGTAAGTACAGTCTTCACTCATTCATACACATTAACTGTGTCAGTAACAAGAAAAATTCCAAAATAACTAAACAAAATTGGACAAAGGAAAATGTTACCTATTGACCTACCTATATCCTGAAGGTAGCAACAACTATGCAGACAGGTTTTCCTCTAGGTTTTCAATGGGGATGAAGGCTAATTTTTCTGTAAAGTCTCAAATTTGTGAGAAAATTAAATGTTTTCTGATATAAGGACGGTAGTCTATATAAGCATGGCATAATGGTAGCGCTTAACCAGTGTGATCAAAAAGAGAGGGAGATAAAGAGTTCACAACTGAAAGATGTTTTGCTGCAAAACTGTATGCAATTTCTTTAATATATCTATGTCAAAGCTTCATATTATTTTCTCTGTCTATCTATATAACTAGATAGACATAACTTTATATAATCTATCCCATTTGAGACCATGAATAACTTGGAGCATAAAAGTTTCAGAATTGATAAGGAAGGCCAAAATGATCAAGGGGTATTAGGCACTAGTTCAAGAAGGCCACAATATCCAATACAGAAAATATTAAAAAAAAAAATAATATCAACCCTTAGATTTTGAAATTGAGGGTTCTCTACTTCCAGATACATGTTTACCACTCCCCAACTGATCAGAGAGCAGACAAAGCACCTACTACCAGTGTCTGATTTAACTACAGCTATCAGCCCTTCACTGTTCCAAGCATTAGTTGACAAGTGCTAAAGCCAATCAATCGGCACGTAGAGAGCACTGCACATTTAATCAATATTCAGAAAAAAATATTGGAGAAGCTAGAGCAGAGCAAAGGCTGTAATTCTGCCACATCTACACGATAACAACAGTGGACTGTATCTATGTGGTGGGTTGACCTTGACTGCCTGTCAGGTGCCCACCAAGCCACTCGTGTGCCTCCTGACTTCTCTACCTCCTCACCCTGAGAGAAACAGGGGGACAGTGAACGGGGGTTCACCACATGTTATCTCTGCCCCTCCTTCCTCTTCACACTCTTTCACTGCTCCAGTGTGGGGTCCCACCCACAAGGGACAGCACTCCAAGAATTTCTCCAACATGGGTCCTGTCCTGTCCATAGTGTGCAGTCCTTCAGAAACAGGTTGGTGCAGCATGGGCCCCATGGGGTCACAGTCCTGCCAGCAAACCTACTCC
>VXAK01011831.1:150617-176374 GCA_013399435.1 Arenaria interpres | reverse complement strand
ACATGCTCATACACACATGAAATCACTTGTGCGCAACATGTACAGACAAGTAGACATACAAGCACACACATGCACACATGTGGCAGGCACACATGCACACAAGTGCACACACATGCAAACACGTGCATACATGCACACACATGCACTCACATGCTCATACACATATGCACACACGTGCACTCACACAAGCAGACATATGAGCATACACATGCACACACATGGCAGGCACACACGTACACACATGTGTGTACATGCTCATACACACATGCAAACACACATACACATGTACACACAAGCAGACATACAAGCACACACACGGCAGGCACACGTGCACCGGCACATGCAGAAGTGGAGCACACACACGTCTGCACACACGTGGAGCAGATGTGCACGGGCAGGCTCACCCTGAGCGCACACACACACGTGCACTCCGCACACGCCTGCACAAGGGCGCAGACCAGGGTCGGTGCTCCCCCCGGGGCAGAGCCACCTCCTCACCATCTGTTCATGGCTGCAACACGTGTGTGTGCACGTGTGTGCAGGCCCGGACACACGCGTGTGTGCTTCCCCCTGCTCACAGGACACTTTGGGTGAAAACCCGCCGGTTTTCACGGTGACTTTGGCAGCGTTTCCCCGTCCTCTGACAAGCCCAACCGCCTCGGACACCCCACGCCACCCCCGTGGGGATGTCCTTCCCCGTGGGAGCGTGTCCCACGCGTGTTGGGAGACCCCCAGGGCTCCCCCCGGTCCCTGCAGCCCCCCCGGGGGAGCGTGGCTCCCGGGGCGCAGCGGAGCCACCGGGCATCAGGGCAGGGGCCGCGGGCATCGGCCACGGAAAAGACAGGGGAAGGACATCCCAGGAAATACCAGCCAGGAATTAACATCCCAGGAAAGAACATCCGAGGAAATAACAAGGAAATAACAAGAAAAATAACAGCAAGGAAAGAACATCCGAAATAATGGCAAGGAAATAATGGCCAAGGAATTAATGGCCGAGGAATTAATGGCCGAGGAGATAACAGCAATGAAATAACAGCTGAGGAGATAACGGCAAGGAAATAACAGGCGAGGAAATAACGGTAAGGAAAGAACATCTGAGGAAATAGCTGGGGAAATAGTAAGGAAAATGACAAGGAAATAACAGCAAGGAAATAACATCCGAAGAAATAGGCAAGGAAATAATGGCCAGGGAAATAACAGCCGAGGAAATAACAGCAAGGAAAGAACAGCCAAGGAAAGAGCAGCCGAGGAAATGGCTGAGGAAATAGCTGGGGAAATAGCCGGGGAAATAACAGCAAGGAAATAGTAGCCAAGGAAATAACAGCAAGGAAAGAGCATTTGAGGAAATAGCCGGGGAAATAACAGCAAGGAAAGAACATCTGAGGAAATGGCCAAGGAAATAACAGCCGAGGAAATAACAGCAAAGAGTTAACATCTGAGGAAATAACCAAGGAAATAATGGCTGAGGAAATAACAGGTGAGGAAAGAACAGCAAGGAAAGAACATCTGAGGAAATAGCCGAGGAAATAATGGCCAAGGAATTAATGGCCAAGGAAATAACAGCAATGAAATAGCAGTAAAGAAATAACATCTGAGGAAATAACAGCAAGGAAATAACAGCTGAGGAGATAACGGGTGAGGAAATAACAGCAAGGAAAGAACATCTGAGGAAATAATGGCTGAGGAAATAACATCTGAGGAAATAACAGCTGAGGAAATAACCAAGGAAATAACGGCCAAGGAAATAACAGGCAAGGAAATTAACATCAAGGGAATAATGAAGGAAATAACCAAGGAAATAATGGCCAAGGAAATTACATCAAGGAAATAATGAAGGAAATAGNAGGGAATAATGAAGGAAATAACCAAGGGAATAATGAAAGAAATAACCAAGGAAATAATGGCCAAGGAAATTACATCAAGGAAATAATGAAGGAAAGAGCGAAGGAAGTGAGGGTGCAGCCCGGCCTCGGCCGTCCCCACAGCAGAGGCAGAGCTGCAGAACAGCCCCCATCCCCGTCGCCGTCCCCCCTAGCGTAGCTGGGCTTTGTTGAAGATCTCCTCCTCCTCCTCCGAGGTGTTGGTGTCCCGCAGCTGGGCCAGGGCCTTTTCCTGCTGGGAGGTGAGGGGCTGGTGCAGGTCCCGCAGCCACTCCGGCGCGGGGGGGCCCTGGGACACCGGGGAAGGAAAGGTTTTGGAGAGGGTGAAATAAAGGTTTGGAGAGGGTTTGGAGAGGGTTCACGGAGCAGCCGGCGGCGCGGGCAGCGGCCAGACCTGCTCCCTGCCCTTACCTGCTTTTGAACGCCATCCCTCTTTCTCTGTCCCCTGGGCAGTTTTTTTTGATAGTGCCTGGAAAAAAAAAAAAAAAAGGAAATTAAGGATAAAAAGCGAAGGCAGCTGGGGAGGGCCGTTACCGGCAGGAAGGTTGCCTGTATCCGGGGAAGCAGCAGTAGGATTCAGCCAAGTGGCATTTACGGTGCTGCAAAACATCGGGATTTGGCGGGTTAAAGGGGGAGAAAACAGGCTTTTGTGCCTCATCTCCTCAGAATTCACCGTTCCCGGTCCGTAGGCAGGGAGGGGAGATGGTTCAGCTGCGCCTGAGGAAGGTGAGGAGCCGCAGGAGGAAGGGCAGGTGCCGGCTGTCGTGGCTGGGAATGAGTCCTGGTTTAGCCAGGATGCGAAAGGCATCGGAGAGGACAAGAGCGAGCTCTTCAACAGCCCCCGGGGAGCGGGGCAGGGAGAAATCGGGCCGAGGTGGCACCGGAGAAGGGTCTTGGTGGGAACCGGAGCAGAGAGGTGTTTCCTCAAGGTGGCAGGGATGTGGGACCACCCGGGGCCAACACATCCACCACATGCAGGGTGCAGCGGGCCGAGATGTCGCCTCACAGCTTTGGGGTCCCTTTTCTGGGTTTCTTTAAAAAGCCACATGTTTTTAACAGAGACTGGTGAGTCTTTGGTGCCCGTGTGGCTGGGGAGTTTGGGGATTAGGGGCTGTTCGGGGTGAAGATCATTGGTGACACAGCAGTGGCACGGCCCAGGGATTAATTACCTTCTCTGTTGTGATTTCCCGGTGCTTTGGGATTGGAAAGCGGTTGCACATTTTTGGGAGCAAGCCTGGGGAAGGAGAGAGAGGGAGAGAGACTTGTAACATCAGGGTTTTCTCCTCGTACTCTGCAAAAACAAGGGAGGCCAAAAGGTTGTTCCTCCAGCCGAGCCCGTTATATACACATGCCAGCCTGTACCAGCAGCCACGTTTTTAGGAAGAGCCCATCCTCCCTTCCCAACTCCCTGCTTTTCCCTGCCTCCGGAATGACCCGAACTCCCAGAGCGCTCCTAATCTCGGCAGTGTTTATGTCTGCCTTTCTTATCTGCTCGGTGTTTTGCAGGGAGCTCCCCTCCTGTTTAACCCCGGTCTGAAACATGTAGGGAGGCTTTTAAAGAAATAAAAGCGCTGGGTTTTTTTTTTCTTCCTGAAGAGAAGGGCCCCAAAGGGGGGATGAAACCTTGTGGGGCCTCTGGGTCCTCTCCCTGCCTGTCCCACTACCTTGACCCATGCGGAGCCATCGAGCCTTAGAGGACTTGGTTTTGTCCTCGCAGAGGACAGGCTGAGAGAGTTGGGGGGTTCAGCCTGCAGAAGAGAAGGCTCCGGGGAGACCTTAGAGCCCCCTCCAGTCCCTCAAGGGGCTCCAGGAGAGATGGAGAGGGACTCTGGATCAGGGAGGGGAGCCCTAGGAGGGGAGGGGGAAGGGTTTGACACTGAAAGAGGGGAGATGGAGCTGAGATGTGGGGAAGAACTTCTTTGCTGTGAGGGTGGTGAGAGCCTGGCCCAGGTTGCCCCGAGAAGCTGTGGCTGCCCCATCCCTGGAGGGGTTCAAGGCCAGGTTGGAGGGGGCTTGGAGCAACCTGGTCTGGTGGGAGGTGTCCCTGCCCAGGGCAGGGGGTGGCACTGGGGGGGCTTTAAGGTCCCTTCCCACCCAAACCATTCCATGATTCTATGACCCAACACAGAGCTGTGTTCTAGAGCTCCTGATGCTCCCTTCACTTGAGCACAGCACAGACACACTGCTGGGCTCACGCTGGCAAAGGCAGTCACCCAGGGACCTGGAGCTGCAAAATATGACGGTAAAGGGGGAAAAAAAGTCTTCCTCTAGCTACTGTGGAGAGCTGGGCAGTGGGTCGGCCTGCTTGGAAGTCATTGCTGATGGGAGGAGAGGTAAAGGGCAGAGCTGGAAAGAGATGAAAGCCAAGGAGCTGGTAGAGTCAAAGAGGTAAAAAGATCTCCCCATCCCTGGAGGGGTTCAAGGCCAGGTTGGAGGGGGCTTGGAGCCACCTGGTGTGGTGGGAGGTGTCCCTGCCCAGGGCAGGGGGTGGCACTGGGTGGGATTTAAGGTCCCTTCCAACCCAAAGCATTCTGTGATTCTATTCTATGATTCTATTCTATGATTTTGGCAGGAGGGAAGGCAGCAGGGGGATCACTGCATGGCTGAAAGCAATTGGTGTGAGTAGAAGAGCAGACCAGGGTCAGGAGAAGAGCCTGGGAGGTGGCCCTTCAGGGTTGGGATTGTGGGTTAAAACTCAGGGAAGGGCTAATGGGAGAGGCTGGGTTGGGAGGGAGCCACAGCCCCACTCGAGGAAGCTGCAGAGCTGTGGACAGGTCATGACAGATATCAGGACAATCGCCCCTGAGCAGGCTTGAAGCCACGCTGAGCTGTATGGATGCCGTGACAAGCTCCAAGGTTGGAATAATCTCCTGTGCTAGCCATGGGCGTTCTCATCGGCTGCCCAGGGCTCATAATCCGTGTGGGGAGGCATCACCCTGTCTCAGTGCTCTCCAGCTCCAAGGCTCAACTGACAGCCATCTGTCAAACAGGTTATCTTCTTACCTCGAAGAGACACACCACCGTGAGAACAACCATGATCAGGACAGACACCACCATCGCTAACAGGGTCCCGTTAGCCACGGTGTGCTTTACTTCCAACTGGGAGACAAGGAGAGAAGATCAGGAGGGGAGAAAGGGTTGCTCCTTCCATTCCCCGTTGTCCAGAAGGACACATCCAGCAGCGCCCAGTATCTCTCCTACCTCCTCTGTGGCTTTCATGCCCGTTTCCTTGGCCAGGGTCATGCTGTTGGAAACATTCTGTTCCAGGGGACACTGCTCCCTGAGAGCAGAGGCTACCTGGTCATTTTGCCTCTCGCTGAGCACCTTTATGAGCATCCCCGTCTTTGAGATCATCTTTGCACAGAACACCTGGAGCTTGGACTGGTGGCAGTCCATCTTCAGGGCTCGTGCCACCCGGGCGATGAATGCCCGCAGGGCTTCGTCGGGGACGAGGAAGCGCAGATGACGGTTGACCTCGGTTTCAAAGAGGTCTCCTTGAACCACCTCATCGTCCGGGCTGTCGGAGCTACCTGAATTATTGAGGAAACTGGATTCTTCCTTTTGTTGCTTCCAGTGGGTTTCTGTGGTTTGAGGGACGGCTGGAAAATACTCACGTAGGGAGGGACTCTCTTCTTCAGCCGTGTCCTCTAGCGTGCTACTTGCAGTGAGGGGGCCGTTCACCAGCGGGTTATCGAGAAAATGCTGGTTTGTGTTTAGTCTCTGCTCGTCCTGCCTTGGACGTAGAGCTTCCTCTGCATCTTCTATCTTCTCCACATCCTCCATCCCAGGAGTTTTCTCGGTCTGTTCCATTGTATCGGAATGGATCTCAAAAGACCTGGATAGATGTAGGGCTTCTGCTGGGGAGAGAGAAAGGGAATTTTTTGAAGGAGGTGTAGATATTTTGTGTTGTCTGAAGAGCAAGGAGTTGTCGTTGGGGTTTAACCTACCAGCTGCTTTGTAGGGGTTCAGGGCTGCAGGGTTCGATCCTGCGTCACGATGCTTTCGTACCCAGCCCCTGGCTGTCTCTCCCTTCACTGCTGGGATCCCCCGCACCTCCGGAGTGTGCACGGCAGGCACTGGCAGGGGTGAGGCAGTGTTTTTCACAGTCAAGATGATTTTAGCCTTGTGCAGCTTCTTCAGCTCGGCCATTAGCAGCTTTTCTAGAAAATAGAGTTTACTTATCTCCATTTCACTGGTCTGGTGCGTGTGCTGAATCCTGTGCAGCATTAGCCTCAGCTCCTTGCTGGTTTTGCCTTCCTGCCTGGATAGGTGCTGAGGGGGATATGAATTTGTTCTGGAATTGTGATCACTGGAGTTACTGAGATCACTGTCAGTGCTGGCCAGGCTCAGGGCAATCCTAAGCGTTACGATTTCATGGTCTCCGAGCAAAGTCTCCTTGGGACTGAGGTTCGACATCACGCTGGCTTTGAGTTTTCCGGATTGTAGCGCTTCCGTTTTTTCTCCTTGTGTCTCTGGCAGAGGATCTGTGTGAGCCGTAAAACACCGAGAGAGCAGATCAGTGACTCGGCATCACAAGAAGCTTTCTGCCAAAACCCAGGGTCAAAGGTTTACCCCGAGCAGCAGGCGCTTGTCTTTAAGACAAGGAAGTGTGTGAACTGAATGGTGGATGTGTTACAGACGGGAAAAATCTTGTTAAATCAATCAGATTATCTCATCGGGGCAGAACAGATAGAGGTTTCTTTTCTGCTCTCTCCCAGGGCTCTGTTTGAATCAATGGAAACATCCCGGGGGAATGGGTTTGCTGTCGGAGATTTTCCCACAGCTCGATACGAGCCAGTGTTGAGTTGCTAAAATCACCATAAAGCTTTTAAACTCGGAGCAAGCCTGGAAAGGAGAATTCCCAAAGACATGGTGTTTGTCCCTGATCAGTTATCCTGACTAGTCTTTCTCCCTGCGGTCAGGAAAACCTGGGATATTTCACATTAAAATGCTGTTGTCTGCCACAATCTGCAGTCAGAGAGAGCCCCCAGTAACGGAGAGCTCTGTCTCTGCTGGTGGATGTGGTTCCCATCGCCCTGGCCTAGAAGAAGTGGGAAACGTAGGATTTTGACCCAGAGCGATGCAAATAGCCCAGGAGAGCTCCTGCCCCGGCACGCAAAGGGCACCCACTGCATCTGCAGAGCCAGGATAAGTCTTCAAGAGTCCCACACCAAGGCTGCAAACACAACCTTATCTCTAATCCTGCTTTGCAGATAGCTTAATGCCAGCGGCAGGGTGTCATGGGCAAGAATATTTACAGATTGCAAAGGTATTTAGGCCTTTTTTCTTTCCTGTTAAAATGATAGGAAATTGGACGCGTAAATAAGGTATCTAGCCCTAAATGGCTTAGCAGCCTGTTTTTCCTAGACTTGCAACAAGGTTAAGGCTCACTTGTCCACCTCCAGTTTGAAAAGGAGTTGCCTGGGGACCTTGGAAACTTTCCTGTACCTATTTGCAGAAGTCCAGCTTGTGTCTGCTTTGAGTGGGGTGATATTTCCCCTGGGCAGAGACTGAGCGGGACAGCACGTTGCTCAGCCTGCCCAAGGCTAACAAGAGAATAACCATGCTTGGTGTTCCCCTAATGGCCTGCAGGAGATGGGGGTCACTGTCCTCTCTCCCGCACCTGGGGAGCAGGGTGATGGAGAGACCTGGCAATTTTCTGGGGTCACCCAGGCAATTTTTAGAGCCTGTGTATCCCAGACCCCCTCCAACACACTCCAACATTGCAGGAGGTTTCTGCAGAGCCTCCCTGGGGGCATCCATACTTAATTATGGGTCTTGGGCTTTCCAGCGTGGGTGGCAGGATGGAGGTGCGACTCAGCACGTGCCACCTCGCCAGAGCAATGCAAATATCTCCAGACCCTTTGGCCACCCCTGTGCTGTGTCTGGGACCCCTCTTGCCACCGAGCTGTGACCAGCCAAGGTTTGGTGGCACTGGAAAGGCTCAGGAGGTTGTCAGGGGGAATTTGGGGGGCTTATGAGCAGACGGTGCCTTCCAGTGCTTGGGAAGGGTACCGGGCCTGCATGATTTCCTTGGCCAGATGCGCTGTGTGCATTGGAAGCCCGTGTGTTTGTTTAGCCCAGTGAGCTATTTCTTCTCGAGATAGTATTTGACACAGAAGATATGTGCAATCACAAGTAACTTTTCAACCCTTGTTTTTTCCAAGTCCTATGCTCAAGGGGGAGCTTTATGTGCCTGTGACTCCGGGAGCAGAGTCAGAGGCCTCTCGGGTCCCACCAGAGCTCCCTGCACTGGCTGACTTAAAGGCCTTGCATGGACAAAGCTCCTCTAGCTGTGCTCAGGTCACTAAATCTGCCTAGATTTAGTGTCCCTGGGACTGGCCAGGACCCATCTGGCTGGACTGATGCTATCAATGTGGCCAACGTTGCCTGGGAACCCCCACAAACTGGGGCCATGCTACTAAAACTAGAGGAAGTGGGGCAGATTTGAGGAGTCTGCCTCACGGGGAAGCCTTACCGCACTGGGGAGCGCTGGTGGAGCACACCTTCTCGCAGCGGAACTTGATGGTCCGCTGGGGGACCCCCTCGACGCAGGGGGTTTCGGTGATGTTGTTCTCCTGGCAGAGGCAGCAGGCCACATTACCGGACAGTTTGCTAAAGATAAGAGGTTACTGAAGAGAAACCCAGCATCTCAATCCACATCTCCGAGTCCAACTCAGGTGACGTACAGATCATGGTTCTTCTACAGCTCTGGAAAACTTCCCACCCCACAGTTCCGATGGACAAATACGTTCTCCAAATTTCTGAGTGAGGTTTCAACTAGAAAATAGGCTTCTCTGGTGGCATCAAAGTGTTGATTTTACCTTTGAAAATGGAACCGATCCCAAAACACTGTTTGAAACAGAAATGTACCCCAAAAAAATTCCCTTTGAAAAACCTGGAGAATGTCATCTAAATGGCAAAATTCTGTTTCTTAGGAGGTTCTCAAAAGTAAACAGTGAACCCAGGGCTTACTGGGGTTATTCTGATTTAGTGGTGAGCTGGTTTGTTTACCAAGCGGACCCTCTTGTTTCAGCAGCTCCGATCTGCTGGCAGCTGGGACTGAGTCCCTGCATACTCACAGCGTTTCCAGGTGGAGTGTTCTCAGGAGGAGCCTGATCAATGCCTGCCGAGTCACTCGTGTTCCACCCAGGTTTCTGAAAGGATTTGAAAAACCACATTAAGTTTTCAGGCGGCATTACCAGAACTGTGCTCTGAGAACAAGAACAGGTCCCTGGTGGTTGTGGTGGTGTTTGCAGAGGGATCCACTTCTGCCTAATCAAACAGAAATGACTCAAAACCCTATCGTCTTTCTGCTTTGACTAGTTCCTAACCATGGGGTCTGATTCAGGAGGGGATCTTGCAGATCTCGTGGGAGATGAATGCAAACAGAAAGGATTCCCCAGCTCAAAACCCTCCTTCTGCTCTCCCATGAGTGCGGCTCCAGTCCCTGAAGGGAGACGCTTCTTGCCCAAGAGGATGAATCCACTGTGACCTTGGAAAGAGAAATTATACTAGTGAAAAGAGAAAAATGTGCTAGGTGGAAAGCAAAGGGTTTCTGTGGGACAGCAGGGATGCCAGCAGGAAGGACCTATGCAAAACCTCTGCGTGTCTTCCTCCCTGAGGAGTCACATAGAGGCGAGCGGGAGCCATTGGATGCTGTGAATTGTGATCAACACAGACATCACCTGCCCTGAGCTGTGTCAAGGCAGCGGGGTGGGGATGTGGGACCAGGATCCCACCTTCTCGGTACCCAAGCAGGAGTGGGGAGCATTCCCACACCCTTCAGGCCAACTCCACAGCCCCAGACCTTGATGCCTTTTGTATCCCAACTCATCGGTCACTTTGCAGCTGGGGACACACCAGAACTACTTGCCCTTCGCCTTGCTTTGCCAGTGTGGGGTTTTTTTGTGCCTCCAGCAGAATAAGGCTGGGAGAAGAGTAAGCTTTGCTGCTGGGTCTCCACTTCCCTGATCATAGGGCACTCGAGAGAGACAAAGATCTGTATTAATCTGGTCAAAGTGAGTCAATACTTACAGATATTTGATGAAAGGCAGATTGAAGAACGATGTGTCAGCAATAACAGACAGGGGGTTATGGCTTAGGGTCCTGAAAAAAACAACACACTGCTGTGAGGGGGTTATGGGAAGGACATGAGCAGTGTGGGCAAGGGGACATGGGGATGGCCTGTCCCCACCTCCTCTTACCCATGAGTCTGGAAAGACAAGATCAACTGGCTCTATGCAACAGGCACTGGAGAAACAGGAGATGGTTAAAACACTTACTGTAGAGTAAAAAAAAAACACCCCAGTGGGTCCTGAACTGTGTAAACACAGCAGAATCAAAGTGAATTTCCACTAGATCATTGCAAAGTATTTCTGTGATCATGGAGTTTTTCCTCTTTGCCAGGCTTCACATTTCTACCCTTTGAATAGCAGAGAGGCCCAGAGAGACTTGTGCCTGTTGGATCTGATGCGGAATTACACTGGAATCTGCTTTCCAGGCTCCTCTCTACTGTGCGAGTGGTGTAAAGAGGTTTATGGTTGGGAAGGATCCAGCCTGCTTTTATGGATGGCAGATGTGGATTTGGCTGAACAATTTTTACTCAAACCTCCCCAAAGAATTTCCTTTCAAGTAGAGAACAAACATAGGAAATTTCAGCCTGAAGATAAAAAATTGGCTCAGTGCGACGTGTGTGAGGAAGGGCCTGGGATGAAGGCTAGAGGCAGGAACAGATGCTGATGGGCTGATTCACAAAATACATCAGGTCCTGATTATCTCTGGCTAAAAGAGCAAAAGCCCAGAAGTGCTGCTTCTGGAAAACACAACATTTCTTTCTTTCCTCTTCAGCTCACACCTTCTCTTTGCTTCCCTTGACCAGGACTTTGATGTTATTTTGGAGTCTAACTTTCCGTATTTCCTTACATTTCCACTGTCCATAAACTTTTACTCTATTACTGCATCCAGCCAGGCAAAGCTGTGGCTTATTCCTATGGGGATTGTTGTTCATAATTTATTTTCTCACCTTATTTGGTGTATCACGTGAGAAGCATTGCAATTTTCGGGAGGGCAGGGAGACTGTGCTCTTTTCCTTATGTATATGAACCCTCAGTGGGCAAAACGCCCAGGCCTCCCGCTTATTTCAGGTCCAGATGGAAACAGTGATCTTATCCCGGGAAGGGCTTCTTGATAGAACCCACTATGGATTAAGTCACGTTTTTCTCCAGGCACCAAAAGAACAAATTTTCCTTTTTGTGGATGTTTTTGAGGCCCTTTACTTTTAAATGTGAATGTGCAAAGTGAAATTTCTGGCTAGAAACCTGGGTCACATCCGATACCCCTCAACGCCCTGCCTCTTCTCCCTTCCTGCATCATCTCTTTCTTGTCCAGTCCCATGGTCTCCCTCCATTGCTCTCTGAACCTGATGCTTCAAGGAAGCCATGGAATCATAGAATCATAGAATTGTCTGGGTTGGAAGGGACCTCTAAGATCATCTAGTGCAACCATCAACCTAACTCTGCTAAAAGCCATCACTAAACCATGTCTCTAGCACTATGTCAACCCGTCTTTTAAATACCTCCAGGTATGGTGATTCCACCACTGCCCTGGGCAGCCCATTCCAAGACTTAATAACCCTTTCAGTGAATAAATTTTTCCCAATATCCATCCTAAACCTCCTCTGGTGCCACTTGAGGCCATTTCCTCTTGTCCCATTGCCTGTTCCTTGGGAGAAGAGACCGACCCCCCCAGCTACACCCTCCTTTCAGGGAGTTGGAGAGAGCGAGGTCTCCCCTCAGCCTCCTTTTCTCCGGACTGAACAACCCCAGCTCCCTCAGCCGCTCCTCATGAGACTTGTACTCCAGACCCCTCACCAGCTCCGTTGCCCTTCTCTGGACACGCTCCAGCCCCTCAATGTCTTTTTTTGTGGTAAAGGGCCCAAAACTGGACACAGTAGAGAGAAGACAGGTGGGCCAGGAGAAGGTGGGTTTCAGGCTGCAGTGGTGGACCCTAGATGACATCTATGGTAGGATCCAGTCTTTCACAGAGAGCAAGTCTGCCCTTCCCCACTGTCACTGAGGAGTCCCGCTCTGATCTGCCCCTTTAGACCTTGTTCCACTTACAGCTTCTGTAAAAACTGCATCCCGTGCCATGCCTGGAAAGTGCCGTTCTGGATCTGTGTGATGAAATTTCCACTCAGGTTTCTGGGGGGAAAAATGGAGATCACAGAAATGAATCGAGCCTGTCCTACAGGAAGCCAGAGCAAAGCAGTATTGATTTGTAGGAAATATGCAAATCCAAGGTAGAATAGGGAGGAAACTGCCGTTTTCTCATTTTTTTTCTTAACCTGTCAAGGGGAGGAAATGAAGTGCACATGTGCTTAATCTATTTCTGCTCCAGGATACAACAAGCCTTCAAGAAATGGCTTCTATTATGGCTGCGTTTGGACAACCACGCGATGATCTCTCATCCTGTTGTGGGTCATCCAGCCATCTGCATTGATCTCTTTAACTCCGTTAGTCTTTTAGCAGGAGAAATTTAGTCATTGTTCTAAAAATAACAGGAACATTTTTCTAGCACAAGAAGGGTTATAAATGCAAACAGACTTCACTAAATACACTAGAAAGAAACTTTTATAACTCACATAAACTGCAAAAAAGGAAGTGGCTCAAAAGCGTGTTCCTCAAGCGACAGGATTTTATTGAAAGATAAATCCCTGTTAAAATTAGAACACGAAATGTTAATTACATTTGCACTGTCATGTTTACTTCCAATTGCTTTGACACTGGCAGCATATATGTTACACAGCTCTGATTGCACGCGGTGTTTATATCTGATATCAGCTCGCAGTGGTGTGTAACCTTTGATAACCCTCCTGACCGGAGGTGGCTTTCATCTCACTGATTTTTTTTTCTACCTCTGATCCCACTAGAATTATTTTAGGGCTTGATTTTCCTCTCTAATAACAGAAAAGATGCTTTACGCAGGCACCTTTTTTAGGTGGGGATGCGTTTGCATGGATTTGTGACCCTCTGGATGTGCCACGGGGATGGAACCTGCCTTCCCCTGGTGCCATCGGGGCTTTGCTTGCTGAAGCCAGCCAGGAAAGCCTGAACAGAACCTTCTGTTTGAGGGCTCAGAGATGGGTTGGTCACCACATGTGTGACCAAAATGGTAATTCTTCTCTTAATTCCTCCTTCCTACACTACATTCGGTGAAAAAGTTATGTTAAAGGGACCCTATTAAAGATGCAAAGTCAAGAGCGTGTAAGTCTGAAAAGGGCACAATGAAGGGGTAACCTAAATTCCACTTTACTGCAGAGCTCTGCTGTGAGATGTGTGTAGACACCCGGCGGCTGCAGGATTCACCTGGCCCAACCTTAGAAATCAAAAAGATCCTTGTCTCAGCCCGAATTCGCTGCCCAGGCTTGCTCTGCAGCAAACAGCGAGGGAGAAATACTTTTGGGGCGGGATTCATCCCCCCCCTCAGACAGGTTTCCAAGATCGTTTGGGTGAATGGGAAGTGCCTGTTCCTCTCCACAGAGGACAGAGAGAGCCTGAACAATTAGCGTAATCCTAGACAATTATTAGGCGTCTAAAATTAGAGGAGATGAAGGCAGAAGGTTTCCTCTGTGGGAGATGGCCTGGCTACTGCAGAGGGTGTTCAGGGAGAGCGTCAGGGAGCAACGGCAGCTCTCGCCTGCGGGGTCTGGACCTCCCAGGGAGGCAGCCGGGTGGTGGGAGGAAGGTCTTTGCACGGGCGATCTCAGAAAGTGCTTTGGGGAGTTCAGTTTTCAGCCTCGTGGAAGGGGAGCGTGGCTGGAAGCCTGTTTCTTCCCAAGCGGGTTCATTTAGCCTGCAACCCACATCCTGCAGCACATGCTTTCTGCTTTTAAGCTCTTGGCTCCTTCTTTTCTACAACATAGGGCACACGTACCTGCTAAAAAGACGTGGGGAGGGGGAGCTGGTGTGGGCACTGGGCCCCCGCACTGGCGCTACCTTGTTTTCCACCATTCCCCAGCGCCGAGACAGGGCTTAGACACAGCCCTAGGGCTGGCTCGCTGCAGGAGCAGCTCCAGAAAAGCCAAGACCACCCTGGACTTGGCTCCTTCCAAGCCAACAGGAGGATTAGAAAATACAAATCCTCCCTTTTTCTGGGAAAAACGCAAGCTTGTAAGGGTCACACTCAATAAATGACGCTGCAAATGCAAACGGTGATGGAGCTGAGATACTTGCAACGAACTACAAATAGGAGCAACGGAGGGGATTTTGGGACACCTCTCCAGGTCCTCATTTCAGCTAATCTAATAACAGAGGAATGGGACCCAAAACACAGCCCTTACGAGCCAACTCCAAGCCAGGGCTTCCTTGGCTGTCAGCTTTTTTGCACAGTAGGATTTTTATCTTTGACATGAAGTTTGTGTTGGGAAATGAGTGTACCTGTCTCCTCTGAGGCTCAGGTAATCTGGGCTCTGGGCACTAAAGCTCTGAGCCTCCACGAGGGGGATTTATTTCTGGTGCTTGGCCTTTAGGATAAGAAAAGACAGCGTGACAGCGGAGAGAGAACAGGACAAGACTTTGCCGTTCTTGTTTCACACTTCCTTTGCCTGCACCGCACAGGAAACCCCAAAATATGTAAAAAAATGAACTTCAATGAGAAAAAAAAAACCCTAATGTTCTTCTGCTCCCTTCCAGAGAGTGTTAGAAACAGGGGACTTGTTGCAAGTTCATACATATGACACTTCATATGACATCCCTAGATGCACAATTGTTTCTGACTTCCTTTGTGTCTTAATTGCAACCATGGAACCATTCTGAACCCCTCCCAGACCAATCGGACCAGGACCTTACATCCTCTGAGAAGAAGGGGACTTGGCTGGGTAACCTCATTGATTTTTCATAGAAAAATCCTGTGCTAGCGGTAAGGTTAGTCCTGCTCAGAGCTGGAGGTTGAAGCAGAGATCTACCAACCCTGGTCCATCTGGGATTTCAGCAGAGCAAGGGGCAGCGCAGGCCTCTCTCTTCCCACCTCAGATAGCTCTCCCATGGGTGGTCAGCAATATGGGTGTCTGTCTTCAACACAACAGTGGTCTTTCCACCCCAAACCCTAGCAGAAGCAAGGCATGTCTGGGGTTTTGCCTTGTTCTAGGTGGTTCTCACCCCAAAAATGTTGGTCCTCAGACAAACAGAGCCAGAGTCAATGTCCCCATGCTGGGAGTGGTCACTGTTGGCTTGGGGTTGACTACAGGTCATCCCATATCTGTGGGAAAGGGCAGCAGCCTCTTCCTCTGGGTTGGATTTGGGGAAACGAAAGCTGCGCTACGGCCCTAAGGGAATCCTTCCACCAGGCACTGTTGCAGCACCAAGACTCCCTGCTCTGCTCTGGCTGGAGCTTGAACTGGAGGAGGAGTAAATCTGAGGTGCATGGGGGTGCATTGAGCAGCAGGGCTCCGAGGGAAGGTGCGGCAGTAGCCCACCATGGTGGGCAGGGGATGGTACCTACAGGTGCTTCAGCAGGAACAGACCCTCCAGTGAATTCCTCTTCACTGCCTGCAGATTGTTGTTCTGGAGGACCCTGGAATGAGAAAAATGGACATTTACTGTAACACCAGCTGCTCTCCAGGAGGAAGTGGAATTTTCAGGGGAAAATATCCTGCAGTAGCTTTGCTAAAACACCCCTTTGAGTCACTACAGGGATCATCACCACTCATTGTAGGAGCAGGCACTCGCTCCTGGGCTGCTGAAGCTCACTGTAGCCTGATCATTGATTAAATTGGCACAGGAATGGTCCCATAGGATAGAAAGGAAACAGCTCATGGCATTTCTCGACATCCTAGAAAGCCCTGGGGATTCACATCCCTTCTTGCTAAGCAGCTCAGCTTTGAGTTCAAATGGAAATAATTTCTTGCTGAGCAGCTGAGCTTTGAATTGAGATGGAAATGGTTTGTGTGGGTGCTAGTGCTCATCATACCCTTGGCTCAAAAACCAGATGAAAGGATTGAAAACACCTGAACTCCTGATGTTTTAAATGTTAGAGGATACTTACAAGGACTCAGCCCACGGGTATTCCCTCCATGCTTGTTTTTCGATGGAAGAAATTGAGTTGCTAGTGAAATCTCTGCAAAGGAATGATGGACATTGTCACCCCCCAGGAAGACCCCTTCCTCTGTAAATCTGTCTGCTGAGGTGGAAGAGGAGTTTGCCTGAAGAGGAAACAGCACGGCCAGCTTGGCTTCACCCCTTGGTGCTGCAGCACGCGCCCCCAAAACCAAGATGTCTCCTGCCAGTGACTCTCCTGGGTGTCTCAGGAGGGGTTATCAGGACTAAGTGGATGAACAGAAGATAGAATTGACCAGGTTGGAAGGGACCTTTCAGATCATCAAGTCCAACCATCAACCCAGCANAGAGAGTGAGAAGGTCTCCCCTCAGCCTCCTTTTCTCCAGGCTGAACACCCCCAGCTCCTTCAGCCGCTCCTCATGAGACTTGTTCTCCAGATCCCTCACCAGCTCCGTTGCCCTTCTCTGGACACGCTCCAGCATCTCAATGTTTTTCTTGTCATGAGGGGCCCAAAACTGGACACAGCACTCGAGGTGGGGCCTCACCAGTGCCCAGGACAGGGGGACGGTCACTGCCTCAGTTCTGCTTGCCGTACTGTTCCTGACACAGGCCAGGATGCTGTTGGCCTTCTTGGCCACCTGGGCACACTGCTGGCTCATAGTCAGCCGGCTGTGCCCAACACACCAGGTCCTTTTCCGCTGGGCAGCTCCAGCCACTCTCCCCGAGCCTGGAACATCCATGGGGTTGGTGTGACCTAAGGGCAGGACCTGGCACTTGGCCTTGTTGAACCTCACACCATTGGCCTTGGCCCATCCATCCAGCCTGTCCCGATCCCTCTGTGGAGCCTTCCTGCCCTCAGGCAGATCAACATTCCCACCCAGCTTAGTGTTGTCAAGATGGAGGGTGGTCTTGCTGCCGGTACTCACAGGACAAAGAGGGCCTGTCGGCGTGTGGCGGGGGGTATGGTGGCCAGGGCGGTGTGTCTGCAGTCCAGCAGCCGCCCTTGGCAGCGGCAGGGGAGCGGACAGGGCCCCTCAAAGCAGGAGGCCGCCGCCGGCAGCAGCACCAGCAGCAGGAGCGGGTGGCCGGGCCTGGGCAGGCCCATGGCGGAGCAGGCCCGGCCGAGGGTCGCCAGGCAACGGCGAGGACACAGGCCCAGGGCCCGGCGCAGGCCTCATGGCCCAGAGCTGGGCCTGGCGCTTCAGGCCCCCCTGCCATCAGAATATAAAATATCATTACCATCTCTGCCCAAGAACTCACCCCAGAAGAGGACTCACCACACCCCATGGAGCATTCCCCCTTGTGAAACGCTGTGTCTCGCTTCCCCATTTGGATTTCTCTAAATTCAGTGCCCCTCCGTTGGATTTTGTTTCACTTTCCCAGTTCAAAAGCTCACCCGCTATCAGGGGTCTTCTCCTGGGGCATATTACCCCTTTCCTCTCTTTTTTGTGAAACTAAACAAGGCACACTCCTCTTGTTTCAAGAGAGATCTCAAATCATTCCTGTGGCTCTTCCCTGAGCTGTCCCATTTTATATTCATCTTTTTTTCCCCCAAAGACTGAGGTCAAAAAATGTGCGCAGGGGTCTGTTATCAAACAAGCATCCCCCCCGCCCCCGTATACCCTCATGATTCGGGGAGCTTGATTCCCCTTCCCATTGCCTGTGCTGCCTCTGAGATTCATCCATTCATCACACAGAGTTACAAAATTTTACTTAATTTAATGAAAAACCTCCTGTTAAAAAAAAATCTTTGCTTTACATGGTGACAATGGCCCAACGCCTTATAGCTGGGGCTCAACCCATGTGGCTCAACACACTGTTAGAAGACTGATGCTTATTTCCTTAAAAGAAATGTCACTTAGAGCAGCATTTTTCGTGCCTGAGCAGACGTGTATAAGTACCACAGCTACTCCTGCTGGTAAGATCTCTCCTCCTGCCGTCTCCAGCTTTCTCCTGTGGATCGGAGTGAACCTGAACTGTAGGCTCTTGCAGGGAGGGCTTGTTCCTTCTATTTTTCTTTAAGTGCCATACACATCTGTTACGCTGTCTAATTTTTGCAGCTTCCATATATAGCTGACCTGGATAAGTTGACGGGAAAACACTTCCTCTCCAAAAACAGCATATATTTTTGGGCTTAATTTTAGTAACACGAGGTTTATTGCCCATTTCTTTCACTGTTACGTATTTGGAGAAGAAGAAAACAGTGTTTATGACGCACATGTCATTTCACAGCGTTAGACTTTCATTCCTAATCAAACACTGCAGAACTTCTGGAAACGATGTAAAGACAGAGCTGTGCTAATTAGACGGTGTCTCCCGGCTAGGGAGCTCATCATCAAAACTGAGATCAGACAAAACTTCTTCTTCTTCCAGGTCAAACTGTTCCAAGGGCAATTCGCTGACCTGGGAAGAGAAATGAAGAGTAAATTTCTTTCTCTCCGATGTATTTTCGGTTCATCATTCTGCACCTGGAAACAATATATTTTTATCACGTACAAGAGACAGCCTCCTCGGAATTTACCAACTCAGGAACGTTTCTGTTTCGGAAAGACTGACTGAAATCACAAGGGAATGAACCCAAAGGACACCCAGCAGCTCTCCTCCCCAGCAAGTCCTTCCAAATTCCAGCCTCTTCCTCTTCCTATCAGGCTGGAAGGTGCCTTGCGGAGAGAGCACCAAATTAACCTCCCACACACCATCACAAGGGAAGTGAGAGGGCAGGGAAGGTGAGGGATGACTCTCAGGGTAAAACAGAGGTTTGAGAAGCAACAGGCTTTCAGCTTGACTCCGTTGCTCACTTCTCTCATGGTCGTTGCACCTTAGGTCAGTTCTCTGTGGGTTTCAAAGAAGTCAGATGGAAGGGGCTGCACAGAGGAAAATGCAGAGAGAGAACAAAGCAGCAGAAATTTCATCTTCTCAACTGATAAAAAAATAATAATCTAGTGGACGTCAGTTACTTCAATGAAAATACCTCCTATTCTACTGCTGCTCTTCAGTAAGAAAGCAGCAGAGGGTCCAGCAGAGGGCCATGAAAATGCTGTGAGGGCTGGAGCTCCTCTGCTGTGAGGACAGGCTGAGAGAGTTGGGGAGTTCAGTCTGGAGAAGAGAAGGCTCTGGGGAGACCTTAGAGCCCCTTCCAGTCCCTCAAGGGGCTCCAGGAAAGCTGGGGAGGGACTCTGGATCAGGGACGGGAGCCATAGGAGGAGGGGGAAGGGTTTGGCACTGGAAGAGGGGAGATTGAGATGAGATCTGGGGAAGAAATTTTTCACTCTGAAGGTGGTGAGAGCCTGGCCCAGGTTGCCCAGAGAAGCTGTGGCTGCCCCATCCCTGGAGGGGTTCAAGGCCAGGTTGGAGGGGGCTTGGAGCAACCTGGTGTGGTGGGAGGTGTCCCTGCCCAGGGCAGCGGGTGGCACTGGGTGGGCTTTAAGGTCCCTTCCAACTCTAAGCCTTCTATGATTCTATAAGATAGTCCGGCCCGTGGACACCAGGTGACTCAGTGTCACCAAATGGAATAAAGTGTCACAAGGTTCATTAGACACTTCCTCTGTGCAAACTGCAGGAGGAGTGAGACATCAGTGTGGAGCTGATCCATTGTGTGAGGGTGAGGTCTGCTTTCAAAACTCTGGGTTTCAGTGAGCTCCCCTGGTACAGCAGCGGTTTCAGCCCTCTGCTCAGGACCAGCTGCGTGCACAAGCTGGCACACAGGCAGAACTCATCTCACTGAGCACGATGATTAAAGCTTTACTGTTGTACCCGCGTATTTTGGGTCGGTGCACACTAACAGATCCCACAGTTACCTGCAGGGATTCCACCAAAGCTTTTAACTTATCCTCTGGGGCAAGGATAAGTTTATGAAGTGCCTTTCTAGATGGGAAGTTTGAATCATTTAAGAACCTATTAAAAAATCATTTGATTTAACCTACTGGGACTTTACGGGGGTTTTCACTCTCACAGATTCTACGAAGTGCAGTCCTGGACACTGTCATGTGTCAGACTTGTCAACCTGCACCACAACAGTCCTGTCCCCTAACTGCTCGCTTTCCTGTGCTGTCTAAAATATGCATGGATTTCTGCACAAAGATACCCAAAAAAGTAAGGTTTTTAAAACCTTAGCGTGCTGTACAATTTCAGGATGTAATTACTTCCTAGGGTTTAAGTCAAGGTAATGGCTGCATAAGAGGAGGGTGTCGGAGGCTGTAAGAGTTAACAGCTCTGTCTCCAGTCCCTAGATGAAACACACAGGTCCTGTGCCAAAGCTGGTTTTACCTGAACAAGCCCCTTCAGTTCTTCTTCTGTTAAGGAGTCTGTGAGCTCCTCTTGGGTGGGATTGTACTCCACAGCCACTTTCCCGTTGTCTGAAACAGAATAAGCAGTAAGAGACAGGATTAATTACTACGGTGCGTAATGACAATAAACCTACCCTAAACTCCAAATGGGACAATTCTGCCTCATAATGGCTTTCAGAGCAACTGGCTGGTTGGTCTGAAGGAGATCGCTTCTTTCTCTGCCTCTCTTCTCTGCTGAAAACCAAACGGCTCTTACTAAATGGAGTAGAAACTGAAACTGAGGGAGCAGAAATCCATGGAGAAGATGGAGCATGTTAATTGCTGGTCTCTGTGTACGTGACGGAGCAGAAGGTGGGAAGTGCTGCAAAACATCTGAATCCAGAACCCCACCTTGCCAACAAACACCTTAAAGAGTCCAGGGAGGAATCTGGCAGATGAAAGCCCCCATTCTGTAAACTGAGGATAGTGGCACTGACCTGATCCCATGGGGGTCTGTCACTAAACTACTCAAACACCACGTAAAGAGGTGTCACCTAGAAGCTCAGCGAGCACAAGACCTGGAACCCAGACAGAGCAGATCCAGCAGTTCCTGGGCAGGCACAGAGCCAGCTGCTGTGATTAAAAACTCAAAGGAGTAGTAGCCCCAAAGAAGCAACACTGAATGCAGCAGTGGGGCACAGATCTTTGATGGCACCTGGCTGGCATGGAAGCAAGACAGGAACGCGCCAAGTGCTGCAATTCAGTTCATGTTCCCCCTGGAACCAGAATTTCCCCCATCCCTCTTTGCCATGCACATGTAGTGTTAAAGAGCTCTCCCTGCCAGCGTTTACACTCTTGGTCTTTGGAGTTTCAGTGACTTATTTATCATAAAAAAATCTGACCTCCTGTCTGATCTTCCTTTCACTCTTATAGCTCCTAGGGTGGAACCACGCTGTTAAATCATTACAGACCACAACATAAGCTTATTTTCTCTGAGACCCCCCAAGCCTCAATGAATTCCAAGAAAGGTTCAGAGAAAAAGAATTTATATCAATTATCACGAAACGTATAGTATCGTTCGCCCAAACAGCCCAGTGTTTAATATAAAAATAGGTCTCACCTAAGACTATGAGGAGTATCTTCTGAAAGGCGCTGGACAAAGCCTTCCCAACAGCGAGTTTCTGAGCTCTCCTGGAGGCCGTGACGAACTCCAGAGGATCTGAACACAAGAAGCAGCACGTTATTGATATCAAGATGACATTCTGCATACAAACCACTCCAACTGCCTTGTGCTAGGAAACGCAACCAAACACAGCCTCAGGGATCTGATAAAAAGGCTGCTTGTGTTTCGGGAGCTTGGCAGCACCCTCACAGGGGGGTTTTGTGGCCAACCCCCAGCAGCAGATGACACTCAGCCCTGTGTCAGGGCCCTGAGCCATGCCACAGGGACAGAATGGGGAATCCCACGGCGTGTTCACACCAGAAGTGGCTGCGGTGGGGAATGACTAACGCTGCAGGCCAGAGGGAGAGAACAGAGGGCAGGAAAGTGATCCTGGTGTGAAGGAGGGAGTGAAGAGGCACGCTCAGCATCCCTCCCTGCGTAGCACAGCAGCTTACAAGGCCCTGCGCAGATCCTTGCCTCCAGCTAAATTCAGACAGTTTATCAGACCCACAAACTGTGCAAAAGCGAGGCTGATCAGTGTCTGAGAGAGACTCCTAACTGCACCCAAAACGTACCTTCACTGTTTTCTATGTCTGCCTCGCCGAGGGCAACTCCCCTGGTGCGTACACCGTGGTTGGGCAGTGTCACCTCTACAGCACACAGGTATTTCACGGATCGCTTCTGTAAGGTCTTTCCCAGTTCCTCATTCTCACCATCAAAGCCAGATACATTCTGCAGCTGTTGGGAAGACCACAGATAATTAATTTTGATTAAACAGGAAGGAAATGTTACGACCACTTAGGCCTATGCCTCCATAACACAGACCTCCTCTGCACAGTGTCTGACTCCAAGGCACATGGTGGAGGCAGAGCAGGAAAATTTACTCTTTTCACCCTATTTTAGAAATACCTCGTAGTTCCCAGACTCTGAGTCTCAGTCATCTTGGACACCTTCAGCACACAAAGCTTACAGTCATGTCCTGGTACCGCTTTCACCACAGCCGCCCCCATTTTTATTAACAGCAGCCCAGGCAGTCCCTCACCCACAGCAAGTCTCCTCTCCCCAGGCTTTCAAAATCCCCCCACTTGTGGTCCAAAACAGAGCTCCTATTATTTGCGGATTAGAACAGAATTCTTCTTATTCCACCAGCCACTCTAATGAAGAAGAGGATGAGGGGAAGGATGATGGATGAATCTAAAGGGCCCCTTACCGTGATGATGCGACTGGACCAGCCATTAAAGCCAAGGTAGTGGTTGGCCAACTCCTGGCACTTGTTGCTGTTGAGAGCAAGGACTTGTTGCTGAAACCCTCTCTGCTTGGTGCAAACGCAAACCTGTCCAGGAATGAAGAACCCTGGTTAGTCAGGCTTTGCTTGCAGAGTTCCCATTACAGACATACCACTGATGGCTCCGGGAGAATCACCAGAAGGTAACCTATTCTGTGACTGGAGGTGTGCTTCTGATATACGTTAAATATTTTTTTCCCAGGAATAGGTCCTGCAAATTATCCCAGAGGAGGGATGCTGCCTTTTTACTGCTAAAATGCTACCTGGGAGCCAGCAGATAGTGGGCCTGTGCGAACCTCATGAACCTCAGGCCAAGTGCAAGGTCCTGCACCTCAGGGCAATCCCAGGCACAAATCCAGGCTGGGGGGAGAATGGACTGAGAGCAGCCCTGAGGAGAAGGCGTTGGGGGTGTTGGTGGGTGAGAAGCTCCACACGCCCCGGCAACGTGCGCTGGCAGCCCAGAAACCCCCCGCACCCTGGGCTGCATCCCCAGCCCCATGGCCAGCAGAGCGAGGGGGGGATTCTGCCCCTCTGCTCCGCTCTGGGGAGACCCCCCCAGTGCTGCCTCCAGCTCTGGGGCCACCAACAGCAGAAGGACATGGAGCTGTTGGAGCGGGGCCAGAGGAGGCCCCGGAGATGCTGGGAAGGCTGGAGCCCCTCTGCTGGGAGGGGGGGCTGAGAGAGTTGGGGGGTTCAGCCTGGAGAAGAGAAGGCTCCGGGGAGACCTTGGAGCCCCTTCCAGTCCCTCAAGGGGGCTTGGAGCAACCTGGTCTGGTGGGAGGTGTCCCTGCCTGGGGCAGGAGGTGGCACTGGATGGGCTTTAAGGTCCCTTCCAACCCAAACCACTCTATATCACCACAGTGGTAACGCCCAGCCACAAGTTAGTAAACTTTTTGCACAGGAAGCATCACTGAGACCAACAAGTATTTAATGTGAATCTATCCGGCTGCTGGAGGTCACGGTGCTGAGTCCTGCACGTTCCACGCCCGGGGCAGTTCTCCGTACCTTCAAGGGAGATGTCTGAAACAGCCTCTGCCCGTTGCACGCGCGCTGGGCTCTGCCGGCATCTCCAGCTGAGTAAAACTTGATGATGGCATAATACCCCGGCCCGGCCACGGCAGCATTTCTGTGCGCTCGCACCGAGTAGAGCGGCCCAAATTTGGAAAACGCTGAAAACAGGGAATGCTGAGGGGAAAAAAAAAACAAACAAGAGAAAAAAGGGTCTTTTTAAATATCTATGGATGCTCCAGGGGCTGAGCAACAGTGACAAAGGGAAGATGACTCACAAGACCTAATCGCCTAGAAATCGAGGAAAATTTTTAGTGCTGTTTAATGGCAATAAGCACTGGAATAAGGAGCAAGATTGATGAGTATCTCTCCAGAAAAATAAACTCAACCTGGCTGGACCTCTGACCCTGAGGACGTCTCATCTCCCTTATCATCCGGGAGGAGAGCGAAGGCAGACATGGGATTCTCTATCCCCCATCACCCTCATCCCAGACGCCCTCTTGCTCTCCGCCATCCCCCCTTGTGTGGGCGCACTGTTTGCCAAAGCTTTCAGATAAAAATTAGCACTATATTTTGCAGGTTGACTCATGGGGTTTTGTCTCAGCTCTTCCACCTTGTGCTGGTGTCTCTGCAGTTTTGCTGTGCGGAACCGGCTGCGTGGCACCAGGGCAGGAATCACCCCTTGGGGCTGCCCTGCACCCAGCGTGCCTCAGGGAAACAAGGGAACGAAAAGAAAAATGATTAAAAACAAACAAAACAACAACAACAAAAAAGAGGGAGTTAAAAATTTATTATTAGCACACAGACGAAGCCATCAGTACAAATGGGAGGGAACAGAGGCTTTAGCTCCAGAGGGGAAGAAGGATTGTGGGGGTTCCAGTCCCTAGTCCCCAGTCCTGAGGGATCCAGACCCCACTCTCCAACCCTGGGGGGAATCCCAGGCCCTGCTTCCCGGACCTGGGGGGGATCCAGACCCCACTCCCCAACCCTGGGGGGAATCCCGGGCCCTGCTCCCCAGACCTGGGGGGGATCCAGACCCCACTCTCCAACCCTGGGGGGAATCCCAGGCCCTGCTTCCCGGACCTGGGGGGGATCCAGGGCCCCACGCCCCAGCCCCAGAGGGGATCCCCGGCCCTGCTCCTCAGACCCAGGGGGGACGAGGCCCTGTTCCTAGAGCCGGGGAGAGGGATCCAGGATCCTGCTCCCCAGATCCAGGGCGGGGGGATCCAAGCCACAGCTCCCCAGCCACAGAGGGGACCCCGGGCCTCGCTCCTCAGCCCCAGGGGGGATCCCAGGCCCTGCTCCCTAGACCTGGGGGGGATCCAGGCCCCCCTTCCCAATCCGAGGGGGGATGAGGCCCTGCTCCCCAGACCCGGGGAGGGGGATCCAGGATCTTGCTCCCCAGATCCAGGGCGGGGGGATCCAAGCCACAGCTCCCCAGCCACAGAGGGGACCCCGGGCCTCGCTCCTCAGCCCCAGGGGGATCTAGGTCCCCCCTCCTCAGCTCCAGGGGGGATCCAGGGCCCTGCTCCCCAGCCCCGGGGGAGATCCCAGGCCTTGCTCCCCAGACCTGGGGGGAAACCAGACCCCACTCCCCAACCCGAGGGGGGACGAGGCCCTGCTCCCCAGACCCGGGGAGGGGGATCCAGGATCCTGCTCCCCAGATCCAGGGCAGGTGGAGGCAGGCCACAGCTCCCCAGGTTCAGGGGGGGATCCAGGGCCCCCACTCCCCAGCCTCGGGCAGGATCCAGGGGCCTCGCTCCCCTGCCCCGGGAGGGGAATCCAGGGCCCGATCCCTAGACCCAAGGGATCCAGGCCCCGCTCCCCAGCTCTGCCGGGGATCCAGGCCCCGTTCCCCAGCCCCGAGGGGTGGATCCCGGGCCCTGCTCTCCGGCCCCGGGGGGGCTGCCAGGCCCCGTTCCCCAGCCCCGGGGCGATGCCAGGCCCCGTTCCCCAGGCCCGGTCCTAGGCCTCACCTCACCTCCAGCCCCGGCTCGGGCTCCAGCCCCCAGACCAGCAGCGTCCTGTCGCTCCCCGCGGGCACCCGGAACTCCACCACCTCCGCCATGCCGGGGCCGCCGCCTGCCCGCCCCGCCATCGCC
>VXAK01011831.1:116539-150574 GCA_013399435.1 Arenaria interpres | reverse complement strand
GGTGGCCTGTCCCCGCAGCCCCCCCCCCAAAACCAGAGACATGCCAGTGGGTTGCAGGTTTATTCTCTGATTTTCTTTACAAGGAGCAAGGCAGTTGTGGCCAGCGAGGGGCCGGGGTGGCTGGGGATCCGTCCATGGTGTCAAACGGTGCAGTTTCCCTCGCCGTAGCGCCGGCACTTCATCACCTTCAGGTAGGTCTCCACCTTGTGCAGGTCCTTCTTGAAGCAGGAGAGCAAGCCATAGTTCTTCAGCAGGGCGTCCTCGTTGCGCAGGTGGATGTCGAATTTGTCGTAGGTGGGTTTGAGGATCTGGGGACCCCGCGGGCTCCGGTCCTCCAGCTCCTGGGAGAGGATGGAGAGGTCCTGGGGATGAGCGTCCTCCCAAGGGGGCCCATCGCCAGCGCTCCCATCTGGCTTTAGAGGATGTTGGGGTGGTTTCCCCCCCCGCCCCTTAATCATATTTCAAATGTATTTTTGCATGTGAGTTTGCAGGAAGGGTAACTACACAGGGGTGATGCTACGCAAAATGCTGCCAGCGAGAAGGGAGCTGGGCACAAGGCTGCAGGGAGGGAGAACTGCGTCCCTTGGGGTCTTAAAATAAGGGGAAAGTTGCAGGGTCTCTCCATAGCTACTCCAGCCAAGGAGATGGGGAATTGGGTTATTAATTCTCTTCTTTCCCACTTTCCCAATAAACAGAGCTCTAACCCAGTCCCAAGGCGTGTGCATCTGGAGCTGAGAGATCTGCAGTCTGCCGTTCCTCCTGCATTGCTCTGCTCACCAGCTGGCACAGTAAACAAGGCAGTTTTGGTTAAGTAGGCAGTGGTGTAAGTGAGTGAAATGTGATTGTTTGTCTAGTTTGTGTACTGCTTCCCGATGCCCAAGCACATATCATACAGAGACCAAAATCTGGAAATACTGGTACATATTCCTACTTGCTCCAGCTGAAGTGCTGGGACAGGAGATCTCTGTTTACTCTCAGGGCCCGACTTTCAGAGTTACTTAGATTCTAGAAGATCTAAATCATTTTTCAGACTGATTTCTCACAGATACAGGTCTTGGAGCTCTAGCTATCTGGTGATGTTGGCAGATAAACTTAGTTATAGAGTAAGCATAACTGAAAAGGCGTCCTGGCAGATAATAAGCAATTTCATTTAAAATAACAAAGCAAAAATTAAGAGCGACCCTTGCAGAAGATCCCTCTCCAGCTCTCAGCTGTCTGGGTGCTGGATTAATGTAAGAGAGGAACATCAGAGTGTAGGCTTCTGTCTGTACACAGGCTTGTACGCATTGTTTTTATAAAATGTTGGAAGTCCTTAGGGCCAGATTACAAACTTTGTAAAATTGACTCCACTTTAAAGTATTTTGCATGGAGATACAGCAAACATCCTTACATTGCTGTTTGTACAGTAGGTTTAACTGATTGAGCAGTCTTTGGTGCTGGGTTTGGAACTGGTTTTGGTTCTGGACTGTTGTGATTTCTTTGGTCTGCGCTGCTGTGGTGGTTATTATGTGGGGTTTTTATACTCCCCAGTGATGAAGCATGTGCCATGTGCCATGTGGTGTCATGATCTCATTATCTTAAGGTAAGCAGAGTCCAGGGGATGCCACTGGTCTTCAGAGTGGAAGGTGGGGAGATTTCCCATGGTCTTTGGATCCCATGGAAGACCCTGAGAGCTGAGAGCCCTGTGTCTATGAGATTTCTGTTAATCTGTAATCATGCGACATGCTCCAACTTACCCTCATCAGAGCTTGGATCCCTTCTTCCAGGTCCTTTAGTTTTTCATACACTCTGTCTGAGGTGCCGAAAACCAGATTGTTTGTGAACACCTTGCTTAGGTATTGCACTGGGGTCAACCAGGACTGGATGAGAACCAGTGAAAACCGAAGAAGCTCCATATCCTGAAATTAAAAAAAAAAAGAAAGGGTCAAAGCTGTGCAGGTGAGATGTTTGGTAGAGTTACCTGTGGGTCTTGCTCCCTCTGAAACAGCCCAGGGGTGACCCAGAGATACGAAGCTCCTGCAGCTTCAGCAGATACAGAGATGTTTGCAAGCTGAGGAGCACCCCCCAGCCCTACGTCCTGTGGAGACAATAGTTTTTCTCCTCTTGGGGTGGGAATACGATTTATAGTCTAACCCAGAAGAGTCTTTCTTTCTCATGCAGAGTTTAAATAGTCAAAAAAAGAGAGAGGAGGAATGATACCTTGGGAAACCCTCTGTTCCTGAAAAGAATCACGACTGGGCTCCTCAAACAGGTCTGTGCTCACCCAGGGGAGAGAACTTACCGATTTCTGCTGGGCATCGTCCTTCCCTGTGGGAGCGGGGATGGTTTCTGAGTAACAAAAAGCCGCCTGAGAATTTTTGTTGGCGTGTCTCTGGTCCTCTGGAATATAGGTGCGTTCCTGTGGAGACATCCCCAAAAGACTTAGGTCTGTTGCCCTTGTGCTGGGAGAAGACCACAGATGCTTTCCCCAAGCTGTCCTGAACTGTTTCTCTTTGCAGGAGATAACTGTGAGACATGAGGTGTCTCTGCACAGCGCTGGCAGGTAGGAACAGGAGTTTGTGTGTTGGCACAGTAGCTTTTGGACCTAAAGGTCTTCCTCTCACTAAGCCAAAGTGCTGGGGTGAACACAAAAGACACTTGGACAGGGAGTAGGTGACCCCCAAGGACAGCTCTTGCCAACGTGACAACTCATGCCAGCTCCTGGCAACAGCAGAGACTGGGTAGTTTTAAGCACTGAGAATCAGCCAGGCCGTAGGTGATGGTCACAGGAAAGTCTTGGAAAATATCTGTGCCATCTCCCACTGCTTTCAGAGCCGGGTTTCTCATGGAGACAGTGGACCCTCTGCAGTGGGTTTGGACACAGGCAGGAATAGCCCTGAGGAGTGGACTGTGCGGGATCAGAGGGGGACACAGAGTTGAGAGAAGGAGATAGGCCCAGGCTGATGGGACATAACCTGTCTTGTCCTATTAAGAGCCTTTTGCCTCATCAAGAACTGACAAAGACAACACTAACAGGTGAAAAGTCTCCGTTTCTAGGAAGTTATACTGGGTGAGAAGCTGTGGCATGGTCCTGAAGCCGTCAAGCTAATGCAGAGGAGATGCCCAGAGGATGCAACACTTACGAACTCTTTGTATGTCTCAGCAGCCAGGAGGTGAAGGTGCTGAGCCCTCAGCACGGCGTTGGCAAACAGGTTGGAAAGGGGCATGGCCGGGAAGGTGGCAGCTTCCTGCGGCCACTGCAGCCCCAGAGTGATCACAGCAACGAGGAGAGGAGAAAACCATGACCCTGCAGCAAAGGGGAGAGGAAAGGTGTTAGCAGTCCCTTAGTGACCCTGCTGAGGATGGAGGTGGCACCTGAGAATGAATTCCCAGCCTCTCCTGTCCGTGCTGGCTGAGGGGTCACCTTCCTGAATGTCTTGTTTGACTCCGTGGGTGAGTTTAACCCTCCCCAAAATCAAAAGAAGCCTTGTCCCCTGTCACTAGACGTGCCCTTGAGGCTTACGCTGCTCCCAGTGTTGTCAGCGGTGTCTTCCTGGCTGAAGTCATTGTTCCTCCATGGAAACTAGAGTGTGTCCCTATGTTTTTCCCTAACATGCTCGTGTTTTTCTGTGAGCCTTGCCCTTGTGAGGCGAGCACACTGTGTGAGCAAGCAGGGGATGGTGAGTCCCAGGTGAGGGGCTGGGAGCAGCTCACTTTAGCCTTGGTTTACTCCATAACCTCAAACCTCCTGTTTGCCTCCTAGGACAAGAGCTGGTGACATGACCAGTGCTGTGACCTGCTCCTTTTTCTCTCTGGGATATACCTGTAGAATTTGGTGATCTCTGTCAAGCCTAAAGTTTTTCTACCCGTGACTCACACAAGTTTCCATCTGTGTCCAGAGACCACGAAGTTAATCTCAGACAAATAAATACCTTCCAGTGGAGGAATGCCCTGGAGCCTGTAGGACTTGGATGTATGCATTAGACATCATCCTGATCCCCTTAAGCTTTGAATATGAGTTTTAATATCCCTGCTAACATTTATGTTAATAATAACTGTTAAAACTGTGGCTTGAGCTTGTTCTTCATGTTCTCCACCCTCTCCTTGCCCAGTTTAGGCTAAAGACTACATAAATTCAGTCCCACTGTACGGAGAGGTATTAGTTTTCATTGATTTAGAAGTTGCCACATTTTAATTTTGGGCTGGCACTGTGTATAGCCCACCGCAGTCCCACCCCATCATCATCTCCCATCACTCTAAGCACTGGCAATCCTCTAAAAGTGAAATTAAGAAAAGTACCTGGAGCCATTTCTGCCCGGTGCGTTTCTCAGGTGTTGCTTGAGAGTGAAGGTTTCCTCCTTTCATCTAGGCTGGTAAAGGTAACTGTTGAGCCACCCCTTATATAGCAGGGGGTCTGTTTAAAATGTATATATGTGTTCACGATCACAACAACATCTCTATATCTTCCCCGTGCATAAATGCACGAGTGTTCGCAATGGTGCGACCTAATCGTAGTCCTTTATACATAGATGTAAAGGTTGGGGAGGTTGTTTGCCTGGGGATGAAATCATGATTTCGCCATATTCTGCTGTTTATTGCAAATAGGGATTTTATCGGGGTTGGAAGACGTATCCCAAATCAGATCGGTGCTTTTACATGGTGGAATTAGCCGCAGAAGGTCGAAAATCCACCTGATTTTCCTGCCTGGCTCTACAGGGCAGGCTGACCAGTTTGGGAGACTTCGAACAAGCGGGATGTTTTCCCCTTTACTGTTGGCAGCGCCAGGGCTGGATGGATGTGGTTGGATGACAAGTCATTTCTTTCATGCTACCAGAATTTCCAAAGTTCAGCCACTAGTTTTGGTGGGCTGGTTTGGCATCGGTGTGACCAGGAGCTGTCATGCCCAGGTGCATGTTCGGGGACCAACCTGCCCACCCCACATCCCGGGTGCCATCTGGGAGGTGTCTCACAGCCTCAGCTGGACAAGGCTATGGGAAGATTTGGTTATGAGAGTCTTCCTCCTCTCTCCTAGGCTACAAATGTGAAATATCTCAATTTAAGCAGAGGGCTGGTGTGGAAAGAAGGTATTGGAGATGGGGAAGAGGAGACGGGGAAGAGGAGATGGGGAAGAGCAGAGGTCACAGCACACCTATCCCCACTTTTGAGCAAAACAAGACAGAACCTGAGATAGGCAACTTCAGGGGAGGCTTAAAGGACTTTTACCCCCCATAAGGCACCGATTGCCCCAAACCGCCCTGTTTTAGCCCTTTGTCCAGGGTTCGGGGACTGCTCCCTGGCCGGGGGTGGTGATTTGGCTGCCTCAAGCCCCGGGTTTGCCATGGCTCCGGTTTCTGAGAGGCAGCGTCGTCACCGGGGCGGCTGGAGCAGAGGGTGCGAGAGCTGGTTAATAAACATGCCGGGGAGAGCGCGGTCTTTTCTGAGAAGCCCCCGGGTGTTTGCTTGCTGGAAATGTGGTGGTGTCACAGAGTAAATGTCAGTCCCTAGAGAAGAGGGAACAGTGGGTCCCGCAGCTATCAGGTATCCCGTCACCCAATAGCCAGCAACATCTGGGTGTGTTTTTCTACTCCCGATCATGTTTAAATATGTCAATATTTGTCAGAGATGAGCAGAGCCACAGGCACCCCAGCCCCAGCACAGGCTCTGCTGCCTGGGAGTGGTGATGCTTGACCACTGGTACAGCACCTTGCACCCGAGTCCTGCCCATCACTTGCTGCCCTGATGCCTCTCGAGCTCTCTTAGTGAAAGCACGGTGCTAAACCGACGTTTTCTTTATGTTTCAGCCAGGCACGGGGATGCCAGGACGATCCAGGCTGCGCGGTGCCCCTGAGGCTTGGTTTGTCCCCGTTCATCTCCGAGGCAGAAGCGTCGCGGCGAAGGCAGTGTGTGGCTGCGAAATGCTGGGCTGGGCACACACACCCCGCTGGCACCATCACACGTTGCATAAGCAGCTCTCCGACATCAGCTCGGCATTTTTCTAGCTCCCAAATGCCTGCCTTGGTGACCCGACGTAGCACCTCATAAAGCAGCGTGATACTGTGTAATTTCCAAATTCCTTTTCTTTTCTGAAAGAGAATAAGAAACCCCTCAGTTCTCTTCAGGGTGGTCCCGTGTCCCCCCGCCTCGCCCCCGAGCGTCACCAGCGGCATCTCAACAAGTGAAGCCACTTTCCCAGCCCCTCCTGCCCCCTGAGCTGCGGTGCTTGTGTGGAGAAGACCTTCCCCGGCCGATGGGCGAGCTGTGACCAGTGAATCCTGACCCAGGAGCCAGCTGCTGGCCCACACCCCCGGCGCTGCACTTCGGTGGGCGACGACGTGGCTGACAGAGCTTTTCCGTGACGGTTGACTACCTCTGCTAGCTCGCAACTCGGATGGCAAATACTCCTTTTCAGATTGAACTGATGGGTTTTATTTACTGGAACTAGAACTGCTCAGTTTCACTGAATCCATTTCTAAAGATGAGGCTGAGGAGGTCCAGGACTGCGACCTGTCTGCCATCCTGCTGATGGGCAGGGATACAAATCGGGACAAAAATACTGGATATACCCAAATATATTTATTTACATGAAATGCATTTTAAATGCAACCCCATCTCAGTATAAAATTACAACAAACCCCATCACTAGGCTCCCTAGAAAGTACTCTAAGCCTTTAAAATAAACCACTAACGCTACAGAAATATTTATTTGCTTCTGGCATTTTAAAGGAAGCCAAAGCCCTGGGCTGAGAGTTGTAGCCGAGCGGCAGAGCGGAACCGGGGTCGCCGAAACTGCTTTTGACATCGGTGGCTTCCTCTCCAGGTGCGAAGAGCAGATTGTCCTCAATTTTCACGCCGTTGGGTTAAGGCAGTTGAGCGAGTTGTTTACGCGAAGCTGAGGTAGCGGTTGGGAACTGGGAAGGCCAGAAAATGTGCCTTCCTCTTCCATTTCGTAACCGAAAACAAGGGGTGGAGGGATGAGCTCTGCTGGTCCCGAAACCTTGGCAAACATGGGAACCGGGAACAGCCAGTTCACTTCTCTCGCTGTGAATGTGCCTTTCTTTAATTAACCCATTTTATAAGTAAAACGTGTTTAAGTAACATTTATATACATGTGCATGCAACTAATTTGGGGTAGTTTTATTTAACTAGTAAAAATCAACCTGAAAATGCCGGTTTTGTGCTGTTTAGATTGAATTCCAGTTTTCCGTGAAGGTGGTTTGCTACTAAACAAGAACCATCCTGTTCCCTGCTGAAAAGCCCTGTTTGCTCGTGATTTTACCCTCCCTTTTCTGCCGGGGGTTTGGGAAGCAGCGCGGTCCCGTCCTCTCCTCGGGGCCCGAAATGTCACAAGCCAAAGGGACACGGGGGGCCCTGGCTCTCCGAGGGGGCACAGACTTTCAGCCCCACTGTCCTCGTCACCCCCTGCCTCATCCAGCCAACCCCACCGTCTCTCTCCAGATCCCCCAACCACCCCGAAGCCCCACACAGCTGCTTCCCTGCCAAGATGTTTTTTTATTCACAAAACCAGATGTTTTTTAGCTTCTCTTGCAAGAGCAGATGTAGCCGGGAGAGGACTTCTTGGCCCTGGGCCCTCTTCTTCTTCGGTTCCTGGTGATGGTCTCTGTCCCTCATCCCAAGCTGACATCTTGGGACTGTGGAGGTCTCCCCAATGCGTGGTGAGAACTTCCAGGAGAGCCCCACATCTGCTCTTGGCTTTTTGCTCGGAGCTCTGATGAGGTGAAGTTTGGTTTCTAGCAAAGATGGACCCATGAAGAGCTGCTCCTTATTCTCAGGGCATCCATCCTGCCAATCCTGGCCCCAGGGTGATGGGACACCCCTGGACCGGGCACAGCAGGACAGAACAGGATGTGAATTTACCCATAACCTTTATTAGGGCTTGAAAAAGCAGATGGACATTTGTGTCCCACGATTTACATCCTTCCCATAGGTTCTGAGATCAGACATGTCCTTCAGCAAGGGGATGTCCTCATGATACGGGCCGGCTCTTGCTTAGAGTGGAGCAAGACTTGTGCAAGACCTTCTGGGTGAGAGCTGTCTCCCCAGCTTTTCCTGGAGTCTTTGGGGAGAAAGAGGTGCTTTTGGAGGATCCTCGATCTCAGACAGCTGCCAGCTTGGCCTGCTGGACACGTCCATGGCTTGAGAGCTAAAGACTGGCCCAAAATCCACTTTATGTAACACCCACGTGGTGTTGCTCACCTTGGCTCTTCTGCCTGCACTGCAGCGGGGTCTTGCAGCCCAAGGAGGGTCCTTGCAGCATGGAGAGTGATCATGCCTGGTCCTCTGCTTCCCAGGGATGGTGGGGCTGGAGGAGACCCACCACCCACCCTGGTACTTCCATTGCATCTACCATGCAGGAGCTCAGCGCTGTGGTGTGGGGCTGCCCGGGGTTTGGGGCCAGTTCGTTACTGGGGGGACAGCAGGTAGCTTCTAATTTCTACGTAGGCTTTAGTTTAGGGGTTCGTCAGCAGGGTGGTGAGAGTGACAGGGCAGCCTTGGTGGGCACAGCCTGGACACGACAAAGCAAGCACCCAAAGGCAGCAGGACCCGAGCTCCACGCAAGGCTGCTGGAGATGGTTTGCAGGCACCCATCAGAGCTGTGGTCCAGGCCAGGAGCTGGGGGCCGATCCCCGTGGGTGCCATCAGGGCGCTGGCAGGGAGCCATGCCACCGGTGCCAGCCTGGCGGTGGGTGCAGGACCCCTCACTCTTCACCTGGGTGTTCCCCAACTGTCCACTTGGCCTTCATGTCCCGGAAAGGAGTGATGTCCTCGTAGGTGGCCATCTGCTCCACCTCCAGGCCCTGTGCCAAGAAGAAGGAGGTTGAGACATGGGAAAGGGGACCATGGCTTTGGCCGCAGCACATCCCCCCCTTGGGGCCCTCAAGCAAGGACCCATCTCTAGGCTGTTTCCCTGGAGATTGAGGCAGCTTCTGAGAGGGGAGAAGGTGGAGATAGATGGCTGGATGGGCTCAGAGCTTGGCTTGGTCTTACAAGCAGCTCTTTACGGCTGATGTGCAACAAGCACTTGGGAGGAAGATGCCCTGCAAGGCCTGGTGGAGCCCAGGAGACACGCAGCAAGGGCACAGCCAGCTCTTTCAAGGCTCAGATTGATATTACAGAGGCATTTCTATAATTAATGATGCATTACCTCATAGGTGTGGTCCTCCTCCGGGCTTTCCTTCTCTTCACCCTATGGAGAAGAGAGTCACAGGTTGAGTGTCCCGAGCACCCACTGGGATCTTCTGTCTCTTGTCCCCAGCCTCGTCCCCCCAGGCCAGGTCCACCAGCTTCCACATGCAAATCCAGGCTGTCCCCCCCGCCCCATTTGAGATGCTTATTCCCCACTGCAACCCATCAAGCTCCCATGCAACAGCCCCATCCCTAGTGGTGTCCTGCCCCTGGGGACATCCCAGGATGATGCCCGGAGATGCCTCTGATGATGGGCTGGAGATCCCATCACTTACTTTATCTAGGAAGAGGAGCATGGGGACACTGATGAAGACGACCAGCAGGATGGACTGGATGATGATGATGACATCTTTGAGGGTGTTCCTGCTCTGGATCTGCTGGATGTTGCTGTGACCTGGAAGCAGCAGCACAGGGAGAGCCCTAAGTCCCACCTCTGTGCCAGGCTCCTGAAGAATGGGGATGAGGTTGGCATGGCCACGGGTTCATGTGTCAGCAGAGGGGATGGGGGGACCAGGGTGACATGCCCTCCCTTTCGGGAGAGAAGAGAGCGGTGCAACCCCCCGGGGTTGGCATCAGGGACCAGCCCTGGGATGAGATACCTTGGCCAGGACCCACCACCGGGCAGGACCAGGAAAAATCTGATTTATTATGGGAGTGCAGTCCCTGGGATGTGTTTCTGTGGGATGGATGTGCCAGGGAAAAACAGGGGGAGGGCATCCTACTGCTTGGTGGCTGGCAACGAGCAAAGAAACCTCTGGGGGGCCATGGAACATCTACATCTGAGGGGGTCCCACAAGCATGGGGACAGGTGGGTGCACAGGAGCATGATTTGGGATTCACATGGAGGGGGAAAGGGTGATATAAGGGGAAGGAGCATCTCCTGGGGTGCGTGGAGGAGGAGGATGGGGGGCTCGCACTCACCCATGACTCTGAGCTCTGTCCCACACAAGTGCGGTTGCTTCTTCTCCTCCATGAGGTTCTTACTGTCGCACACGTAGATGCCGTTGTCCTCGTAGTTGATCCTGAAGATGGTGAAGTTGATGAACTTGTCTCTCCTCTCGATGTTGTAGCGGGAGGTGTTCTTCAGCTCGGACAGTTTCTCACTGTCCGGCACCATTTTGTACCACTGCATGTTATAGGGCTCCTTGGAGTAGCAGATGAAGTGGACGGGGGTGTTCTTCTTGGCTGCCACGTAGCGTGGGTGCTGCTGCACCATGGGGCACCTGCTGCCTGCTAGGGGACAAGGGTGGTCATGGCCAGCAAGGACCCTGCACCCGGAGAGCGTCAGAAAAAAAGCTATTCCCATGAGACCTGCCCCCCCGGCATGTCTTCCAGATCAAGAGCTTTCCATTTTCATGGATTACACTCCTTTTGAGCATTTAGCTTTGTTTTGGTGAATCATCACCTGGGGGTAGAACTTTTGGTGAAAACGTGCTTTTAATGGAAACTGATTTTCTGTGGGAATGGCTTCACTCGGCTACTTTTTATGCTGCTCCCACCCCTCCCTTTGTACATCTCGTTAGTCCCAGCTCCAAAATTACACCCTGTGCCGACACGCGCCACGGAGACTTTGCCAGGACAGACCCCACCCATGCTCGTGCTTCCACATTTTTTGCATTTTGCTGTATTTTGTATTTTTGCCTGTGTTTTGGCCCTAGCGCTGGTGGGTTTGAGGTGGGTTGTGGAGTTCATGCCTGACACCCCCTGGGTGGGAATGGCACAAGCCTGGTCCCAGGACATGGTTTGTTCATGCAACGTGCTGGGGAAACGCAGAGGAAAAACATGTGTGTTCTTCACAAAGACAAAAGGGATTGAGCCTTGCAGAGGGAGAGCAAGGTGCGGGGCTAGGAACGTGCCACGGAGGAGGTCACCGCCTGGGAATCGCCTCTGTGGTGGGGAAGGGTGGTGGGTGATGGGACATCTCCAGCTCTGCAGGGGATCAGCACCTTCATGGTGTAGCCAGTGGGGACAGGAGGGACCCTGGGGACACAGGTAGGGAAGAGCCCAGTGGGTCTGGGAGGTTACCTGTGCTGCTGGTGGTGCTGCTCTTGTCTGCTGAGATCCCACCTGCAAGAGAGAAAGGCCCTGAGAGAGTGGCCATGGTAGGACAAACCCATGTAGGACAAGCCCATGTAGGGTGTCCCACATGATGAGTCCTTCGTGCCCACTCCATGTGGGATGGAGTGCTTGGGAGCACCAGCCAGAGCCCCACTGAGATGACCCAGAGCAGTGGAGATTTGGGTGCAAACCCTTCCACTTGTGTCCCATCTCCTGATTTTTCTCTAAGCTGCTTTCTGGTTGATGTCCTGGTGAAACCTGCCTTTGCTGCTAATATTCCCACGGGCTGGCACCCTCTCAGAGGGACTCACGCCTCGTTATTTACACTCTGTTTTTTGAATCAACCAGAAAAACTTTCCCTGCTGGGGCTTCCTTGATATTGCAGCCCCTTGATGGCCAGGTTCTCAGACCCTGGGATCATGCAGCCCCCCTGAGACAGGGGCTGGATGGAGCTGTGCACCCTACAATGCAGTGCAGGAAGCGGGGTGAAGCGGGGACCCCCCTAGCACCCATGGGTGCCCCAGCCCACAGCTCTGGTGCCCCTGTGCCTCGGTTCCTCTTGCTGCAGCTGGGCAGGAAGGACCAGCCCTGTTTATTGCATCGCTTCAGTGCCCGGCTCCATCCGCTCGATCAATATTCGCCAAATGCTGCCACAGGGAAACAGGCACAGAGGTGGGGGCTGCACCACCTCCTAGCACATTGGGGCAGCTGCAGAACTTACCCCCAGGGAGGAGGAGAAGAAGAAGGAGAAGAAGAAGGAGAAGAAGAAGAAGAAGGAGAAGAAGAAGGAGAAGAAGAAGGAGAAGAAGAAGGAGAAGGAGAAAGAGAAGGAGAAGGAGGAGNGAAGGAGAAGGAGAAGGAGAAGGAGAAGGAGAAGGAGAAGGAGAAGGAGAAGGAGAAGGAGAAGGAGAAGGAGAAGGAGAAGGAGAAGGAGAAGGAGAAGGAGAAGGAGAAGGAGAAGGAGAAGGAGAAGGAGAAGGAGAAGGAGAAGGAGAAGGAGAAGGAGAAGGAGAAGGAGAAGGAGAAGGAGAAGGAGAAGGAGGAGAAGGAAGGTTCAATTCCCCAGCCTGAGTTTTGGCCTTGCCACTCACCCGCAGATCTTCGCCCAGCAGGGACCTCGTGGCTCAGCCATGGGGTCCCCTCCCTGCCCCAGAGCCCCTTCCAGGTCTGTGCTGCCCTCCAGCACCTACATCTCTGCAGGCAAATTGCCCCCTCCAGCCTCATCTCTTTTGTTTTCTGAGATGGGGAGATGCACCTTGTCTGGATCGTGCACTGGGTACATGTCCCTGCCACCAGGCCAGCTGGAGCACGGGCCTTTACTCTCCATGTTTTGTTGGTGTTTCTAAACAAAGACCAGGCTGGTTCCTCACCCTAAAAGCCCTCACACCCCTCAACCTAAGATTTCCATTGCACCCACGGGTGGGCTGATCTTCCCCTGCCCTCCCTCGAAGCCATCCTGAGAGCCAGGATGAAACCCTGTGACCCCGAATCCCTGCTGGACTTGGGTGGCCACACAAAAACCCTTTAAATGCCCTTTCTGCTGAGGGCACAAGTTTTCCCAGCCGAGGGTGGGATCTGCTGCAGGTTTTGAGGGTGTCCCTGCACCAAGCAAGAGGAGTTGGAAGGGGACAGGAGATGGGTCCTGGGTTTAGCTGCTGCTTCTCTGTGGGGATGCAAAGAGGAACAGCATGGGGATGTTCACACAGAGACCCCAAATCATCCCCAAAAGCGTTTTTCTTCCCATTTCTCCTCCGCTCCCGTGTACTGAACCCCACAGAGCACAGGGACATGGGTTGGCCATGGCCCTGGCGATGTCCTGGCCCCGTTCTTAGGCCTCTAAGAGCACTAAATGGGGAAAAAAAACACCCGACCCTCTCTTTCCTGACACCTGCAACCACAGCTGGGCAGGCACCAAGGCCACCCGCCCGCCCCGGAAAGCTCGGTGCTGGGGGCGAGACAGACGTGTCCCATCCCTGCACCCCAAGGGGAAGCAAAACCCCAAACATGAGGCAGACGTTGAGCCCTGACCCCCCGTGGGTCCATCCTGGCTCCGAGCGATGGAGGATGACAGTCGCAAAGTTCAAATCTAACGCATTTAAAGCCATCCCTGGGCGAAGCCCCTCATGGCACCGAGCCCGGGCGCATCCCCTGGGTGCGCATTTTCAAAGCCCCTGTTTGACACCTACCCGTGACCAGGGCCATCAGCCAGAGGTTGGCCTGGAGCACCCACAGCCTGGTGCAGAAATCAGCCATCTTTCACCTCAAACGGCGGGGAAACATCCAGTTGTCCAGCCCTCGCCTCTGCAGGACGCAGCGGCCGCTCCGACCGGCTTGGTCTCCCAACCTAAAAATGGCGAAGCTGCCGCTACGTGAGACGGCCCCTTTCCTGCTCATGTAAATCCTCCTCGATGGGGACTTTCCCCTTGGGGCTGGTTTTGAATGCGGCGCAGACGCTGGGGCGGCCAGTGCCTGCGCCCTGGGCCCCCTCCAGGCCTCGTGTCCCCAGGCTCTGATTATTGTGGTGGCCACCTTTGATGGAGGTGGCCACCACTGGTGGTGGACGTGAGGCCATCTGCAAAGCACTTGGGGCTGCAAAACCTGGTCTGAGCCCAGGGGATGTGCCCAGGGAGTCAGAGGTGACCATTGGTGCTGTCACATCCCTCGAGGTGGGGTAAAGGACGGGGGTTACCCCCAGGGTTGTACCCCAGCTCCACAGCAGTGTGGGCAGGTTCCCCCCAGTTTAGCTCCTCAGGTGATGGGTGCAGGAGGTGATGGTGGTCCAGTGGCAAGAGTTGGTGCGGGAGAAGGGTGGGATGAGGGGATGTTTGTGGGGCTTCTAATCTCTGATCATTGAGGGGTGAAGTTGGGTTGGTCCCCCCGGTTCCCATCCCCAACGTCCCAGAGAGTCCCCACAGCTGCTCTTCCAGGGAAGAGTGAAATCTAGAAGAGGAGAGAGATGACCAAAGTGAGGTGTCACCTCCCTGGGTGCCAGCCAGGCCCGCTCCTTCACACCCTGATTACCATGAAACCCTTCTCCATGAGTCCTTTGGAGACAACCACTCCCCAGGGAAGGAAAAGCTGGCACCCCAAGGTGAGCTCTGTCCCCCTCTGCTCTGATGCAGAAATACGGTTTCCGTCCATGCCGTGCCCTCCGGCCGCAGCCCTGCACCAGCTGCGGGTGAGCACTGAACTGTAAATCCATGTGAAAAACACCTTTGGGTACTTTTGCCAGTTGTGTTGGTCCCCAGAGCCCCGGTGGCTCTGCATGGGGCCTCCCCAAACCTTCACCTTCTGCAGGTTTGGTGGGTTTTTTACCAGTTCTGAGCATCCGGCAGCTGCTGGGAACTAGACTGAGCCCCACGTTATGTGTGAGGGGATGTGAAGCGAGAAAAAGGAGAAATAAAGGTTTCCAGAGAAAAGCTGGCCCCAGGAAAGGAAGAGAGATGATGGGAGAGGTGCCTTCCACTGGTAGAGTGGGCAGGTCATGCTGTGCATGGTGCTGTATGTTGGTCCTTGCTGCTGGCACCCCTGGTCTTGCTGGAAAAGCACGGCCTGGCCATGACATCCCGGCAAGGCAAAGGCCATTGGGGATGTCCATGTGCTCGGTGGGCACTGGAGGGATTTCTGTCAAGCCCAGGGGTGGGAGATGGGAGCTGCACTGAGCGAGGCGGGGATGCTGGAGCTGCCTGGGAAAGTCCCATGGGGGAAAACCAGGAGCAGGGCACAAACTACAGAGGGTTTGCAGTGACAGTGGCCAAATTACCCCACGGCCTGGCCTACAGGCTCCTTGGCATCCTCAAACAGGTACAGACCTGGTCCAGAGGGGCTCGGTCAATCCTTGAAGTCCTCTGTGCTTGCAGTGCCCCATAGCATAGGATGTAAGGAAGAGGACGAGGGTCACAGGTAGGGTCTTGTGTTCCCACGTCTCTTCCCCTGGGCCACCCTGGCTCCCCAGAGCCGCTGCCAGGCAGCTGTGCCCTTCCCCAACCCATTCCTATTCATCAGGTCTTGGGTTTCACTGCTGCCCTTTCCCCCGCTGTGGGAGGACAGGGACAGTGGGTCACACCACCTCCTTCCTCCAGCCTCCTGCCTGCGTGGGTGCCATGATGCTCAACTTGAATTACGCCATCCTTGGGACAAGCTGTTCCAGCCAGAGGAAAAACACAGCGGTGAGGCCATGCCGTGGCCCTCGGGGACGTCACTGGATCCTGGAGGTGGCTCCTCCTTCAACCACATGTTGATGGAGAAACCTCCTTTGCCCACCGCTGCCTTCTCCCCATGATGCTGAACTGCTCCTGCGTGGCTGGTGGGGCAGGTTTGGCTTCACAGAGCCTGGCATGGGGGTCTGCACCTCCTCCAAGCCCGCCTCTCTCCTTGGTTGAATGTGCAGCAGCATCTCCTGTGGCTCCTAGAGATGGAGTTCATTGCCGTGAGGCGCCAAGGGCTCCAGGGGAACTTGTTCAAAGAATCATAGAATGGTTAGAGTTGGAAGGGACCTTAAAGATCATCGAGTTCCAACCCCCCTGCCCTGGGCAGGGACACCTCCCACCACACCAGGTTGCTCCAAGCCCCATCCAGCCTGGCCTTGAACCCCTCCAGGGATGGGGCAGCCACAGCTTCTCTGGGCTCATGAGCAGAGGAGAAGCTCTGGGCTGGGTTGGAGGCAGCCCGGGGGCTCTCTTGTGCAGCATGGGACCACCAGGTCCTGCTGAGGATGGTGGGTCCACCCAAAGCCATGCAAAAAGGCTCCCCATACCTACCCTGGAGCAAAGGGAGGGGGCATTTACCCCTCCCAGGGCCAGGGTAGACATTTCTCCCTCTGACACACACCAACGCATTCGGCATCGTAATCATAGACCGTTTACGGTTGTTTATTTTAAGAAATGTACAAAGAAAAATGCCTTTAGCGCACACGGATCCTGCTCTTTGGCATTTTTTTTTCCACCACCGACGACACGTACGTACAAGCAGCATCGACTGTGAACCACAACCCGGGCTGGGAAACCGCCGGAACCAGGGATGCTCCCCCACGCAAACGCCATGGAAAGGGTCTCAGGCTCCTGTCCCCGGGAGCAGAGCACCCTACGCGACACGGAAACGACGGGCACGACACGACGGGACGAGCAGAGCGACCCCGGCTCTGCCGCCTGGCCGACAGCACGCGGACGCAAGAAAAAGCTCAGCACCGCTCCTGGCCAGCCTGAACGTGGGGCATCCGTAACGGCTCAGCGCCAAAATCAGCCCAAGGAAAAAAAAAATATATATATAAGTATCATAATAACAATAATTAATAGTAATAATAAAAAAAAAGACAGACCCTTTGGCTTCAAGAAGCAGCCCTTGTTTTAACTGGAAGAGGTTTTTGGTTCATGTTTGGTTTGATCTCAAGAGGGTTTTTTTTTTCCCTTTTGAAGGCAGAAGGCGGTCCAGAGATGAACTCGGGGCCTTTTGCACATTTTTCTTGAATTACTTGCCTTTTCCTCACCTGCGTAAAGAGCAGTTAAACCCCTTTCCCCCCTCCCTGGGAGAACCCTCTTCTGCCGGGGGGGTTCCTGGTGAGGACCTGCCTGGCCCCAGCAGGTGCCGCGGGGTCAACTCTGGAGCCCGAGCCAAGGGAAGGATGCTCTGCCCAAGGATTTGGGATTTACACCCCGGTGGGGCATTCATTGCATTAAGGCCCCCAGTGCTGGGTGGCCGATGGGATTTAAGGGACCCCGTTGAAGCAGCTCATTGCAGTGAACGTTCAAAGACCCGCTCTGATCCCTGGGGATGCGTCTCGTTAATTAACGCTGACCAAGAGCATCCATCAGGACATTTCCACTTGCTACGGGGCTTGAAGAAACCCTGCAGCGTTTTGTTGCAGGGACTGGGGATTCTCAGAGGACGTTCTCCAAACCCTACCTTTGCCCATTGCTTTCCTGCCACAAAATCTGGATGAAACGGGAAATTGGAGAAGAAACATGAATATAAATACCATTTACATTCGTACCATAGAGACCTGAATGATTTATGATTTCAATGCATATTCAGAGACCTTTAAAACCTGATAGTTAACCCTGAGAACATATCTGCAGATGCTTTGTTTTGGCTACGCAAACAAATCTTTAAGACATAATTGCACTTTCTCTGTATATAACAAAAAAAAATAATACATAAAGCTTATTCAAATATTCAAAAGAAAGGTGCTAATTTAAGACATTGGAGATTTTTGTTCAGAAAACCTTGCCTTTTCTGTAATTATTTTTAATATTATTTCACTTGGCTCATCTTGCACTGGCTACTTGTCTGCACTCCGGAAGAATAATATACAAGAAAATCTCTTAATTGTGAAATAACATTAATAAATAATTACTTTAAATAGAAGGACAGCCATAGTCGTTTGTTAACATCTGAAAAACATCGTTACCATGATGAGATCATTTCAAAACTAAAATGTTTCTCTTTCACCAACAATAGAATTCACATTTAATTCTCATAATAAAAATATTAAACTCTTTGCAAGTGCGGCGAGCTGTAAAAACCAGGATCAGTGAGAGATCCTGCTTCAAAAGTTAAGGTGTCTGCTTGAATTATCTGAAATTAGCTCGGTATCTAAGATCTATTGATCTGTATATGGAAGAGCTCTTGAAAAGGAGACACAAATGAAGTCTTTTCAGGCCGGACGAAAGGTGGAAGCCTCTTTTTGTTATACCAGTGACTCTTTCACAACGCATTCCTTATCCCACCCTTCTGCTTCGCCAGGAGCATCTTGAGTCTCTGAGCTGGGAACGGGTGCAAGACCAAAGGCAGGGGCTGTCTCCACATCTGTCCCACTGTTCCCATACATCTCGTGCATTTTGGTGGCGATCAGACCTTCCTTCTCGGGCGCGTCCCCTTGCAGAGCTTCCTCATCCTTACTGTGCCTGTACATGTAGGACGCCTGCTTCACCGAGCGCCTCAGGAGGTACCTCCGGAAAGCCCTCTGGATCTTTGTGGCACAGACTTCCTCGTGTTTCCTTTTCAGAGTGGTGGTGATGGGTTCATAGGAAACTTTTGAGGGGTTTGCAGCCATGAACTTCTCCTCCATGGTGGCCTTCAAGGCATCCATCTCTCCCGAGTCTCCCAGCACTTCCTTAGTCAGGGCAAAGAGGATATCCAGACAGTGGATTTTGTCCCCAGCAACCATTGGTAGATCCATGGTGATTAGCTTGATCTTGTTTGGCTTGGGAATTTTGAGTGGCTCCTGTAAGGTGTCTACAAAGTCAGATAAGGTGCTGTACGCGATGAACTGGGTGGCGTCCGGGTCAAACTTCTCCCAAGTCTCATAAAACATTTCAAAATCATCTTCACAGAGGGGTTCGCTGCTCTCCTCTGTGGCCACATTGAAGTTCTCCAGGATGATGGCAATGTACATGTTCACCACGATGAGAAAAGAAATGATGATGTAGCTGCAGAAGAAGAAGATGCCGATGGAGGGATTGCCACAGTCCCCTTTTACTGAACTGCCAGGGTTTTCAAGGTCAGGGTCACAGTCGGGGGGACCGCTGTTCAGGATGGGGCTGAGGAGGCCATCCCATCCAGCTGACGTGGTGATCTGAAAGAGGCAGATGATGCTGTTCCCAAAAGTTTCAAAGTTGAAGATATCATCAATCCCCGCCTCCTTCTTTACATAGGCAAAGTTGGACATCCCGAAGATGGAGTAGATGAACATGACGAGGAAAAGCAGGAGGCCGATGTTGAACAGGGCAGGCAGGGACATCATCAGGGCAAAGAGGAGCGTCCGGATGCCTTTGGCCCCTCGGATCAGCCGGAGGACACGGCCAATCCTTGCCAGCCTGATGACCCTGAAGAGGGTGGGTGATACAAAGTACTTCTCTATGATGTCTGAGAGGACGATACCTGTGAAGGGATGAAGGAGAGGTGAGTTTGCCATGCTCTGCAGCCAACATGGGGAGGTGAAATGGAGGTCCTCCAGCTGCCAGAGTTGGGCAGATAGAGAGAGATGAGGCCACCCCTGATGGCACACAGGTCTCTTCTCCTCTAATGACAAAGGGAACATACTAAAAGATAAACTCTGAACACAGACCCAGAAGTTAAATGCTGGTTTCTCTGTTTCAGAGACAAGGGGAACCCAACACCAAGGAGGAGTGAGACACATCCCCAGCCCCTCATCCAGCCTGGTGGCATGGGGTGTCCTCACATCCGTCTTGTCTCAGGGTCCTGTTCTTGATTCTGTTTGGTTCTGCTCAAAGGGTGGGTGTAAGGGGGTGGCCAGTAACAGCTTGGTGGCTGTGGATCAGCTAGACCATTTCCACTCTTCATTATCCAGAGGGACCTCTGAGGAACTGGTGGAACAAGCAGGACTCACCTAAGATGGAGAGGATGACCACCACAAAGTCAAATATGTTCCAGCCGATAGTGAAGTAGTAGTAACGCAAGGCAAACATTTTGAGCACACACTCTCCAGTGAAGATGACAATGAAGACCAGGTTTATCTTGTAGAGTACAGATGTTTTGAGTTCACTTTGATCATCAGTTTCGACCATCATGGTCACCATGTTCAGGCAAATCAGGATCATGATGGTTATGTCAAACACCTGCTTGGTAACAAAGTCGAACACCATCCCTTGAAACTTGTTCTGTCGTAAGGGCCGTGTGGGTGACGATGGAGAACCAGAGGTCAGGTGGGAACAGAGACACACACACAAAACAAAAGACACAACAGAAAGAGAAGAAGGAACTGTATTTAGAAGAGCATAGAAAACCTCAGGGTCATGGCCAGTACATGGGTCTCCTGGCCACAAAAGCTATGAGAGGAGGATACCCAGCACCTTGCAGGATGAAACCCATCTGGTGACACCACGGCCAGGAGGCGTGGGCACAGGGGACAGTTGCTTTCTAATTATATCCACAGCTAATACATCAGGGCGAAAATAAACAGATGGAAAAGGCCTCACTTGAGCAGGTCTATCAGAACCAAACGCAAGTCACAACTGTGTATGTATTGGCTGGGCCAGTGTCCCTTCTAGGAGTGTTGAAAGCCGATCTTTCCCTGAGCTGAGCTTTCCAACTCCCTTCTGGAGAGGAGCTGGGAGCTGAGATAGGAGAAATCCCTAATCCCTGCAAAAGTGACCCCCCCCCTGCCCCTGCCTTGCCCCTGCCAGCAGACCCAGGGCTAAAGAGCAGACACAAAGGGCATCGCCTGATGTGAACCTCTTCTGAAGCTCCGTCTCTTAGCAAGGTCCTGTCTGAAGAGTAGCGATAGGGAGCCAGGATTTGGCTCCTTGCCCTGGCAAATGCCCTTCCCTAGATCCTTCTGATTCACTTTGGGACAGCTGGTGGCTTGAAGAACTCCCCCAGGGTGATTAACCCAACATACCGATGGCCTGGGGATGGGCTTCTGCGGCTTCTTGGAGCCCAGCTTCTTCATGGCATTATAGTATTTCTTCTGCTCTTCTGTCATGAAGATGTCTTTGCCTCCAAAGTATAAAGGGAATCACCTCAGTTAGTCTTGGGGTCTCGCCTCTTCCCACCAAGTGTCTCTGACCATGCTCCTTCCCTCCAAGCATCTCCATCCAAGCTCCTACCAGGCTCTACTCACTGCACTGACTCAGTTAAACCTTCTTCCTCCCTGCTTGCCCCTTTCTCTGCTGCTTCCCCTCATTCACAGCACCCATGGGTGCTCACCCCAGCACTGTGGTTTCCTCCTGAAGAGGTGAGATGCTGCCTCCCAGCCCACTGCAGAGAGTGGGGCACCCCACACTCTGCCGGGGATCACCCCCTACTTGCTGGCTGGGTCCTGCTGGGACCCAGACAGTATCTCAGGGGGCTTCAGAGCTCACTCAGCACAAATGACACGCTCTGTGTTGCCCCCCCTCCGCTTGCTCCCCCCTCCGGCAGCCCAGGGGCATTGGTCCCCTGCTGCTTGCTTGAAAGCAGAAGTTGAGTCTCTCCTCGATTCATGGAAAAATGATGAGAAAGGGTCATGGTGTAGGAAAAGAAAATAATAGTGACAGCACAGGCGTACAGCTGTGCCTGCTGGCGCACAGGCAAGAGAAACCACAGCCCCCCTCGCCTCCTCCCTCTGCATCCATAAATGACATCCTCTATAAATGCTATGGCCAGGACACAAATCCCAGGGTGCTGTTTGCCCAGCTCTCCTTGTTCACTGATGGGTAACAGCAATTCAGGTTCCAGAGGGACCCTGGGGTCCATCCGAGCCTTCGTCTCTTCACCCCACAACCCTGCTGGTCTCCTCCATCCTGCTTTGGACTAGATGATCTCCAAAGGTCCCTTCCAGCCCCTGCCAGTCCACGATTCTGTCCTGGACCAGTGCCCAGAAAATACTTATCTTTTTCTTCTGCTGGTTGAAGTTATCAATGATGACGCCGATGAAGAGGTTCAGGGTGAAGAAGGCGCCAAAGATGATGAAGATGACGAAGTAGATGTACATGTAGAGGTTGATCTCATACACTGGCTGCTCTTCAATCTGACCAGGAGAGATGGGAAACATGAGACTAACTGACACCCAAAAGCATGTCCCTAAGGCCCTGGACAATCTGTCACTGTATCCGGACAGAGCCATGGGGTGGCTGTTCCTAAACCTTTGGCAGATGCTGTGTGGGTTGAGTGGTCCCCATGGGAGCAGCCATGGGAAGGGACATCGACGTGATACTGCCTGGGTGACAAAGATGTGCTGATCCCCAGCCTATGGTGAGGGCTGGGGAATAGGAAAGGATGCCCAGGTGCAGCAATATCAATGAGGAAACTTGAGTTTCTTCCCAATAATCAGCTTTCCAAGGGCTGAAATAAAGCCAAGAGGGAAAAGGAAAAGTGGTTTAATTCATGCCACGCCAGCACAGGGGGGTGACAAAGCCTGGCAGCCTCGGAAAACACTCCTCATCAAGGAGTATTGCTTAATTCTGCTCTAGAATTGACTGGAGACATCCCAAGGTGTCACAACCAGTGGCTCTCATTTCAAGGAAGGCTCTTGGCAGAAGAGAGTGGTTTTTCTCCCAAAACAGCTTTGCCCGAGGTGTTGGGGGAGGCAGGAGCCCGAGCCGTTTTCAGAGGGAGCTGGAAGCAGCTCCTCTGCTGGGCACCGGCAGCTGCAGCCGGGTGAGAAGACAGGCTGTTTCTGGTGCTAAAAAAAGGCAATGAAAACAATAAGTTCAGGCCCGTGGGTGTGTGGGGCTGAACCCCTCTGTGGGGCACGGGCACGCTCGCTCAGTTAGAGAAGGGTAGGAAATCCCTTCTGCTCTGGCTCATAGCCGTGTGTGCACACCTGGGCTAGCCTGGGGATGCTTTTTGGGATGGATCACAGTAGAAACAGCCCCTGCATGAACCCTGGTTTTTAATCACCCATTTAACCCAATGGTTAAATGCTGGCTGCTCTGTTCAAATAATCTGATTATTAGGGGACCTACATAGAATAACCCATTTTGGGAGGCAACAAGAAAGTTGGGGAGGGACTTTTTACAAGGCCATGTAGTGATAAGACAAGGGGGAACAGTTTGACACTGAAAAAGGGGAGATGGAGCTGAGATGTGGGGAAGAACTTCTTTGGTGTGAGGGTGGTGAGAGCCTGGCCCAGGTTGGCCAGAGAAGCTGTGGCTGCCCCATCCCTGGAGGGGTTGAAGGCCAGGTTGGAGGGGGCTTGGAGCAACCTGGTGTGGTGGGAGGTGTCCCTGCCCAGGGCAGGGGGTGGCACTGGGTGGGCTTTAAGGCCCCTTCCAGCCCAAACCATTTTATGATTCTATGATTATTTCTCAAGGCAAGCCAGGCATCCAGGATGGGATGAATTCTCCCAGCTGGAGAAGCACATGGAGGGCATCGTGTCACAGCAGGGTGAGGGACGAGCCCTCCAGGTTGGAGCTGCGGAGGCAGAGTGGGGATTTCAGACCACGAAGCTGACACCAAGAGGAGAGGTCTGAGCCCCAGCTGTAGCCCAGGTGGGGTGGGAGCCCGGTGAGGGGGCCAGGGTGCAGCTGGGACGGTGAATGTGGTGCAGGTGACAATGATGTGGGTGGCTCAGGGACAAAACTGGCTGCCTTTTTTAGGTTGTGCACCTCAGCAGGGGGGATATTTTGGGGGTTTCTCCACTCTTTAGCCCATGTCCTAGCTGAAGCCATGGGTGGGATACAGGCAGCACCCCCAGCATCCATTGGCAGAGCCAGGGGGGATGCTGTGACAGAGGGGTCCATCCCCAGTCCATGCTGAGCATCTCCTTGGCCCCAGGACTCTGCTCCCAGCCTGCTGGGGGAACTGGCCCTGTGGGATGAGCAATACTTGGTGCCGGTTGTGAGACATCCCAGCTTCTCTCCTCACCTCGCGAGAGTCCACAGCGGCGTACATGATGTCCATCCAGCCTTTGAAGGTTGCCTGTGGGAACAACGGAGAAGAACAGATTTGCTGGGAGGTATTTGGGGCTGGGGAGGGTGATGGGTGTGTGACTGGGGTTTGGTCTGGGGATTCAGCTCTGACCATGCCTGCTCTGAGGAGGTTACAGCTTCTCTGTGGGAATGGCAGGAGAGGGACCATGAGAAAAATGCCCTGATACAGAAATACTGAGATTTGCTCGTGCACACACAAAGCTCCCTTCTGTGGCTGAGGTTACCAGGGGCTTCCCAAAACACCGCTGCAAACCAGGGTGGGAAAAGAAGGAATTAACTCTTTTCTCCTCCAAAACAAAAAGCATTCTTCAGCTGGCTGCCTCCTTCCCACTCCCAACCTCTGCCGCTTCCATAGCCTTGAGTTCTGCATCGCTGCCTCTGCTGCCTGGATCCCGATCCTGGTGGGGTGTCGGGGGGACACACACTGCATCTTTTACAGGCTTTTGCTGCTGATTTGTTAAACAAAAAGCCTGAACATCTTTGTTTCCTGATTCTGATGGAACAACAAATCTGAAGAGGAAGCTGAATTTAAAGTAGGTTGATCAATTTGGGTTATGCTCCGATTCTGCAACCGCCAGTTCCCCTGGATCTGATGGGAGTAACCCCAGCCCACCCAATAACAGAGCCCACACCTATATTTTTATTAAAACTGCGGTGAGCAGTTCCTCTTCTGCTTGCCTGGCTCAGCTGCGGTGGGTTCAGTGGAAGAACGGCTGCGTTCGCCCACTGTGGACACATGAGCTCTTTTTCCAGTCGTCATCTTCCCCATGCAAAGCTCCTGCAGCCCACAGATACAGCAGACCAAAGTTTTTAAACGGGTTGGGGGAAAGACAGACCTCCCCACCTCGGTCCTGCATCCCGTGCTCTGCAGAGGACTTCTCACAGCCCCAGGCTTGGTGCTCCCTACACTCATCCACAGCAGTTCCCTGGTGACATTTATCTTCCCCTTCCAACTTCTACCCTCTCCTTTTCCTCCTTGGCTCTGCAGGGTTTTGGGATTTTTTTTTTGTGTTAAATACCAACTTTGGAGCTAAGAAGCAACTAAGGTGCTCCAGCTGGGCATCAGGGCAGCATCTTCCTTCAGCCCTGATGCTAATTTGGCTGGAGCAGTGATCGTCCCCCAGTGACGTCCCCCAGATCGTCCTTGAGGCTTCACCTCAAGGGCTGGGTCCAGTTATGTGCCTCTAATGACAAGAAAGACATTGAGGTGCTGGAGCATGTCCAGAGAGGGACACAATGGAACTGGTGAAGGTTCTGGAGCACAAGTCTTATGAGGAGAGGCTGAAGGAGCTGGGGGTGTTCAGCCTGGAGAAAAGGAGGCTGAGGGGAGACCTTCTCACTCTCTACAACTCCCTGAAAGGAGCGTGTAGCCAGGGGGGGTCGGTCTCTTCTCCCAAGGAACAGGCAATGGGACAAGAGGAAACGGCCTCAAGTGGCACCAGGGGAGGTTTAGGATGGATATTAGGAAAAAATTCTTCACCAAAAGTGTTATTAAGCCTTGGAACGGGCTGCCCAGGGCAGTGGTGGAGTCACCATCCCTGGAGGTATTTAAAAGCCGGGCAGATGTGGTGCTGAGGGACATGGGTCAGTGGTGGTTTGGGCAGTGTTGGGTTGATGGTTGAACTCAATGATCTGAAAGGTCCCTTCCAACCTCGATGATTTTATGATTCTGTGATTCTATAATTACAGAATCACAGAATCTTCATGGTTGGAAGGGACCCTTGAGATCATTGAGTCCAACCATACACACACACAAAAAAAACCCAACCCAACAATTTCAGGCACTAGAGCTTGCCCTCAAGTGCCACATCTACACGTTTCTTAAATATATCCAGGGATGGTGACTCCACCACTGCCCTGGGCAGCCCGTTCCAAGGCTTAATAACACTTTTGGTGAAGAATTTTTTCCTAATATCCATCCTAAACCTCCCCTGGTGCCACTTGAGGCCGTTTCCTCTTGTCCCATTGCCTGTTCCTTGGGAGAAGAGACCGACCCCCCCTGGCTACACGCTCCTTTCAGGGAGTTGTAGAGAGTGAGAAGGTCTCCCCTCAGCCTCCTCTTCTCCAAACTAAACAGGCCCAGTTCCCTCAGCCACTCCTCGTATGACTTGTTCTCTAGACCTCTAGTTCTCTAATTCTAGTTGCACTGCCCTGTTACAGTGATGCATCACATGGAGGGATGGCAGCTGTTTTCGTTACGTACCACCTGCAGCAAGGAGAGGTATCCCAAGCCCACGTTGTCGAAGTTGACCTTGACATTGACCCATCTGACCTCGTTGGTGTGGAGGAGGGCCATGCAGTCGCTCTTGTTGTTCACCACACTGATGTCAAAGAGCTCCCCTGTGGTGGTGTTGACACATCGGTAGTACTTCCCTGCAAAGAGGTTCACCCCCATAATGCTGAATATCAGCCAGAAGATGAGGCAGACCAGCAGGACGTTCATGATGGAAGGGATGGCGCCCAGCAAGGCATTCACCACCACCTGCAAGGGGAGAAAAGACCTTGGAGGACCTGGCTTTGAAATCAGGGTAACAATGATGTGGAACTTCATGTCCCTGTGCCCCAGCCTTACCCTGCCCAGAAGCACTAGGTGGGCTCAATGGTACTTTAACATCAATCCCACTGACCTGGAGGCCCCTGAAAACCAACTGGGATGGGTCCCTGATGTAGGTGACTGCTGAATGGTGCCATGTTGCACGCCCGTGGTCAGAGCCAGCAGCACACAGGGGAGGAACCTACCCTCATGCCTTCAAATCTGGACAGGGCACGCAGTGGTCTCAGAGCCCTCAGGGTCCTCAGGGACTTGATGGCTCCCAGCTCGGAGTATCCCAGCCAGTTCGCTGTCAGGCTGACAAGGGAAACCTGGAAGGAGCAGCCCAAGGGATTAGCAACGTCTCAACTGGAAACACAACTGAACCCCATCCCTGCAGATCCTGCACTTCCCTCTCTGCCCAGCACTCCCTCAGGCTGGTGGACATCGTCTTGTCTTGGGACACAGGGATTGGCATAGAGTCCTTGGGTCCCTGGTGACCAGCCACCTGGAGGATGTCCCTGCTTCTTGGGTATGAGGGTGGAGGTGACAGGGGATGCAGAAGTAATGCCCAGGTGGAATGACCTGCTGTGTCACGGAGCTTTTGGGAGACCCTACATCCCTTCACATCTCTACTGGGGTCTGGTAGAACAGCATGGGCTTGTTCTTGGCTTGAGCGTAAAACAGAAAGGGGTTTGAAAGGGTTTCTGCAACCAGGGAAAGAAGTGGCCCTTCCTGTGGGGGACCATTATTTTAAGCAATGGTCTAAGCCCTCATTCCACAGCCACCCATTGTCCTTTAAAACACAGCATGGGTTCGTTTCCAACAGCCTGCTACAACCCCCTAATGCTCCCAAATCCCTTGGCTAACTATGGCTCTCATCAGACCACACTTACATCGACGATGAGGAAATCCAGCCAGCACCAGGCGTTGGTGAAGTACACCTTGAAGCCGTAGGCCACCCACTTGAGCAACATCTCGATGACAAAGATGTAGGAGAAGACCTTGTCGGCGTACTCCAGGATGGTGCGTATCACCTTCCGCTGTTCAATGTAGATGTCCTCAAAAGCCTGGAAGAGGCATGGAGCTACGTGACAGTCATTCTTCCATTAGACCCGCTGCCTGGCTCAACGCAGCCACATCCACACCTGCATTTCCTTGGGCTTGGAGCATCTTGAAGAGTTGAGAGCCTTGCTACAGGTGGCATTTACTGATGCACCTGATCAATGTGGGGTCTAACTGTTTGTGAGCTCTTGTTGGCTGCGTAGAGCGGTGTTTGTCCCCAAGTAAAGCTTCACTGCAGCAAATGTCCAGCTGCACCTAATTCCCCCTGGTCTGAGCACAAGCCAAAAGCCAGGATGCCAACCTGCACCTCTGGAGGCCTTGGTAGTTTTGAAAATGCTCTTCAGGAGCACTTGGGCTTACTGATACGTGCTCACGGGGTGGAAGACACAAACAATCAGAGGTAGGGGCATGGTGACCAGGTGTTGCGCAGCTGTTTTAGCACAGCTTTCGATTCCGGCACTGGCTACAGCCTCAGACATCCCCAAACCGCGCTTCAGAGGGTGATGCAGACACACAGAGTATGTCTGAAAACCAGTTCAGTCCCTCTGTCATCTTTCCCTCTCTCCCTTCCGCCAGACTTGCAGAGAATTTGGTCTCCCCATTAGCTCTGTGCTAATTAGCAGCTGAGTAATACCCAGCCCAAATATTCCAAGAGGACACAGAGATTTTAATGAGGGTGATTTAAATGGACAGCCGGGTTCTGGAAGGGTGCACTGGTCAGAGGCTGGGAGTGCTGAGCAGCAAAACAATAACCATGAATTGTTCAAAAAACACCTACCGACAGCCAGTTATGAAGACAGTGAAATGAGGAACCATCCGCATAAAGCTGAATAGATGGTGCAGATAGTTCATGGTTGACACTGAGAGTAGGACAGGAGGCTGTAAGAGGTTGCAGCCCCTTGAGCCCATGGACCACAGCCCATGCTGGGGGGCTGTACAGGGGTGACTGTACCAATGCAGGGCTCTTGGAGGGCAAGGGGAGGATGTTTGGATCCCTTTGCAAGGCTGCACATGGGGCAGACCTGAGCCAAATGGGGTTTTATGTCAAACGTCTGCCCACAGCTGTGTTATTTTGCATAGAAAATAACCAGGCGATGCCCAGAGCCTCCGGTGCTGCTGCCTGGGCTCTGCCCACGTTCCTGGGCTCCCACCAAGCTGGTGAGCTGCTCCAGAGCAAATGGGACAGGGCAAAAGGTGGGACCTACCAGTGCCCCACTGCTGAGGAGGATCATGAAGACGATGAAGGTCTCAAACCAGTCGTGCTCCACGATGCGGAAGCAGGTTTTCCGGAGGTTCCACCACACCTTCCCTTTGTCACTGGTGATGTCCACATAGAGGCAGGGAAACCTCTTCACGCAGGCTGGGGATGGGACAAAGAGCTGTGAGTTACCTCCTGGCCAGGGTGTTTCCACCAACATAACACTATTTGTGCTTTTATTGTCTTTTCAAACCCTCCTAGGTGAGGGTTGGAGCAGGATCCTGATGGGTTTGAGGGTGTGCGCGCAAGAGGGGAGCCCCACAGGGACCCTCTCCCTGGTGGTACAGGAGGATTTGGAGTTTGGGCTGAGCTAAGTGAGCCTGGGGGTCTTTTGCTGCAAGAATTGGTTGGTAACAGCCCCTCCATACCCACCTCCCCCTCTCCATGGGGCCCCCTGCCCTGCTGAGTCCCTCACCTTCGGTGAAGCACTCCTCGGGCTCGTTGCTGTCCTCAGCCTCTTCTGCCACCTCCTCCTCCACCGGTGCCGGGGGCTTGTAATCCACGGTGCTGCACACGGATGATGCGTTGTCGTTGGGGAGGGGAATCTGCAAAGGGAGAGGAGGATTCAGGCTGGGATGCCCTACGGAAGGGATGTTCCTGGGCTGCGGGTGCCTTCAGCCATCCTCCAGCTTCTCCTGCCCCCACCCTGGGAGCCAGCTGGTGGAACCCTCTCCCTTGAAGGTTGCTCTGAGTCCCTTTCCTAGGAAAACGCAACCCAAAGCGAAGCTGTTGAATTCTCCAGGGCTACAAACCATGAAGGATCATTGGTATAAGAGCTTGCACAAGCTTGGCTTTTCATCCAGGTTCAGAGGAGCAAAAGGTTCCCTGATCCCAGCCTTCCAGCACAGCAAGTCCATCTCCCGGCAACTTGTACCATCACCTCAGGCTGAATTTCTCACCTTCTCCTTCTCCTCCACAAGCCCCTGACGAAGAAATTCTCTGCCAAACACCCTTTGGTAGAAGGAGACCTGCAGAAAGCTGGGTGGCCACCATGGCACGTCTCTCAATTCCTGCTGGCTTGGTTTGTGCCGAAGGGCTTTTAGGCTGAGGTTCACCCAAGTTCAAAACCTGCATCCCAAATATCTCTCACCGGCTCCATCCTGCGCCACAGCTCGGCTTGGCCGGCTTCCCAGACACCACTCAGCGAGGCCCGGAGGGGCTGATAACGAGAGAAAACCTTGGCAAGGCCCTGGGATTTTTTTCCTCCACCTTTTTTTTTTTTTCTGGCTTTCTGAGAAGACCTTCTGCAACACTTGAGGAAAGAGCAGATCTCCAGAGCTGCCTGTCCTACCTGGGAACCTGAAGATCTTGGGTGGACATCTCCAAAGCAGGATGGTAGTGGCTTGCATGAGGAAGAGACTATCCTTCCCCATGGTTTCTAGTGCTTTTGGTAGTGAATAAAGCAGCTATTCTGTCCTCCAACAAGCCAGGGAAGGAATTGCCTGCAGCTTCAGAGGTCACATCCACATCAGTAGGAGAGGATATTTCTTCAGGGGACCCTTGTAGCCTAGCTACTGCATGCTGGGGACACACAGGGCATTGCCTTGCGGAGCAAGGAGTGGTGGCACGAGCTGGTGGCTCTGCAGGAGCAGAGGGGCCACCCTCCTCTGGGGCTCGGAGGGGGGAACAGGAGGGACAGGGGGATTAGGAGGCCTCGGCATGGAGCCAGGCAAGCTGTGACCCTGGGGAAGGACACACGGAAACCATCTGTCTCCAGGAAAAGAGTTGCAAAGGCACGAGGTGGGGACGAACCAGCCCAGCTGGGCTGGAGATCAGGGGAAAGGTGCCCAGGGCAGGTCCTCTGGAGGTAGGGACAGTGATAACTGTGCTGGTCCCACTGCATGGTCCCCAGACCCCATCTGTGTGGGCTCCTGAGCCCCACGCACCTTACTACCAGCAGGTTTGCAGGGCAATTTCCGTCACACACCTGGAATGGCACCTCCTGGCTGGGTGTTTTCACCCAAATCCAGGGCTTTCCCCACCCTTGCCAGTCCCAGCCATTGGCATTCAGGTGCTGCACACCCAGACTCACCCTGTGACCCCCAGGTTCACAGCACTCGATGACGCTCCAGGGGTGTGCACAGCCCAGAGCATCTCAGGAGACATCGCCCTGCCTGGCAGCGTGGGGGTCCGAGGCAGAAAGCCCCCAGGAAGAGACCTGAGCCACAGCATGAACTCTTTTCACAGCCGTGGCACACCGGCACTGCCGTTCCTGTCACCTCCTCGCTGCTTCACGAGGCAAAATATAAATCAACCGTAAGACGCACAAGTGCTCGAGGAGAGCAGCCACGCTGCTGCCTTCACCCTGCCGCTATCGTTCCACCCTGAAAAATGTCTTTGCTTCGGAAAGGAGCTGCTCTGGGAGGGGGAGAGCGTTTATGAGTGTTTTCTGAGCAGCCCATCTGGAGAAAAAAAACCCAGTTTGCAACTGTCACCAGTGGCCCGTGTATCCCGTCACGAGGTGGTGTGCCGGGCTCTGGCTCCATCTGGAGCTAATCGAGGGCATGTGAGCAGCAATCTTCCCCCAGGACCAGCTTGGAGCCCCCACCAATTAGTGCCTGATTTCTAACTATCATTTCACCCCATGACCTGTTTGGGCAGGGGCTGGGCTGTTAATGCACCCTCCCCGCTTCGCACCTTGGTCAACGTTTAGCCACCAAAACCAGCTGCGATGATGGGGTGAACTGGGGTGTAGTGGTGGAGAGATGCTGTTTGCCCCCTGCATGAGCTGAGCAGCCAGGGATGGCTCTCAAAATCTGAGCTCCCTGGAGGGTGTTGGAGCAGGTGCCGCTAGATGTCAGCTGAACACAGCCCCATGGTGCTGGAGCCACGTCGGGACATGTCTGATAGTCGCGTGCTGAGGTTTTCCCCCATCCATCGGGAAGCACATCGTGGCGGTGGGGAACTGAGGTCCATGGGGACCCCCACAGACCAGGCTGGATGTGTCCCCCCATGGTGGCTGGGTTGGCATTAGCATCCAAGGCCAGGTTGGAGGGGGCTTGGAGCAACCTGGTGTGGTGGGAGGTGTCCCTGCCCGGGACAGGGGGTGGCACTGGGTGGGCTTTAAGTTCCCTTCCAACCCAAACCGTTCTGTGATCACCTCTGTGCAGCGCGACCGCATGCCCAGTTTGCTACGGCATGGCCTGGGTGTACTCGGGATTAGTGCTACTGGACTGGACTTGCAGTAGGAAAAAATTTTGGGAAAAATGCCAACTCTCAGCCCTCCCGCTGGCAACGCTCTGGGGAACGACAACAGCAACTGCCCTCACCCCTTCCCTCCACCAAGGTGCTCCGGGCAAGCTTGTCCCTTCTGAGCACAGCAAGCAGCACGGTTGCAACAGGTGACAGTCAGCCACGATCACTCCTGCCATCTTCCCAGATGCTGAAAACAGCCATTTTCCCCGTTAAAAACAAAAAATGAATAGATAACCAAGATTGTCCCCTCTTCTTGCACTGTGCCCCGAGCGCAGCCGGGTCCCTGTCACTGTGTGGAGCTGCAAGAAGCCAGCAGATGGGGAGGGAGGGGGGTGGCTCTGGGGTTTTGGGGGTCCTGGTTCATTTTCCAGCCCTGCACTGGGGTTCTCAGGCAATTACAGCCTGGGATGTGGCAGCAGTTGTGATGGTACCCAAACTGCACCCCCATCCTCCACTCCAGCACGTCACCCCCAGCAGGACCAGCTGGGACAGAGCATCCCAAAGGCTCCCCAGCTCCTGAGCAGACACATTTGCCATCGATAGTGATGATAAATCCCAGGGTCAGAGCTGTTCTGTTACTCATGCAAAACCCCGTTCCAGGTTGCTGCAGTTGCTCCTCTCCACCACAGCATCCCCGCTGCCCTGCATTTCCCCAGCACCTCGGGGTGACCACGTTGTGAGCAGTAATTTCCCACCAGACCGTCACCTTCCCTTCTGCGTCCGCCCAGGTCTTCCCGAGTTTCTTCTCTCACTCTTCCTGGAGCACCAAGGCGATGGGTGTCCTACGAGCCCTGACAACCCTCCCCGCGCCTTGACACCGCAGTGCCAACATCAGCTGTCTCGTCAGCTTTGGATCCAAAATGCACTGCTTCATGTTCACTTGCGCTAAGCTCCTCCATCTGATTCCATAGCCCCCCCCCGCCCCCGATGATGCTTTCTGAGGCATTAGCAGTGGATCCAATGTTAGTGCCATCAGCAGATTTCCTGGCATCAAATTCCTCTGGAACATCTTTAACCCCCAACTGAGCGCTTTGACCCTCGCACCAACCCTGTGGTGCCCCCCTGGCACTAGCAAGAACCCCATAGACTGACCCAAACCAGGCCAAACCCCTGCTTGGACACCCTCCCCCCACCATCTCCAGCTTACACTGGGAAATGCCAGGTTGAAAACCATCAAGTCTGGCCCACCGTACATTGTGGAAAAGCTAGACGTAACCAAACCCAGCATCTTTCTGGGGTCAGTCCCAGGTTTTGGGTTGAAACCCTTCCACCCACCTTTCTTACCTTGATGTCCTCAGCTTCGGACTGGGTGCTCGTCTCCTCATAGAGGTCAGACTCCTCCGAGGCGATGGGGACTTGCACCGTCAGGTTGGGGTTGTTAATGAAATTCATGTGGTCCAGTTCATCCATGAAAAAATGCTCTTTGCCAGCGACTCCATCCAAGTACTCCAACTTGATCTCCTGGCCAGCGTCCATGTGGTTTAACACAGAGTTGTCCCTCTTGCTGTGCTCTTGCTCTTCCTCTGGGGCCACCTTCTTCCCCTTCCACAGCCTGTGGATCAGCATCAGGAGAGACGTCTTTGCAAAGTCGATCCCCCTGGTGATCCTGCCAATAGCGATCTGCAAATTGTTCATCTCTCCATCGTCGTCGGACGCCGCCAGGCTATCGGCGCTGAAGGAGCTCAGCAGCAAAGCTAAGAACAGGTTCAGGACCTGCAGAAGAGAAAAGCAAATACCAGCGCTGATGTTCGGCACGAACATCATCCCTGTAGGCATGGACCAGTCATGGCCATGGAGAAGACACCTTCATTGAGCAAGTCATAGGACTCCCTCCTCCCATTGCCTAGTTCTGTGGACTGCAGAGATGTCAACACCATCTCCTGAAGGACACAGACATGGTCTTCCTCACTCCTCCCTGGGCTGTGATGCCCTCAGTGTCACCTCCAGCTGCTTGGGTCCTGCTGATACATTTGCAAGCAATGACAGTCATCACTTCAGCCCCTCTCAAGCCACCTCCCCTATGGGTCCATCAACATGTCTCTTGGAGCTCTTGGCCTGGCTGGTCCCTATGTGGGACTTCTCAAACCTATGGTGCTTCTACCCACCACCCACAGGGATGCAACTCAGCTCCATTCCTTCTCTTCCCAGGGAGAAACCTCCTGCTTATTGTCCTCCCAGCTGGAACTCATCCTCTCATCTTTTCTGGCCTCAACTGTGCAGAGAAGTTCTGAAGGTCTCCAACACGCCAGAGCCATGTAGGATCCTCACAGCCATAACCTCATCCCTTTCTACCAGAGACTGCTCTGTTCCGTGGAAAGTGGTATATCATTACAGCACAGGTCAGCTCATAGCATCACAGAATGGTTTGGGTTGGA